>JARQOC010000003.1:582507848-582552451 GCA_033576535.1 Allobates femoralis
ATCCTTGAGAAGCCTCCTGTAGTGTAGAACATTAAATATACATATATATCAATTTTTAATGCTGCTTGATATGTAAAATGGCAGGACATCTGTTTTAGGCGGCCGTCACACGCTGAGATATCCTTAGCGATATTGTAAGCGATCACGTGCACGCGCAATCGCTTACAATATCGCTCACATCGCTGGTGAGATGTCACACAGACAGACTCACCAGCGATGCGGAGCCGCGATCTCGCTCGTTACTATGGTACACATCGGGTAACTAGGCGCCGCGCGTCGCTTAGTTACCCGACGTGTACCATAGTTACCATCTCCCAGCATAGGCGCGGTCGCTGGGAGATGGATCATCGTGGTGTATACACCACGATGATGCAGATCGTTGCATCGTTCATCGCTAGATCTGAGAACCGGAGCTCAGATCAGCGATGTCACGATCAAGCGATTTAACATCGTAAATCGCTTGATTACATGCAACGATATCGTGCCCGATATCGCTTAAGCGATCAAAAAGGAGATCGCTTAAAACGATATCGGGCAAGATATCGTTCCGTGTGACGGCCCCCTAATGTGATCTTTTCATCCACTTATGGCTACAGGTAAATGCCATTTACATTTTGATTAATGATGACCTAGGATTGTTTAGACATTTGAACTAAATAATCTTTGTGTGATACTGCAAGTAGTGAAACTTCTCAGAAGAACATGAAATCACGATTTCATAATTTCACATAATCCATAGGATTACTTCCAAAGAGGTTACATATCCATGGTTAATAAATGGTAATACTTGATCAAACTGCATGTATTTATTCATTACCTCCTCATGATATTTCTATGTATTTTTTCACAGAGAATCAATTTTCTAAAGATACATATGTACTACACTTCAGCGACAGATATTCCATTGGTTCATCCTGTGCTGCTGCATTCAAGTGGTAATGGGGCTTATTGCTACCTCCAAACCCAGTGCAATTCACCATTTTTAAGAGCTCTTTGGTTACAAAGGCCCCGTATATTGTTTTGCACAGGGGCCCTTTTATGTATGTGTCCACCAGCTCTATGGTGGAAGTGGGCAACATTAATTCTGCATGCGAAGAAGGCATCTGTCTCTTGTTGTACCTGTGGTAAGGTAATGACATTACTCACAATAGGTCGTTTGAAAAAAATAAAATACGCAACTATGGTAAGCACTTCGGTTTAGATTATTGCAGCTGCTGCCTGGCACAAGAGTTCATTATTACGAGCGATTGGCGAACCCATTGATGTTCGGGTTCGGCTGATCCGGCCGGACTTTTTTTTTTTAAAGTCCATGTTCGGGTCCATACTTGACCCGAACTTGAGTCCAAAAGCCGAACCCAAATTTAAAGTCATGAAATAGTGGCTGGGGGGCTGTAAAAGAAATAATACAGTAAATAAACATTAGCTAATACTTACCAGGTCCACTTCTTTGTACTTCTGGGGTCATTAATTAACATCCTGCTTATTCACTGCATTAACCTAGACAGCCCATACGTTCTAGCATCTACCATGATAGATACTATAATGTATGGACTGCTTCCAGCTTACTGCACTGGCTTCAACAGCCAGTTCTTGGTGCTTTACCCAGCTCTTCCTGATACCCTGGTGTGGTGGCAATGGGATGATAGAAGGGGTTAATGACAGCTGAGGATTAACAGCTTGTCATTAAGCCCAGATTGATAATGTTCTGGTCTCTATGAGACATTATCAATCCTGTGAGGAAATAGTTGACAAAACACACACAGAGAAAATTCCTTTATTTAAAACAAATGACAGAAAAATCCTTTATTTGAAATAAATCAGACGATTTTCTAATTTATTATTGCCCCACAGATACCCGTCTGATGATAATCCACAACGATGACCCCACATAGCTCACTAACCACTGCTACATCCTGAAGCTACAGAGAGGGAACAAAAGTGTCCTCTACCTTCAGACACTGTCGCGTGGATTCAGTGATGTCATTGCTTCCCACGGCAGTGAACTTAGGTTACCCAGCTGCCGGCAGCAGGGGGTCACCTGAGTTCACTGCCTCGGGGAGCAGTGACATCACTCACTGAGGTCTCTTTCAGACAGACTCATCTTCCGAGGGTCCCGCCTAACGGCCGCACTTGTGACAAGCCCCATGCATTGTGTGTGGGGGCTTGCAGTAATGTGCAGCAAGTGCGGTTGTGGCAGATGCGGTCAGCGGCGTTTTTTATCGCGGCCGCACCTGCCGCAACTTCCAGAACCACACTTGCCGCACATTTACTGCAAGACCCATAGAAAATGCATGGGGCTTGCCGCAAGTGCGCAGCAAGTGCGGCCGTTAGGCGGCAGATTCGGTAAATGTGCCGCATCTGCCGCATTTTGGTGAAAACGCCAATGTGAAAGGGCCCTAACTGAGGTCCCATGGCCGTGAACTCAGGTGACCTGGCTGCTGGCAGCGGACGTCAGCTGAGTTCACTGCTGTGGGGAGTGGTGATATCATTCATTAAGTCACTGATTCCTTGCAGCATTCAGTATGATCACAGAGGATGCTTTTGTTCCCTCCCTGCATCCTCTGGATGTAGCAGAGGCAAGTGAGATTCATGGGACCATCATTATGGATTATCATCGGAGGAGTTTGTGTGGGTAATAGTAATTAGGAAAAGTAACGTTGTCTGCCCGATTTATTTCAAATAAAGGATTTTTCTCTGTGATTTATTTCAAATAAAGGATTTTTCTCTGCGTGTGAGTTTAACACACAGGATTGATAAAGGACATGAATCATAGAGGCCTGACAAGACAATCTAAGCTTAATGACAAGCTGTTGATATTCAGCTGTCAATTAACCTCTTCTATCACCCTGATGCCACCACACAAGGGCATAGGTAAGAGCCAGATAAAGTGCCAAGAATTGTCACTTCTAATGAATGCGACAATTTCTGGGGAGGCTGTGGGTTGCAATTCTTTAGCATTGGGGGGGCGCAATGTTGTCTATGGCAACAAATCTCAGACAATGAAAATCAAAAGGCAGAGATTGACACACGGGGACCCTGCAAACGCGCCATGGTGTCTGCTAACAATTTGAATGGAAAATGAGCTCAAATTGTTAGCGGACACCATGTCGCGTTTGGAGGGTCCCCGTGTGTCTCCACATTGGAGCTCCCCCACAAGTGACCCCATTTTGGAAACTAGACCCCCGAAGGAACGTATCTAGATGCATAGTGAGCACTTTGAACCCCCATATGCTTTAGAAATTCATCCGTAAAAATGAAAAAGCACTTTTTTTTCCACAAAACATTTCTTTTTTCATTATTACGGATCAATTTGTGAAGCATCTGGGGGTTCAAAGTGCTCACTATGCATCTAGATATAATCCTTTGGGGGTCTAGTTTCCAAAATGGGGTGACTTGTGGGGGAGCTCTAATGTGGAGACACACAGGGACCCTCCAAACTTGACATGGTGTCCGCTAACAATTTGAATGTAAAATGAGCTCAAATTGTTAGCGGACACCATGTCGCGCTTGGAGGGTCCCCGTGTGTCTCCACATTGAAGCTCCGCCACAAGTGACCCCATTTTGGAAACTAGACCCCCGAAGGAACGTATCTAGATGCATAGTGAGCACTTTGAACCCCCATATGCTTTAGAAATTCATCCGTAAAAATGAAAAAGCAATTTTTTTTTCCACAAAAAAGTTCTTTTTTCATTATTACGGATCAATTTGTGAAGCATCTAGGGGTTCAAAGTGCTCACTATGCATCTAGATATAATCCTTTGGGGGTCTATTTCCAAAATGGGGTGACTTGTGGGGGAGCTCCAATGTGGAGACACAGAGGGACCCTCCAAACGCGACATGGTGTCCGCTAACAATTAGAGCTCATTTTCCATTCAAATTGTTAGCGGACACCATGTCGCGTTTGGAGGGTCCCCGTGTGCCTCCACATTGAAGCTCCCCCACAAATGACCCCATTTTAGAAACTAGACCCCCTAAGGAACGTATCTAGATGCATAGTGAGCACTTTCAACCCCCAGGTGCTTCACAGTGCTTCACACTGTTTGTTTAGAAGCAGTGACAGTTCAAAGCCATTACGCGCTTAGCTGTCATGATGCGGGAACTGACATCTTTTCATGACGGCTAAACTCGTCATTGGTCGTAATGGGGTTAAATATAAGGTAAAGAAAATGCAAAATGCAGTCTTTAAATAAAGATCTATATTATGAAGGAAAAAATAAATCCAAACATACACGGCCCTATAAGAAAAAGTGATTTTCCTACCTTTAAAGCATGAATTAACTGTGGTTTCTCCCAGTTAAATTTTCCTAGCCACACCCAGGCCTGCTTACTGCCACGCCTGTTCTCAATCAAGAAATCACTTAAATAGAACCTGTCTGATGAGGTGAAGTGAAGTAGACCAACAGATCCTCAAAAGTAAAGGTACCGTTACATGGCACGACGTTGAAACGATATCACTAACGATCTCGGTGGCACGAAGTCGTTAGGACATGGTTTTGACATTGTTGGTGAGCTGTCACATGCATAGATATCGTGGACAACGCACCAACGATCCAGCGAGCAGGTATCGTTCGCACAACCCAGCAAACGATACTTGTTTACTGATGTGAATGGGCGAAGTCGTGAATGACATCGTTATCGCGGTGAAAAACAAAAGGGGGAGAGAGGCGCAATTGAGCAGTACACTGCTCACCTGTTATGGTTGTGCAAGCCTTACACAACCAAGGGGTCCAGCATGACAGTGGGTGCTGCAGCGTGATCTCTGAATCCACCGCCGCCACCAGGGGTTGTTTTCCGGTTACGTGTGCTCGCTGGTCAGCTGGTTGGTGACGTCATGCCAGGTCCTTCAGACTGGAAGTCGGGCACTGCTATGCGAGCTGCTCAAGCCACAATCCCTCCAGGGGAGCCTGTAACCTCAGACAGAAGTATTTTGTAGTGAAATTTGGAGTGTTACATGCAGTGACAAGCAATACAGAACATACATAAAACCTTTTTATTATTAATAAAATTAGCAACTACGTGTTTCAACAGCGTACCTCCGTCTTCCTCAGGTGAACTTCACCTAAGGAAGACGGCGGTATGCTGTTGAAACGCGTAGTGGCTAATTTTATTAAAAATAAAAAGGTTTGTGTATACTCTGGATTGCTGGTCACTGCATGTAGCACTCCAAATTTCACTACAAAATACTTCTGTCTGAGATCGTTATTGCGGTGTCACACAGAACGATGCAGCACTTTGGCTGATCGTAAATCGTTAGATTTGGGAACATGTTCTCAAGCCTGTGATCAACAATTCAATGATTTATCAAAATCAAATCTCGGCGTTACACACAACGACATCCTAACAATATCGTTTCAACGACTCCAAACCTGTGACGTTTGAGTGATATCTTTAAGGATATCGTGCTGTGTAACGGGGCCTTTAGACATCATGCTGTGATCAAAAAAAATTTAGGAACAAATGAGAAACAAAGTAATTGAAATCTGTCAGTCTGGAAAAAATTAAACAGCCATTTCTAAAGATTTGGGACTCCAGTGAAGCACAGTGAGGGCCATTATCCATAAATGGTGAAAACATGAAACAGCGATGAACCTTCTTAGGAGTGGCTGACAGACCAAAATTATCCCAAGAGTGCCTCAATAACTCATCCAAAAGGTCCCAAAAGACCCCACAACAACATTCAAAGAACTGCAGGCCTCACTTGCCTCAGTTAAAATCAGTGAAATATTAGAATCTGAGAGTCCTCAATGATTGATATTTTTTAATGGCTAACTGAAAAGATAAGAAAAAAACATTTTTTTTCTTAACATCTTTTCAGTTAGCCATTAAAAGGTATCAACCACTGAGGACTCTCAAATTCTAATATTTTTCTACCTACTGGCTAACATGGTACTAACATTTTTTACCTTAAGATCAGGGTTTATGACTCCACCATAAGAGACTGGGCAAAATTGGCCCACGTGGCAGTGTTCCATGATGAAAATCACCACTGAGAAAAAAATAACAAAAAGCTCTTCTCAGTTTTACCAGAAAACATCTTGATGATCCCCAAGACGTTTAGGAGAATACCCTATGAACCAATGATACAAACGTTGAACATTTGGAAGGTGTATGTCCCATTACATCTGGCGTAGAAGTAACACAGCATTTCAGAAAAGAACATCATACCAAGAGTAAAATATGGTGGTGGTAATGTGATGGTCTGCTGCTGTTTTGCTGCTTCAGGGCCTGGAATACTTGCTGTGGGAAACGGAGCCATGAATTCTGGTGCTTACCAAAAAATCCAGAAGGAGAATGTCCGGTCATGAGTTCATGACCTCAAGCTAAAGCGCACTTGGGTATTGCAGCAAGATAGTGATTTAAAACAGACCAGCAAGTCCTCCTCTAAATAACTTAAGAAAATCAAAATTAAGAGTTTGGAGTGGCCTAGTCAATGTCGCAACCTCTATCTGATTGAGATGCTGTCGCATGACTTTAAAAAGGTTGTTCATGCTTGGAAACCCTCCAATGTGGCTTACAACAATTCTGCATAAATGTGTGGGCCCAAATCCCCCATAGTGTTGTAAAAGACTCATTGCCAGTTATTGCAATCGCTTGATAGCAGTTGTTGCTGCTAACGGTGGCCCAACTTGTTATCAGGTTTGAAGGGCTAACTGCATTTTGTGTTAACTTATGTTATCTGTGTCTAATATTTATATTTCTTTGTTGATCAGAAAAAAAATAAGAAATTAAGAAGGCCAGAAACATTTTTTCACGTCACTGTATCTATCTATTGGAAAATAGATTGGAGAAAAAGAGCATAATAAGAAAAAAGGTCCTGTAGATTGTGGTGCTGACATTTTCTATGGATCTCTGTTTGTATCTGTATCGAAAGAATTTCACTGGTTCAATTTGCTACATGAAAAAATTAAGGTACGTTACATAAAAAGCTTCATCAAATACACAATAAGCACCCACTCTTAGACCTGAAGAAGGCTATAATTATAATTTTTAACCGAAACGCGTTGTACGATTTCTTCCATGTTCACTTGTTGTATGATTTTTTTTCTGTAATTTTTTCAGTTTTGTTATGGAGTAATTTTTCATGTAGCAAATTTTACTAATTAAATTGTTTCCATACGGATACAAATGGTGAGCACCACAATCTAAAGGACCTATCGTCTTATTATGCTATATGTGACCTGGGTGGCCCTTTAATAGGTTCTACTTCAGGTTTCCTGTGTGAGCGGCAGACCTTTGGAGAATACGGAGATCAATGAGGAAGGAAATTATACATTCCTGATTCAGTGAGAATCTCAAAGTTTTCTCACCTTCTAAACCAGGTGAGCATAAGATATTTTTTGCTTATTTCTCATTGATACTAATTACTACACTCAGAGGGAGTGCCGCATTTGTTTTTTCCTTTTATTCCCTATTTGTAGGGTTTCAGGTTATATATAGGAGAGAAAGAGATCACAATCTATCAAAACAAAAAATATGAAAAAAAATTATTTCATGCCAAAGGCAGACAACGTTTTGGTTCAAGGTGTATGCTTTTCTCAGGTAATTATACTAGTGCATGAAAAGACGAGGTCATCCACAAGTCTTGCACCTGCACAGTGGTGCGGGTCACTGTGCACTATTTAAGCTATAAAGTGCCTGAAGTCTTGCAAGATTCCACTGCACAGGCGCAAGATTTCAGGCTCTGTGAAGTAGAAAGGACACAGTGACCCGTGCCAGTGCGCAAGCACAAGACTATTGGATGATGTCACAGTCATTCACATGCAGTCACTCAGGGAATGGTGGCATTTTCAATGCAGCAGGGCGGGTTTTTGATGTAGCGGGGCGGCTTTGACTGAGGTGTACGGCACCCCATCTGACCCTTAGCAACGAATTTACATACGGCACAGGATACATTGAAAGTTAATTTATGAGGTATGCAGGGGCACTTCTGAGGATGTAAAGGGGTTACAATAACCTCAATTAGAGTAAGTTAAAGGTGGTGGGCACAGTTTATAATGCCCAAAACAGGTGACAGGTTCCCTTTAAGAAAATTATCACCAGGTGCCAGATTGACACCAATAACTTGCAGGCATCTGAAAATGTTCTCTAATTTTGGTTTGTGTTCTTTTCATTTATCTCATATAGATTTTTATTCTCTGCTTTAGAATATATCCAATTTATGAAATAATCTTAAACAATTGCTATTTAATCATGTTAGGATATTTTCACATAGGGCAACACAATGACCTTGACATTAAGGAAAATGTGTGTTGTCCTCTAATTTTGAACGTCAGTGTATGTCTAAACGTCATACTAGAGAAGAGCCAAAGATCCAGACCTAGTGAATCAACTGTATCCGAGTGCGTCATCTTAGAAAAGGAAAAGGTGCCACACACCAGCGCTATGTCGAACTGTTGAGATAAGTTATAGATATAAAAAAGGAAAGATGAATATCTACAATTATGACATAAACTGAAATTCATTAAAAAAAATTACTTTTCTTTTATTTATTTATTTTTTTTTTAGAATAAAAGAGGCAAAAAATTTCTTTGCTATTACAAGGGATAAAAACTACACCACAAACACCCGGAACACCCATAACCTTACACCCATTTACCTAGCCACGCTCTCCAATCCCCCTCCCTGGTGCACTCTGGAATGCTCGCTCGGTATGCAACAAACTCACATTCATCCATGATCTCCTCATCTCCAACAAATTCTCTTTCCTTGGTATCACCGAAACATGGCTCACCCCTCTGACACCGCGCCCCCTGCTGCATTCTCCTATGGCGGACTCACTCTTTCCCACACACCCCGCCCTAGCAGCATTCGCCACGGTGGTGTCGGCCTTCTCCGGTCCAACAGCTGCTCCTTCACCCCAATTACATTGCCGTCCTCTGCCTCCCTTACCTCCTCTCCTATCAGGTGCACTCCATTCGCATCTTTTCCACCTGCAACCTCCAGCTGGCTGTTGTCTACCGCCCCCCAGGTTCCACCTCCACCTTTCTCGATCATTTCACCCCCTGACTTCTCCAATTCCTCTCCTCTGACATCTCCACCATCATCATGGGTGATTTCAATATCCCCATGGACAACCCCCACACGGCTGCCTCTAGATTCCTATCACTAACCACTTCCTTCGGCCTTTCTTAATGGTCCTTCTCAGCCACCCACAATGATGGCCACACGCTAGACCATGTCTTCACCCGCCTCTGTTCCCTCACTGACCTCTCAATCTCCCCCCTCCCCCTATCCGACCATAACCTGCTGACCTTCTCCTCCCTCTCCCCTCCTACCCATCTCCGGAAACTCCCTCATCCCCACAGAAACCTTAAACTCATTGACTTCCATTCTCTCTGTGAGTCCCTCCTCCCTCTCACACACTTAGCTTCCTTTCACGACGCTGCCGCTGCCGCCACTCTCTATACCACCACACTCACCACAGCCCTCGACCAGGCCGCCCCCCTCTCATACCACAAAACCCATGTACACAGACAAATCTAACTCACCACCCTCACTAAAAAGCTGCTGCGGGCGTCCAGGACCGCTGAGTAGACATGGAAGAAATCCCACTGGACGGCTCACTTCACCATGTACAAACAGTCCCTCAACAACTTCAAGACAGCACTCACCACCATAAAGCAAGCTTACTTCTCTTCTCTAATAACCGCCCTGTCCCACAACCCCAAGCAACTATTTACAACTTTCAACTCTCTACTCAGTCCTCCTGCACCTTCCCCCTCTCCCCTCATCTCTGCCGATGATTTTGCAACCTTTTTCAAACAGAAGATCAACAAAATCAGAGAGGGCTTTGATCCACTGTCCCCTCAGCCCTGCCCCTCTACCGCCCAACCCTCTTTGTCCAAAGGAAGCTTCTTCACCGTGACAGAAGATCATCTCTCCTCCCTTCTGTCACAATCACACTTCACCACCTCTGCACTCGACCCACTTCCCTCTCACCTCATCCCTAACCTCACCGCAGTCCTCATCGCTGCCCTAACCTATCTCTTCAACATATTACTAACTACCGGTGTCTTTCCCTGATCCTTCAAGCAAACTTTGATCACACCCATCCTCAAAAAACCCTCCCTTGACCCTGTATCTGTGTCCAATTATCACCCGATATCTCTTCTCCCCTTCACCTCAAAATTACTTGAACAACACTTCTATTCCGAACTGCCCTCCCACCTCTCTTCCTGCTCCCTCTTTGACCGCCTACAATCCGGTTTCCGATCCCACTGCTCCACCCAAACAGCCCTAACCAAAGTCACCAACTACTGCTGACCGCCAAGAGCAAGCTACACTACTCCGTCCTCCTCCCTCCTCCTCCTTGACCTATCTGCCGCCTTTGATATCGTCGACCATTCTCTCCTACTTCAAATTCTAGAATCTCTTGGCACCACTGACCTCTTCTGAATCTCCTCTTACATAACAGACCGGACTTTCAGCATCACCCAGCCCTACACCTCCTCTTCACCCTACCCCCTATCTGTTGGTGTTCCCCAAGGCTCCGTCTTGGGACCACTACTCTTCTCCATTTACATCTTCAGCCTAGGCCAACTCATTGAGTCCCAAGGCCTTCAATACTACCTTTATGCCAACAACACCCAGATCTATCTGTTCGGCCCTGACATCACCTCCCTACTATCCAAAATTCCGCATTGCCTGTCCTCCATCTCATCCTTCTTCTCTGCTCGCTTCCTAGAATTGAACATAGACAAAACTGAGTTCATCGTCTTCCCCCAAAGTCACTCTTTCCCCCTACCTGCCTTATTTATCACTGTCAATGACTGCTCACTCTCGCCTGTCCCCCACGCTAAGTGCCTCAGGGTAATCCTCGACTTCTCCCTCTTTTTCAAGCCCCCAATCCAATCCCTCGCCACCGCCTGCCGTGTCCAACTCAAAAATATTTCCCAAATCCCCTCCTTCCTTGACCACGGCACTGCTAAAACACTTGTCCATGCTCTCATCATCTCCCGCCTCGATTACTGCAACCTCCTGCTCACCGGCCTCCCAGCTACCTCCCTCGCACCTCTCCAATCTATTCTCAATTCTGCCGCCCAACTCATCTTTCTCCCCGTCACTCCCCTCTCTCCTCCCTTTGCCAAGCCCTTCACTAGCTCCCCACTTCCCAGAGATCCCAGTTCAAAACCCTAACCATGACATACAAAGCCATCCACAACCTGTCCCCTCCTTACATCTCTGACATGGTCTCCCAATACCTACCCTCACACAACCTGCGCTCCTCCCAAGAGATCCTTCTCTACTCCCCTCTCATTTCCTCCTCCCACAGCCACATACAAAATTTCTCCTTTGCATCTACCGTACTCTGGAACTCCCTCCACCGACACATCAGACACTCGCCTACCCTGGGAACCTTCAAGAGAAACCTGAAGACCCACCTCTTCCATTAAGTCTACAACCTATACAGAGACCTGATCCACCGCACTGTCTCACGCACGGCTCTCCCCCTCCTACTGTCTCCCCACCCGTTCCTTGCAGACTGTGAGCCCTCGTGGACAAGGTCCTCTGCCCTACTGTACCTGTACGATTTTATTGTTGTCATTTAATGTTCTTGTCCTCATCAGCCCTTGAACATGTGAAGAGCCATGGAATCTAATGGCGCTATATAAATAAATGAATAATAATAATAATAATAATAATCGACTGGGCCTCCTTTACAGTATACAGATATATCTGAAACAAAAAAAAAGAACAAAATAGGGGATGCTGGCTGTGGGGGTGGACATAAGTGTTGGAGGTCGATCAAGGGTTGCTTGTAGAGGAATCCCTCTATTTCAAAATTTCTAATTGAAATGAATTCTAGAAGTGATCTAAAAGGCAGAAATATACTTTAAGATTTTGTAGATAGCAAAAAAGACTTCAACCAACAAATTGGAGCATGGAACAGATGTTACAGGGATCATGAAGGCAAAATAACCCACAATTTACGGGATTTAAAGTTTCCACACATTCAATTATGTAGCAACTTTAATTCTTTCTTTTTCAACAATTTTTCTCAGTCACCTCCACGTCTTGACAAAGGTGCACAATCATTTGAAAATAAAAAAATGTTGTGATACAGGAGGTCTATCCTCATTTTCCTTAATGTATATTGGCGATAATCAACATAAGTATTAAAGGGAACCAACCAGCAGATTTTTGCACCATAAAGTACAGGCAGGGCCATAATGACACTAGGATGCTGATTAATCAGATACTATTAGTTGAAAAATCTGAGGCTTGGTTGAAGAGTAATCCTTGTTCAAAACTTCAGAAATTATGTAATGGGTACAGTGACTTGAGCATTGGGGAGGGACTTTGTGGGTCGAGTCCTAAATCAGTTTTTGCAAGCACCGTGATCTCTGGTGCCATTTTCCTGAAGACACTGAGGAGACGAATATGATGGTGGGGGTGCATGTACAGATTGAATTTATTTTTATCTGTGCATATTCTAATGTGAATCATAGTCATCTTCACAGTGTCTTCTGTAAAATTGTGCCAGAGATCAAGGTACACGTACAAGCTGATTCTGATGCCATTTTATTAAAGACAACATTGCAACAGCACTAATAGCAGCTGCACAAAATGAAAATAAAAAAAGTAGGCAAAGGCAGGAGGAGGAATGATTAAGAGAACCTGATGCACGAAGCCCCATCCCGATGCTTAAGACACTGCACCTGTTATGTCATTTCTGAAGATTTGAACAAGGATTATTCTTTAATCAAGCCTCAGATTTTGCAACTGAAGGTATCAGTTTCATCAGCATCCTAGCACCGTTATGCTATTGCATCTACTTTATGGGGGCAAAAACCAACTGGTTGGTTCCCCTGAAACTCCTCATTCCACAGTTAGATGTGTCTAAAAGAATGTTCCTGTGCTGAGATAATCTTATATATGTGTCCCTGCTATCTACTGGGTATGGCCATGTTTGACTGTACAGGGACAAGGTTTGATCATGCCACATCTACTGGACAGGGGAGGGTGCAAAAGATTACTGCACAGGATCATAGATGATTCTTTTTGTGAGGTTAAACCTTTCCCTGCCTGATTTTAAAAAAAAAAATCAATTAAAATAATTATTTGTAATCCTATCTGTAATAATGTCTGTATACTTATTTATTTCCTACATGGCCCAGGAGATGTGGTATGATCAGATCATGTTCCTGTATATTCAGACACAGCCATTACACAGTAAATAGCAGGGGAGCATTTTATTATTAGTATTTATTATTTATTATTCTAACGCCATTAGTTCTATGGCACTTTACATATGGAGGGGTATTCAAGGACAAGTACAAGGTACATGGACAACATATGGCATACAGGTACAGAAGGAGAGAGGACGCTGTCCGAGAGGGTTCACGATCTACAACATTTATAAGATCTAAGAACAGGTGATGTGGTGTGATCAGACCATGTCCATGTATATTAAAACACATCCATTACACAGTACATAGCAGGGACACATATATAAAATTATATCAACACAGGAGATGTGGTATCATCAGACCGTGACCCTGTACGGTCAGACACATCCATTACACAGTGCATAGCAGGGGCACATATATAAGATTATCTCAGCACAGGAGATGTGGTATGATCAGACCATGTCACTGTACAGTCAGACACATCCATTACACAGTACATAGCAGGGACACATATATAATATTATCTCAGCACAGGAGATGTGGTATGATCAGACCATGTCTCTGCACGGTCAGACACAGCCATTACACAGTACATAGCAGGGACATATATTTAAGATTATCTCAGCACAGGAATGAAAATTTAAACACATCCACTTGTGGAAATTTTTATTATTCCAAGATCTATTGACTAAACAAAAATTTTGTTTACGGGACAACCCCTTAAACCTTGACTATATTGTATTGTATAAACAGATTTTTTAATAACACAAAAATTGTGTTTTTTAAATTATTTATTTGTACAGTAATCTAATGTCCGTTTGACTGCCATACTGGCAACCAATCACAGACATAGGCATAGAGGGTGGGCAGGGATAAGTCTGACTTTAACCAATCAATGACAGAAACAGTGAGATTCATTAGCGGGCCTGGATGCAGGGTGACAGCGGTGCTGAAGCTTGGTAAGTAATAGTCTAGGAAGCTAATGTCTGCGCCAAAACAGCGGGGCCCTTAATTTTGCCTCCCAGTGATTTGAATGGGTTTCGGAACATTGGTGAACTGTTCGCCAATCTATTTGCCGAACATGTGTCAATTTAGCAAACAGAGCCAAACCCGAACTTCAAAAGGTTCACTTATCTGTAATCCTAAGTAATAAAACATGGATACAAAATATAAAAATTAAAGTACCACTGCAGGAATGTAACGCCTGCTATTACCTAACTCTTGGCAGGGGAAACAGGAAGGATAAACAGATTTGACGGCAAATGTAAGAAACGTAGCTAGTCTTCATCTGACTGGCATAAATCCTTGGCAGTATAACTGGAACTCCAAGCAGGATCCACATTGGAATATAGGCATTGGAGAAGACCAAGAAGGGAAGGTATAAATAGCCGCACCCACAATGTGATAGGACAGACTAAATGATAAATGGAAAAACCTGCTGATTGAAAGGAATGAAACAAAGGCAAACAATAAATAGCACTCAGACAGCCACTGAACCTGCTCTGGCTCAGTGGAGAAGGAAGCTGACCACGCACTACAGGATTGCCTTTCTGAGTAGGGATGAGCGAGCATACTTGCCGATACTCGGTGTTCGCCAAAGCATCACAGTACTCGCGATGCTTGGTGAGCACGGAGTACCAGCTAGATGCTCGGGTCCACCTCCCTGCATGTTGACACTCTTTACAGTGCCAGCCCACATACAGGGATTGACTGCCACACACTGTAATGCCACAGCCATGTTGGTTGTGGCATTACAGTAATTGGCTGGCCACACAGCATCATCAGGTCTATATAAGACCTGACCGCACTGTGCTCATCACTCTGCTCCACATTGTTAGCTAGTGTAGGGAGAGGTGATGCTGAGTGAGGGACAGATTTTGGGTCTTTTAGGTAGTGTAGATGCTGGGATACAAAAACAACAGTCCTTTTGAGGACTAATCTAGCTGTATATAGGCAGGCAGGGTATATAGCACACTACGGTGTGCCACAAGTGGCTGTATACCAGTCAGCACATCTGGGGCTGGTGTACAAGCTTCTAATATCTAGCTCCATCAAAACAACAGTCCTTTTAGAATTAATTTAGCTGTATACAGACAGGTAGGGAATATAGCACACTACGATGTACCACAAGTGGCAGTATACCAGTCAGCACATCTGGGGCTGGTGTACAGGCTTGTAATATCTATCTACCTATCTATTAAAACAGTCCTAAGGATTAATTTAGCTATATACAGGCAGGAGGAGTATATAGCACACTTCGGTGTACCACAAGTGGCTGTATATGACACGCCCACTCCAGGGCCGTGGGTACTCGGTGACCGACTTGTTCTTCCCTTCTGGGTTCTTTTCACGGTGACAGATGGGGCCGAGACTTGGTCCCGTGACCTTGGTGGTGTCATTTATAATAAACGGGGGTAGATGATGAGGGATGACTAGAAAAAGGTATATTTGTGACGCCACCTGCAGTATTCAGCCAGGATGGCCGCAACTGCTTCAGAATCTCTGGGATTGGTTACTGGAAGCTGGGATGGCTTCGCTCCTCGCAGGTGGAGCACAGTCCCCAGGGCAGTAGGATGGAAGAGTCAGTTCGTACCTTGGCAGATGTTCATTAGGTCATCAGCACCCTGGTGTCTCATGCGGCCTCTGCGGCCGCTGATCGCTGCTATAGAAAATCTCACACACCACAGCTGGAGTTCTGTTACATTTACTCAGTTGTTTTAACATATCCACCTGGTACTTTCCTTGCCAACCTCTGGTTCATCGTTGTCTCTAGAACTGGGTCAGTGCAGTCAAGCATCGGTTGGTGTCCCTTCGTCTCTCATTAGGTATTTCTGTGTCTGGTGGTTCTCTCATGCTAGAAGTTCGTCTCGCCGCTCCTCACTTAGCGCCTCTGCAGCACAGAGCTCAGGTACTGACAGCCACGAGTGCTTATTTGTACCCCCTCCCGGGGCACTGCTCTCTAGCTCAGCCGCCTTCTCCAAGTTGTGTCGGGTGTTCGGCCACAGCTCCCTTTAGAAGCTTGGGGCCTCTGGTTCAACGGTTCGGGCATGAAGCATCCGTGCCGTGTTCAGGGCCGAGTCCCTGTTTCGTCCACCAGCCCCGCTGTCTTCCAGATACGGTCGTACAGGAATCTATGACTCGTTCCGTATCCCAAGGGCTCCCTATTTGCTCTACACCTCTCGGTATTTCCCTCCAGGGGCGAGCATGGTCGTACTCCAACAAGCCTACAACCTACGATGAGACCCAGCGCCGCTCCACCACACGCTTGGCGCTTCCCCTCCTATCATGTCCTTCCCACCCCTATAGACTGGGAGCCCTCGTGGACAGGGCCCTCTACCATCGTGTATCGGCAAGCCTTGATTGTTCATATGTACTATACCTGTTTTTGTTACCCCCATTTCTTACGTAAAGCGCCATGGAACCAATAGCGCTATATAGATAAATAATAATAATAATAACTCTAGCCCGCGGGAGTCGGCACCACATCGCCACTACACTCCCGACTTCCACTCCACTCATCTTCGATTGTCTCTCCTTCTCCTTTCTACTACTCACTTACTCCACACTTCCTGCACTTCACTTTTCTTTCCCGGCTATACTTGGGTCCTCCCTCTGGGTCCACCCACCATCCCGGGGTCCTAAGTGTTGTGTGCATGTGAAGCTCAACTGCATCATCCCAGTACCTGGAGGCTAGAGGAACATCTCTCCCTCTAATAGAGAAATGCAGTACCTCTGGTGGTGGCCTACCTGGTGGGGTGCCACGTATACCAGCCAGCACATCTGGGGTTTGTGTACAGGCTTATAATATCTATATCCATCAAAACAACAGTCCTTCTAAGGATTAATTTAGCTGCATACAGGCAGGAGGGGTATATAGCACACTACTGTGTACCACAAGTGGCTTTATACCATTCAGCACATCTGGGGCTTCTTATGTCTATCTCCATCAAAGTGCCACAGTTTTCAGAAATTTTTTTTTTAAATAATTCTGCAACAAGGGCCTTCTGGTACTGCCCCATTTTTGTAGAACTTTCTGCCTCAAGAATAAGAGGAGATATAAATTTCTCCTTGTAGCGTGGTTCTAAAAGTGTCACCAACCAGTAATGAGCGTCACCCAAAATTTTGATACAGCGAGGGTTATGGGACAGGTAGCGCAACAAAGTCAGCCATGCGCGCCAGACTGGTAACAGGCAAGACTTCCATGTCCTCACCAAGAGGACGACTGACTCTCTTCTTCCTCCTCCTCCCTCTCTTCTGGCCATCCACGCTGAACAGACGGTATGACAGTTGTGCAGGTAGTTCCATCTATAGCGCATGAAACTAGCTCCTGTTCTTCTTCCTCCTCCTAGTCCTCCTCCTCATTGTCTCCCAATCCACGTTGGGATGAGATGAGGCGGGGCTGTGTGTAATCATCCTGTATGGTTCCATGCTCCATCCCATCGTGCTCCGCCTGCAATGCATCCTCTTTGCTTTTGAGCAGAGAGCGTTTCAGAAGACAGAAGCGGGATAGTGATGCCAATGATGGCGTCATCGATGCTCACCATCTTAGTGGAGTCCTCAAAGTTTTGAAGGATGGTACATATGTCGGACGTCCACGTCCACTCCTGAGGTCTTATGTGTGGAGTCTGAAGCGAATACCGATGGTCTTGTTGATGCTGGTAGTCAACAACTGGCTTCTTCTGCTCACAAACCCTGACCAATATCTGCATGAGGATATCACACACCAGTCTGTGAGCCAGAAGCTGTAAACGCTGCTGAAACCCGGTGTAACAGGCCAGATTAACCCCGGGTATATTCTGGGCGGGGGGGTTAAAGTGGCCTAGCCCAGATTATACCCCGAGTATTTTATGCCTAGCCCAAACTATACCCTGTGGTATAAACTGGCTTAGGCCAGATTATACCCCTCTGAGCCAGAATATACCCCAGGTATATTATGGCCTAGCCCAAACTATACCTCGAGACCATTGAGTGATATACTCAATAACGGAGCCCCAGTCAGTGCACAAGGGCCGAGGCAGCACACAGGGGCTTCGTGGAGGAAGCAGCACAGAGGATGTTAGGAGTGAAGAGGCAGCAGCACAGAGAATATCCGGAGAGGAGGCAGAAACACAGAGGATGTCCAGAGAGGAGGCAGCAGCAAAGGGGATGTTAGGAGAGACAGCAGCACAGAGGATGTCAGGAAAGACAGCAGCACAGAGGATGTCAGGAGAGACAGCAGCACAGAGGATGTCAGGAGAGGAGAGGCAGCAACACAGAGGATGTCAGGAGAGAAGAGGCAGCAGCATAGAGGATGTCAGGGGAGCAGGTAGCAGCACAGAAGATGTCAGGAGAGAAGACAGCAGCACAGAGGATGCCAAGAGAGAAGAGACAGTAGCACAGAGGATGTCAGGAAATACAGAAGCACAGAGGATGTCAGGAAAGGAGAGAGCAGCACAGGGGATGTCAGGAGAGAAAAAACAGCAGCACAGAGGATGTCAGGAGAGAAGAGACAGCAGCACAGAGGATGTCAGCTACCTGGCACCAATCTGCTGAGCAGCTCGGTATTGGCTGGAGATTTAAACCTGGCTCAGCTGCTAGCAGTATTGGTGCCACATATCAATACTGCTAGCAGCTGATGTAGTTGGTAAGTACTGCATATTGGCTCAGTAGGTAGCACTGCATAGTGGCTCAGTGGTTATCACTGTATGGTGGCTCAGTGGTGAGCACTGTATAGGGTGGCTCAGTGATGAGCACTGCATAGGGTGGCTCAGTGGTGAGCACTGTATCGGGTGGCTCAGTGATGAGCACTGTATAGGGTGGCTCAGTGGTGAGCACTGTATCGGGTGGCTCAGTGGTGAGCACTGTATAGAGTGGCTCAGTGATGAGCACTGTATAGGGTGGCTCAGTAGTGAGCACTGTATCGGGTGGCTCAGTGGTGAACACTGTATAGGGTGGCTCAGTGATGAGCACTGTATAGGGTGGCTCAGTGCTGAGCACTGTATAGGGTGGCTCAGTGGTGAGTACTGTATAGGGTGGCTCAGTTGTGAGCACTGTATAGGGTGGCTCAGTGGTGAGCACTGTAGGGTGGCTCAGTGGTGAGCACTGTATGGTCGCTCAGTGGTGAGCACTCTATGGTCGCTCAGTGGTGAGCACTGTATGGTCGCTCAGTGGGGAGCACTGTATGATGGCTCATTGGTGAGCACTGTATGGTGGCTCAGTGGTTAGCACTGTATGGTGGCTCAGTGGTTAGCACTGTTTGGTCGCTCAGTGGTCACCATATAGTGCTCACCACAGAGCCACCATACAGTGCTAACCACTGAGCCACCATACAGTGCTAACCACTGAGCCACCATACAGTGCTCACCACTGAGCCACCATACAGTGCTCACCACTGACCCACTATACAGTGCTCACCACTGAGCCGCCATAAAATTCTCACCACTGAGCCGCCATACAGTGCTCACCACTGAGCCACCATACAGTGCTCACCACTGAGCCACCATACAGTGCTCACCACTGAGCCACCATACAGTGCTCACGACTAAGCCACCATATACAGTGCTAGCCATTGAGCCACCATACAGTGATAACTACTGAGCCACTATACAGGCTAACTACTGAGCCATCATGCAGTACTAACCAATTACATCAGCTGCTAGCAGTTTTGAAATCTGCTGTAAATACCGCACTGCTCAGTTGATTTGTCGGGTGTCGGGTAGCTGACATCCTCTGTGCTGCAGTCTCTTCTCTCCTGACATCCTCTGTGCTGCTGTCTCTTATCTCCTGACATCCTCTGTCCTGCTGTCTCTTCTCTCCGTATATCCTCTGTGCTGCTGCTGAGGCTGTCGACAGGGTATGGGGTACTCGGGAACCGGGTGTGATGGCGGATTTGGTGGAGGGGATCACGGCTGGTCGATCCCCGGTCCCGTGCCCTGGACCCTCAGTGGTGGGGAACGGTGGGGGATAAGGGGGATATTTACAATTGAACGTGATGCCACCTGTAGTTCCCGGTGATATGGTACCTGCGCTGCAAGCCAGCCGCTGAGGTGATGGTGGGTGCAGCAGAGTGTGGAACAGCTCCCCACAGGTGGAGCTTTACCTCAGGGCAGCGGGGATGGATGAGGGGAGTGGTAGTTAAGTCTTTGCTGACGCAGCGGTAAATTGCGGCAGCTAGACAGGCACACAGACACACAGGGATTGTTGTTTCGGTACCTTTTACTGGTGACAGAGTAACAGGTACAGTCCAGAGTATTAACCAGGTCCCCGGTGCAACTTGGGACTTACACCTTAGAAGGTTATGAGACCTCCTCTGTGTCTGTGCTCTGTGGTGTGGGAGTCCTGCCTGAGCCTGAACCCACCGCTTTTTCTCCCTCTTTTGGCTTTGTCCTAAACAGGCAATGAGGTCCTTCTGTGGGGTTCCCGTTTCTCCTATGGCCCCTGGTCCTGTGCTTGGTCAGTTTAGTGTCTCTTACTAGTTCTCCTCAGGGCTGAACTCCTCCTGAGTCTTCTGGGCTTTTGCTGTAGCTCTGTATGCTGGCAGCATCAGACTCCAGTGTCCGGGTGTACTAAAGGGCTGTAGAAGCCCGTTCCCTTCCTTAATTCCCTGCTTCGTCCACTTGCCTCCGACCCTTTTCCTAGGGTGCGCACAGCAGTCAGTAGTCCCTGGTCCTGGATCTCTTCCAGCGACCAGCTCCTCCGTCTCCTCTTTCTTCCTCTCACAGGAACTGAACTGAAACTACATGGACTAACTACCGTAACTCCTCCCCTCAGGCCTGGATATTCTTAAAGGGGAACTGACTTAAGGCAGCCAGTAGGGCTCCCCCTTCAGGTCTGGGGTGGAAGGTGGTGTGTGTTGTGTTAACCAAGGTGTAATTCCCTCCTTGCACCGGTGGAACCTGTGGCAATCCCCCGCAGGGGTGCCACATTCCCCCCTAGTTAAATACAGTCCTCCGGTACTGAAACATTTATCATAACATTACATAAGTTAACTATTTACATTTGATTATTGTACACAGTCCTAAAATGAAAAATTTACAAAAACCAGGGATAAATAAGAAAACAGGTAACAAGTCTACACAGCGCCAGTCCATCCGCTACAGGCTGTTTAAGGTGTATTGAAACAGGGGTTTGCAACTACCAGTCCTGTGGCTATGGTCAATTTTTGAAAAGTAGGAAAGAAGAAACATTCAAAAGTCCAACAGGTAAAGTCTTGTAAAGTTCAAAAACATAACTATATACAATACAGGTGTTTCTGCTTAGGAGGCCTGGCTTCACTTATACCACCCCCAGGCACTTTCTTTTCCTATCTTGATGTGCATGGGGGCTAATCCAGTTCCACCACCGTTCTGTACACTAGCATTAATGACATATTTACATTTTAAACATATTTACATTTTCCCACATTTTATGACCTATTCTCTGTACCTAAGTGGTGGCTGACCAAGGTACTAAGGGTTGACCTGTGTAGCACTGGTGTGTCATTAATGTCTGTACCTGGTGCGGTGTATGTACCGTCTCTCAGTCTATCAGAGCTACGTGTTGCTGCAATACCGTAGTACTGGCGTAGTCTCTCTAGTGGACTGGCAGGTTCACCGATTGCAGGGATCTCTGGTTCCGGTACAACGGGTGGTTCTTCTACTCTTGGCGTTTCTACTGCTGGTGGGAACATTAAAGTTGGGATTAGGTATGTACCTTCTATTTGAGGCCAATCTGCTGGTAACTTTCCAATGATTGTCTGAACTGTCTTTGGCTTCCCTTTCTCTTCTGACTTTGGACAAGGTACATTCTCTTCTGGTTGAAGCTGTTGAGGGCATTTCTTCAAATGACCTCTGGACACTGTTGCTGTGGTTTCACCATGATCTTTACTGATTAAACAGGTTTTCTGGTTATCAAAGTTGAATGGTAACACAGTGTATGGTTCTTTTTCCCATTGATCATCTAGTTTGTGCATTCTTCTTTATCTTTTCAAAACCAATTCACTTGGTGTTAAGGGTGTTCCTTGCGCACTTTTGTTGAAGTTGGTTTCTTGTCTTCCTCTAGATTTTTCCAGACTTCTCTCAACGCATTCTTGGATTTTCTGATATTGTTCTTTCATGCGAGTATCCCAATCTGTATCTGTAGTATCTTTTTCAGGAACCACTATGCCTATTTCGAAGTCTATTGGCAATTTTCCTGGCCTTGCTCTCATGAGATATGCAGGAGTACAATTGGTTGAGCTTACTGGGATGTTGTTGTAGATGTCAACTAGATCTGGTAACTTCTCTGGCAATTGGTTTCATTCTTCTAAATGCAGAGTTTTCAGCATTTCAATTACCACGTGATTCATCTTTTCACACATTCCATTAGTTTGAGGATGGTAAGATGTGGTGCAGATTTTCTTGCATCCATATAGGTGACAAAATATTTCAGCTTCAAAGTCAGGTCCTTGGTCTGTCAATACCTGTTCTGGATAACCATGGGGTCTGCAGAAATAAGCTTGAAATGTTCTTGCTGCTGACTCGGCTGTTAAGCCTTTTACCGGAGCTACCACAAGGAATCTGGAATAGTGGTCTACCATGGTAAGCGCATAGGTGTAGCCTGATTTGCTGGGTGCGAGTTTGACATGATCTAAGGCTACCACTTCTAATGGTTGTTTGGTGATGATAGGCTTGAGTGGTGCTTTCTGGCTGTTACGGTCTCTTCTTCTTAATGAGCATGGTCCACAGTTTTTACACCATCTCTCTATGGAAGACCTCATGCTGATCCAATAGAATCTTTCACGTAACAGCATTTCCAGTTTTCTCCATCCAAAGTGTCCCGATCCATCGTGGTACGCGTCCAATACCATTTGGACATCTCTCTTTGGAACCACAACTTGCCATACCATTTCATGTGTTCTTGGGTTGATGTACCGCCTGCACAATTGACCTTGATAGATGAATAACCGGCTTCTTTCTTTCCGAAGGTGTTAGGCTTCTAGTGGAGCATCCTTTTCAAGTTTGGAATCCAGTTGGGTTATCATCTTCTTCACAAGGCTTACTGCCGGATCACTGTCTTGAGTCTCCTTCCATATGTAGTGAGGCAACGGGTTTAGTTCAACAGTTTGACGGTTCTGGTAGACGCGATCTTCAGCGATTTGCCCTTTTCTGCTTTTATGGAAAGCTGGGAGTTCTATTTCCTCTAAGTAATCCTCTTCTTCAATTCCTTGTAGATGTACTTGAGGGTTTCAGGAGAGGGCATCAGCATTTGCGTTGTTGTGGCCTGCTCGATATTTGATGGTAAAGTCGAGCCATTTGATAGTCGAGCCATCCAGCGTTGCTCCAGTGCTCCAAGCTTCGCGGTATCCAGATGTGTCAACAGGTTATTATCCGTGAAGACGGTGAACTTCGAAGCTGCAAGGTAATTCTTAAATCTTTCTGTTATGGCCCAGACCAAGGCCAAGAACTCCAACTTAAAGAAACTGTAGTTTTCCGGGTTCCTCTCGGTGGGTCGAAGTTTTCTGCTGGCGTAGGCAATTACTCGCTCTCTACCATCTTGAACCTGGGAAAGGACTGCTCCCAAGCCTACATTGCTTGCGTCGGCATAAAGGACGAATGGTAGGTTATAATCAGGGTAAGCCAGGATTTCTTCACCGGTTAGAGCCTGCTTCATCTGTTGGAAGGAATTTTCTTGTTCCTCTCCCCAGTCCAATGGTGGCTTTGAAGATCTTCTTTTCTTAGATTTGCCTACTAGAAGATTTTGTAGCGGTGCTGGCATCTTTGTGTAGCCCTTAATGAATCTTCTGTAGTACTGCACCAAACCTAAGAACTGACGTACCTCAGTGATGGTGGTTGGTCTCTGCCAATCCTGGATTGCTGTTACCTTTTCCGGGTCTGGTGCTACTCCATCTGCGCTGACCAGGTGTCCAAGGTATTGAACTTTAGGTTTCAGCAGGTGACATTTAGATGGTTTGAGCTTCATCCCGTACTTTGCTAAAGCCTCAAATACCTCTGACAGGTGTTCCAAGTGTTCTTGGTAGGTTTTGGAAAACACGATGATGTCGTCCAGGTATAAGAGTATTGTCTCGAAGTTCCGGTGTCCCAGGCAACTTTCCATGATTCTTTGAAACGTTCCTGGTGCATTGCATAACCCGAATGGCATGCTGTTGAATTCGCATAATCCAATTGGCGTTGTGAATGCAGTCTTCTCTCGGTCTTCCTCTGCAACGGAACCTGCCAATACCCACTAGTGAGATCTAACGTGGAGAAATAATTAGCAGTCTTCAATGCAGCAAGAGACTCCTCTGTTCGGGGTAACGGGTAAGCATCTTTGTGTGTGATTTTATTGACCTCCCTGTAATCCACACACATCCTCATTTCTGACTAGGACTAAAGGGGCTGCCCAGGACTACTGCTATCTCTTATAACCCTGGCCTCCTTTATGTCCCTCAGCATCTCTTTGGCATGTTGGTAATGACCTAGTGGAATGGGTCTGTGTTTCAACTTAATTGGGGGATGATCTCCTGTGGGTATGCAATGGTGTTCCCCTTTAATCCTCCCAAAATCTAATGGATGCTTACTAAATATTTGCTCGAACTGTGCTACCCAGTAAACTCCGTGCTTTTGGTGAGAAGGGGTGCATCAGTTCCTTAGTGCAACTGCTGACACCGCTCCTCCAGCTGTCCTTTGGAGTTCTTATCCTCTGCCTGGTTAGACGAGGAAACAGGTCCCACTGCTTGTATGTTGTTATTACAAACAGTATACAGCTTTGCTACAGTAGCATACCGGGGTAGCTTTGCGTCATCTTCCCCACAATTTAATATACAGATTGGTATTCGTCCCTTACGTACATCCACCACCCCTCTGGCTGTCAGTAGTGTAGGTCTGTGCTCTGAAAATACCGGCTCTACAACCGCCTGGTATTGCTGTCCTCTGCGACCCATCGCTGCTCGACACCATATCATCATCTCACTTTTTGGTGGTAGTACAATGGGAATCGGGTCTGTTAGCTGCACACTGCCAATTTCTCCCCCAGACAGATTTACCTGTTGCTTGTGGATGAGGGCTCGGATCTCTCATTGGATGACTCTTGTCCGCCCATAATCAGCAGTCTGAGAAATCTGTCAGAGTAAAAACACTTCTCCAAAGCAGTTTTCAATAATATTTGTACCAATTATCATGTAGGGGTATTTTTCATTAGGATTGTCTTCAACCACAAATAACCCTTGGCCTTTTAATTCCTCCCTCACGAACTTTATTGTAGCTGCTCTGTACCACACACTGTTTTTGTGGTTGGCCATTAGCTGCAATAATATAACAATTGGGGTTTGGGGGTTCAAGATCGTCATCAGACCAATATTGTTTATAAAGGATATGTGGGATCGTAGTGACCTGCAACCCGGTGTCCAGTAGGGCCGACATGGGGATTCCGTCTAGTGTAATGTTGAGGTACGGACAGCCTCTCACATACCGGTTACACCAGTCCTTTGGGCCCAGCTGCTCTACTCCTGGGGGCTGGCCCTCGGGCCCAGGAATCTCGTGTTTAAAGGACATCCTCTTGCAAATTGGCCCGGTTTATTGCATCGCAGACAGATGAGTTGTCCTGAAGAATCCGTGTAGTGCCTGGCTCTGCTTTGGAATGGTGCGTCGGTCCCCTGAACGAGCGACTTTGTTGGTCCCCTCCACGGGCGATATGGGTCTTCATTGGAATGGTGCGTTTGGTCCCCTGCATGGGCAACTTGTTCTTCCTCGCATCCTTGGGACATCCTCAGGGCTATCAGCTAGTTGGATTTTGCTTGATGGTGGTGTTCCAGGCATAGTTTGCAAGAGCTTTAATACATAGTCCATGTTTTTGGTTAACTGCAGCACCTGGTTACGCATGTCATCATCTGCTACAGTTTGACTGTCTGCTTTTGCAGGTTCTGTAGAAACAGGTTTAAAGTCTATGGGAGAGGAATTAGTCTGCCAGGATTGGATTGCAGGCTCTGCAGGCACTGGATCTCTTAACACGGTTATAGCACGATCTTTTAAGTCATTAAAGTTCACAGTTGGGTGATCCAATACCCACATATGTACCTGTTGGCGGTGGTAGTCTGACCTCAATCCCTCTGTAAACTGTTCTGCAAGCATTTTATCCTCTTCCAATACACTTGACGGGTCTACCTGTTTAAAGGACCAGAGTGCCTCTTGTAAACGGAGGGCATAGTTTCTGATGGTGTCCTGCAGTCTCTGTTTACACTGGTAGAACAGCATCCTCAATTCAGACTGTGTGCGTTTTTCAAAGACAGTTTTTAGCTTATCAAGCACTTTAGCAGCAGAGTCCCTGTCAGCATCACTCCAGGACTGAACCTCCAGCTCCGCTGCGCCTGTTAATTGTCCCAGCACAATGGTGGCCCGCTGCTTCTCTGTCATTATATACATGTCCAGCATTGCAAACAACTTTTGCTTAAAGGCTGCTAGCGTACCGGGTTTGCCTTCATATGTTGGTAACCATCTGGCACCCGGTATATATGGCAAAGTTAGAGGCATTATTTGGGCCGCTGCTCCAGGTGCTGCATTCCGGGGATCCCCTCGGTCAGGGACCTGCACATCATCCGAGTCACTGATGATGGGGCCCCCCTAGTTAATCGCTGCCAACCTGTGAGATGAAACAGACTTTCCCCGTTGTCGGCGGCTCTGCAGAGAGAGCGGTCGTGCTGGTAAACCTGTCAACCTGCGACCAGCGATAAATATCAGTTGCGTCGCGCTTTCACACAGCACGACGCAAGTGCGACATCGCGAGCGACATCGCTGATGCATCCTTTTTCGGCGATGTCACTCGCGATATTGACGCGTGTGACGCCGCCTTAAGACTTAAATAGGTCGAAACCTCTGCTTTAATGGTCGCATATCCCTTTGCCTATGATCACTGCTAGAAGTAAAGACTTCACTTGTTTGCAAAAGAATTAGAATGTGTATTGTGTCCACTTTTTATTATACTGAGGGTTCAATAGAACCCATTCACTAGCACCCTCAACAAAAAACTGATGGTGTGCACACCATTTGCTTGCTATCTCCATACTATTGTGAGATTTTACAGATAACAAAATATGAGGTGTTTTCCCCTAGCCACCAGGGGGACCCCTGTGCAGACAGGATAAAAGGTTCTGCCCAGGCATGCCCGAGGCAGAGTGGACAGACAGCAAGTAACGTGTGGACCTATGGTGGCTGGCTCTTGTTTTGTTGGTCAGCCTTATCTGGGTGGATTGATACAATTTGCTAGAGTGTAAAGGCCTCGTTACACATAGCAATATCGGTAACGAGATCGCCGCGTCATCACAGCGATGTTATTGTGTGTGACACCTAGCAGCAATCGGCACCCCGCTGGGAGATCGCTGATATTTAATGAATGGCCAGGACCATTTTTTGATCGGCGATCTCCCACTGGCCATGCAGGATATCTGTGTGTGACACGGGCAGCGAACAGCAATGCCAATTCTGCACCCGAGACCCTGAACTGTCCCAATGACCGTCGGGTGTCGGGCGCATCGCTGAGTGATCGCTGGTAAGTCTGTCTGTGTGGCATCTCACCAGCAATCACATAGCGATGTTCCAGCGATCCCGGCCAGGTCGGATTGTTAGTGGGATCGCTGGAACATCAGTATGTGTAACATAGGCTTAAGTGACGCGCACCCAGGGCTGTGGGGTACTCAGCTCTCGGGCTCTCTTCTAGTCAGGGAATTCACGTGTGGCTATCCTGTAGCCGTGGCCCTGGGGGTCAACTGAAAAGTGTTTCTTGGGAATTCTATTTACAAGTTTTCTTTGTCGTGACGCCACCTGCTGAGTCTGGTGATGACCACCAGCGCAGCCACAGTCCTCCGGTGGTCGGTGGTATTGCGGCTTGGATGGAATAGTCCCCGCAGGTGGGACTGGACCACCGGGGCAGTGATGCTGAAAGCAAACAGTTTATATTTCAAAGGATGCAGCAGAATCAAAGCTTCACTTCACCGGGTAACTTTACTTGAATAGAATTGTTAAACACAATCTACATGTAAACATAACTAATTGTGATGCGAACTTTAACGATACCAAATATGATGAATCTTTGATTGCATGAAGTTAAATCATTTTATGTAATACTCTTGTATAAATATCTTGCAACGGTTACATGCACTTGTATTTAAAAGTTATGTTATTTGAATATATGTTATAAAATCTAATAAACACATTTGATGAGAAAATGCGGCCTGTGCAACCTCAGAAGAATAGATCAACAGAGAGCCCCACTCCAGTCCATAGCAAGTAAGCAGCCACTTGAGTTAGTCGTATTAGACCACGTCAAGTTGTCACCAAGCCGGTCAGGCTATGTCTACGCCTTTACCATCGTGGACCATTACTCACTCTTCTTAGTGGTGGTACCCGTCAAGGACCTGACAGCAAAGACAGCTGCAAGAGCATTTCAGACACATCTCTGTAGACCGCATGGTCCTTGCAGATCAAGGTTCAGCTTTTGAATCAGAGATTTTCCAGGAATTTTGCAACATGTACGGCTGTAAGAAGATCCGCACGACAGCGTACCATCCCCAAACAAATGGCTTATGCGAGAAGATGAACCATATTGTAATTGACCTGTTGAAAACATTAACAGAGTCTGAGAGAAATCAATGGCCAGATAAATTACCCGATTTGGTAGACTTTTACAACCATGTTCCGGTGAGTTCTACAAACTGCACCCCAGCCTACCTTATGCGTGCAAGCTACCAATTGATTTAGATATGGGGATTCTAAAACCTGACGCAGAAGTTGAAGAATCCAACTGGGATACCCTACGTCAACAACAGTATCGCCATGTACAGGAGTGTGTAGAGAAAAATCTTCAGCAAGCTAGAGCTCAAGCAACTCCATTACAACCTGGTGAGCAAGTTCTCAAGAGAAAAAGACGCACTAACAAATTGGATAATCAGTGGGAAACCACCCCATACACAGTCTTACCATCTAACTTAGACAATGCTAAAATGTGTCTAATAAGTAAAGACAAAGGAAGAACTTCAGCAGTTGTGTCCCGAGACCATCTCAAACAGTGTCCTGAAACCCTGAAGACACCTGAAGTAACAGTACCCGTACAGGTCCAACCTGTTAAAGAGAAAGGAGAAGAAGTATTCCATACAGTTCTAGGAGATTTCCCCAAAACATGACCAAATTACTACGGAGCAGTTGTAGTCCCAATGATTGCTTTCTTCCAATAGTTGAACCAACACCAGAACCCGTATTACCAGAAGAAGTCCCAAGAGCTGAAGAACTGGACTTAGAACCCGTAGAGGAAGAACCAATTCCTGGTCCCAGTGAACTTGCCAGTCCTACAGTCAGACCTCCATCTGCCTTAGTACCAGACACCCCAAGTAGGTACATGTCCACCCACACCATCAGGCTATGTACAACCAGTACACCAGCAATACGCAGATCAGAGCATAGTACCATGGGTCAGTTACCGGCTAGGTACAAAGATTGAAATGTCAAATTACCTGTAAAGTGTAAATATGTTTGTGTAAATGTAAATTGAACCCGGTAAATAGGGTATAGAAGGGTGGAGGAACTGGATTAACCCCCATGCACATCAAGTTAGGGAAAGAAAGTGCCTGGGGTGGTATGAGCGAAGCCAGGCCTCCTAAGCAGAGACACCCATAGGGACCTTATTTATTTGTTTAAGTGTGCAACGTTAAAAAGCCCAGTACCTACAGAGACTATCCTGTACGAACTTATGATAAATTCTTGAACTTTGAACTTTTCTTGATTATTTATGGACCATACATGCCACGGAACTGGTTGTGGTAAAAACTCTCTTGTATATATTCATCAGCCCGGAGGCAATAGACTAAAACCCCCAGAAAGACTGATTATTTTGAACTCTTTTTGAACTTTAGTGATTTATGTACTTTTTTCTTTTAAGTCTCTGTAAATATTAATTGTATTAACTGTTTGTTTATTTGTTTTCCACAGTCCTGGAGTACTGTCTTTAACTAAGGGAGAATGTGGCACCCCAAGGATTAATGTGCCACAGTAACACCACATGGGTTCACTCCCCACACAACACTGGACACTACACTGGCACCTCTGGACCAGGAAGGAGAGCTAAAGCAGCTCCCTTATATACTCCGGGTCAAGAGGATGTAGTTAGTTCAGTACGTAGCAGTACTGTGAAGAGTTCAGTTCCTTGGAGAACTGAGAGAGAGACTGTAGTGTAAAGAGGCTGTGTCAGGCTTCTCTACAGCCTGCTCCTCGATTCCAGGCCTAGCCAGGGTCTGAGGGAAGGAGCACAAGAAACAGAGGAACACATCTGGGAGACTGAGTGACTTCACAACTCGCCCCGGACGAGTGCACAGACTAGATACCGGATCCGAAACTGTGACTGACACACACAGAACAGTGAACACCGGGATAGTGGAGATTGGAGATCTACACTGTACCTCAGCGAAGCAACACGGCGGGGTCAGAAGTGCATGGAAGACTCAAGTTGCCTAGCAAACAGGGTACCTGTGAGGAGAGACAGTGCCAGCAGCTCAGCTAAGGCAGTCGCAGGGCCACACACACAGCGCAGCAGTAGGAAGATGAGGACCCGGACAGGGTGGGAGCAACCCGTCCCCTGTACAGACTCCGTGGACAGTTCTCTGTAAAGGACACCTGCAGTAAAGCTTTGGAAAACTTCAGAACCATGAGTGTGTGTGATCCTTGTACTCAAGCCCTAATTTCCCCCACAAGCAGCCACCGTCTCTACTATCATCCCTTTCCTGCAGCATCAATAGCATCCATCATAGACTTTAATTACCACTGCCCCTGGGAACCAGGCTCTACCTGCGGGGAGCCGTTCCATCTACAGCTGCCAAACATCATCCCTGGAGGTTCTGCAGCAGCGGTGGTCACCCTGACCACAACCTGTGGGTGGTGTCACGACAAACTATATCCTTGTAAATATACCCCTTTACTTGTGTGAACCCGGGACACAGTCCGGACCAGGACCTCCGTGACATCCCCAGCAGTACCCCGGTCCGGTACTGAGTACCCCATCCCAGTGGGCTCCACACATACTGCGGTCTCTATTAGTCTCCCTATATCATCCTCCAAATACCACTCTGTGGCCTCTATTATCCTCCGTATAGCCTACTGCAGCCTGGTGATGCTGGAGCAATGGGGGCTTGAATAGGAGAGTATTTTTTTAGCAACTTTCCCACATTTATTCACAATTTGCCGACTGATATAATCCTGAGCCAGCTCAGTACACCATCACCAGTCCAGAGCACCATCACCAGTCCAGAGTACCATCACCAGTCCAGAGCACCATCACCAGCCCACTGCACCATCACAAGCTCAGTGAACCATTACCAGTCCAGAGCACCATTACCAGTCCTGAGCACCATTACCAGTCCAGAGCACTGTCATCAGCCCACTGCACCATCACCAGCCCACTGCACCAACACAAGCTCAGTGCACCATTACCAGCACAGGGAACCATCATCACCAGTCCAGTGCACTATCACCAGTCTAGAGCACCAGTACCAGGCCACTGCACCACTACCAGCGCACTACAACAGCCTGGTGCACCAGTACCAGCCCAGTGCACCATCACCAGCCCAGGGCATCAGTACCAGGCCAGTGCACCAGTACCAACCCAGTGCACCAGTACCAGCCCAGGGCATCAGCACCAGGCCACTGCACAAGCAGCAGCCTACTACAACAGCCCAGTGCACTAGTACCAGCTCACTGTAACAGCCAAGTGCACCAGTACCAGCCCACTGCACCAGTACTAGCCCAGTGCACCTTCACCAGCCCAGTAAAACAGTATCTCGCCAGTGCACCAGTACCAGCCCAGTGCACCAGTTCCAGCCAAGTGCACCAGTTCAACAGCACCAGCCCATTGCGCCAGTACCAGTCAAGTGCACAAGTACCAGCCCAGTGTGCCAGCTCAGTGCTCCAGTACTAGTTCAGTGCACAAGTACCAGCCCAGGGTTGTGCGAACTATACTTGCTCACAACATCGTTGGTGAGTCGCCCACGATATCTAGACGTGTGACATCTCACAGACGATGTCGGAAATGACCACACGCCCACGAGATCGTTGCCGACATCGTTCCAACATTGTGCCATGTAACAGTACCTGTACAAATACTGAGATAAAGAAACTCAATAAATACTCAATGGGTGCACAAGGTCAAAGTCCATGTTCACACGGAGTTTTTGCTGTATTTCTGCTGCACCAAAACCGCATCAAAACCTGATGTTTTGGTATTAAAGATTTCTTGTCAGTACAAAACCTGATATTTTTTTACACGCTTTTGTTGCGTTTTTGCTGCTTTTGTACTTCATCTTTGATTTTGAAGCTGGGACATTACAAAATTAAGGCAAAAATGCTGCAAATAATTGATATGCTCATTCTTTCAATAACAGCAAAACCATGCAGGTTTCAATTTCTGGCAAGACATAAAACCAATGTGTGTGCACAACCTTTCCTGAATCACATAGATTTTGCTGGGAATGAAAAATACAGGTTTAGATTAGCATAAAACCAAGCTAAAGACACAGCAAAAAAACACAGCAAAAATGCCCTGTGTGAACATAGCTGTGTATGGATGTGTAAGACAGGCTGTATTAGTGGGTGCTGCGTCTGTGGTGTCACGCAACGTGAGACATTTGTGTGCCCCAACAGTGGACTCAGTGAAGTGAATATTCATGAGCCTAATGAGCAGCACCTGAAGTGAGAGGAACTGTCAGCTCTGGAGGGAGGTGAGTATGAAATTTTTTATTTTTACACTTTTAACTTTTGGCTGTGGTCTGTGCACACAGATTTCAAAAAGATTACTGAGAAGATCAGTGTGCATAGACAGTTTTGGGGCAAAACCGGTCCATGGTGCCGGGAAAAAAAATCGGACATGTCACAGTGTGGAGCACACAGACATAGGTCTGCTCCACACGGTGACTAGGTCTGTGCTGAATAACGGACAACTGAAGGTGGCCATAGAGAATCATATGTCCGTGCCTATGGCCTCTTTCACACATCCGTGTCACCACGGATGTGTGACGCAAGCCCGTTTGGGGGCTGGGCGTACATCCATGTGTCACAATGGGTGATGTCCGTGTGTTATCCGTGGATTCACGGATAGCACGAGGACAGGCTGTCACCGCATTCTCACCTGCCTCCAGCGCCGCTGCTCCTCTCACTTCTGGGTTGCTCTTGGGCTCAGTAAAGTGAATATTCATGAGTCTAATGAGCGGCACCAGAAGTGAGAGGAGCTGTCAGCGCTGGAGGGAGGTGAGTATGAAATTCTTTATTTTTAGGGTTGTCACTTTTGTCCGTGGTCCGTGCACACAGATGTCACATGGATGAAATCCATGTGCATGGACTAGGGATGGGCGAATCTACTCGTTACTACTCGCTACACTGCAAGTAGTAGGGTACTCGGCCGACTCCTTACTCTGCGAGTTTCATTGCGATTGCTCGCACAGTAACGAGTCCAATGAAAATCAATTGTAAATTCTATTCCTCTACTTCTTTGAACCGGATTGTCCCGGATTGACCTGGTCAGGTTCAAGCCGGTTGACTTTAACATGACTGTCAATGGACGAGATTGAACCGGACCGGTTCAATCCGTTTTTTTAACTATTCTTTAAAAGCCCGCGGCTTTTTGCTGCTGGCTTTTAAATAATAAAATGGGGAATAGCAGGTTTTTCCTCTGCTGCCAGACCCCTTTATGGGGTGCAGCAGCAGAGGAATCACTGCAATACTCGCTTCCCCATTCATTTACATTGGACTCGCTAGACTCGCAACAAGTAGTGAGTATCGGGATCCTACTCGTTAGAGTCTAGCGAGTCCAAGTAATTTAGTATTCGCCCATCCCTAGCATGGACGTTTCAAGGCAAAAGCAGTCCTTGCATCCGCTAAAAAAAGGGACATGTCGCCATGTGGATCACACGGACACGCATCTGCTCCACATGGCGACACGGTCCGTGCGGAAGAAAGGAAGTGTGCACATGACCATAGGGGAATATGTGTCCCCGTATGTCTGTGCCTCCGGCATGTGTCGGCAAAGACCACACACGTGTTGGAGGCACGGATGTGTGAATGAGGCCTCAATGTGAATTTTTTTTGCCCACAGAAAACAGGGAGGGGCAAGAAGACAGGAAAGAGAAGTGGTAAAGACATAGGTAATGCCCCTGAAAGGCCTTTCAACATGGGGTGTGGCTACATATTGCACTTCCAGTACTAAACTGCTTTACAAAAGGTGAAGCTTAGTCTATGTCAGCATTGGTCAAGTACCTGGCCGCCTTTTTGATTTGTACACTTAATTGTAAACTGACCAAGCATGAGAGTAATTCATTGTATAATGTAAGTATTATCTAAATGAGGTTTAGCATGTGTGTTTGTATTTTGAGGATTTTTTATATATGCATAGACCCAACAGAACTGGCAGTCAGGAGGTCAGGAATATATTACATTTAATTATGTTCTAGCTGTAAGCTAAAAATGATCAAATATCATCTGAGTGAATGGAAACCATGGCAGATCTCTCATTGTTTTATGATTTAAGATACCGTCACACAGCACGACATTGAAACGATGTCTGCAACGATCTCGTGGGCGCGTGGCCATTAGGACATCATTTTGACATTGGTGAGAAGTCACACTTCTAGATGTTGTGGACGACTCCCCAACGATGTTGTGAGCAGATATCTTTCATACACCCCGCAAACGATCCCTGCTCATTGGTGTGAATGAGTGAAGTCATCCGCGACATCGTTATCGTGGTGTCAGACACCACGATATACTTGTTTGGCTGATCGTTGATCGTCGGGTTTTAAGGCCACTTCACACACACAGATATCTGAGTCCAATATCTGAACAGATCTCTGGTTGCAGTGAAATCATGGAGACATTGCTCCATTTGTACACAGCCACAAAATGGAGCAATGTATCCATGATTTCGCTGCAACCAGAGATCTGTTCAGATATTGGACTCAGATATCTGCGTGTGTGAAGTGGCCTTTAGAACATGTTCTGAAACCTGCAATCAGCGACCCAACGATTTATCATTTCAACTTGGCACAGTCACACGCAACGAGGTCGTAACAATGTCGCTGATACGCCTCCAAACCCGTGACATATCAGCAACATCATTAATGATGTTGTGCCGTGTAACGGTACCTTAAGTCTGTATCAGTTGGTTGATAGGTATCTACATTTTGGGCTGATTTGTAACTTAGAGTAAAGGCCCAGTTACACACACAGATAATTGTGCAGATATTGTTTGCAGATCTCTGGTTGCAGTGAAATCATGGACACATTGTTATATTTGTACACAGCCACAAAATGTAACAATATGTCCATGATTTCACTGCAACCAGAGATCTGCCAACAATCTCTGCACCATTATGTGTGTGTAACTGGGCCTTTAAGGATTTAGTAGAACTAGTCGGAAAATAGGAAACATTAGGCTTTATTCACACAGTACAGTTTTAATGAGCTTTCTGTAGCCAATACCCAAAAATAACAATGTACAGGAAACATATATAGTATTCCTTAGTTTTAAATCTGTCCTGCTATTTGGTTATAGTCTATTTCATGTAGATCTTCTTCATTTACTTTGTATTTTTTGTTCTTGCTGTAAAAAGTACTTAAAAAAAAAATGTTGTTGCAGGTATCTGATTAGCATCATTGTGTCTGCAGACTTTTTCCTCACCTTTACCTACAGTAAGTAAAGGGATTCATCTCTGCATTACTTTCAACATGACTGTTTTGTTGACGTTTAGTTGCCTATATTCTAACTTCTTTAACCTCCCTGGCGGTCAGTTTAGTTCTGGAAATTGTTGCTAAAAGCGGGCTACCCGCGTTCGCGGTAGATGCGGTTAAAAAACCGCATCTGCCGCACTTGCCGCATAGCTGCCGCACTTGTGCCGCACTTGCGGCGCGGTTGCGGCGCGGTTGCGGTAATCTGCATAGGAACCAACCACCTCTGATGACCTTCATACATTGTTAATATGTGCCCCTGCACCCTAGTAAACCATTAGCAGCACTGTTGTTGTGTGCAAAGTGGCTGCAGTAGAAGTGCGATAATGATTTTAGACACTTACATGCCTGGTACTTGAGGCCGTCTCCCTGTGTGTGCTGGCAATTGTGGGCGGTGCTCATCATGTCTGCTCGCCCCCTCCCTTATGCACGCCCCCTCTCAGCCTGCTATAGTGCTGTGAGGCTGATTGCGTCATAAAGGGGTGGGGCTACCGTGATGCCGCGATTTAGCCCCGCCCCTTTATGACGCAATCAGCCTCACATCACTATAGCAGGCTGAGAGGGGGCGTGCATAAGGGAGGGGGAGAGCAGACATGATGAGCACAGCTCACACGTCCCATCACACACAGGGAGACGACCTCAAGTACCAGGCATGTAAGTGTCTAAAATCATTATCTCACTTCTACTGCAGCCACTTTGCACACAACAACAGTGCTGCTAATGGTTTACTAGGGTGCAGGGGCACATATTAACAATGTATGAGGGTCATCAGAGGTGGTTGGTTCCTATGCAGATTACCGCAACCGCGCCGCAAGTGCGGCACAAGTGCGGCATAAGTGCGGCAGATGCGGTAGATGCGGCAGATGCGGTTTTCTCACCGAATCTGCCGCGAACGCGGGTAAGCCCGAGCCTGACTCGGGGTTAACGCTTCTGGTAGTGAATGTTAACCCCGAGTCAGGCTCGGGAATAACGCTAGGAAGGTTAAAGCCCTTTGGGCCATTCTTGATTAGGTTACAGCTTCCATATCTTCTCCACGTTAACTCTTTTGTATTATAAATTTGCAACTTTATGCCATAAACATTTCAAAGACCTAAAGTCTTTAGGCTTCATGCACATTGTTATATCTGTGATCAGGCCCGGACTGACAGGCAGGAGGAGCGGGACTTTTCCCTTATGGGCCGGCCGGTGGCGGGGTGTGGGGGCCGGCCGTTCCTCCCACCGCAGGCCAGGCTACTTTTAAATGATTTTGCGGTCGCCACCACCGCCCGCCTGCATAGCGGGTCTGAGGAGCGGCGCCGGCCGCCAAGTTGCGGCTGCACTATAAGTCATGAGAGAGACTCACTTGTTGGTGCACAGACTCTGCACACCAATCAGCGGGCGGCCAAGGCAACGGCTCATACTTCTATTGGAGCGGGCTGTGCTGTGCCGAAATCACGACAGCACGTTCTTTGTGGGCGGAGAGAGCACACATTCTGCTCTCCCGCCAATGAAATGGAAAGGCAACCGGCCACCCCGACCCCAGCCATTACCGGTGGTCCCTGTGCTGGCAGCCAGTGGAGCTGGCCTGAAGACAGTGTACAGTCTCCTCCTTACTCTTCGTGTGTGGCCTGTCAGCTGCGGACCTGGGGCAGTGCGAGACGGCAAGCCAAAGCTGAGGAAAGCAAGGCAAGGTACTTTCACCATCAGCTGAGGCACTTGCCTGTGTGTGTAGCTGAGGCACTTGCCTGTGTGTGCAGCTGAGGCACTTGCCTGTGTGTGTGGCTGGGGCTGTGCCTCTGTGTGTGTGTGGCTGGGGCTGTGCCTCTGTGTGTGTGTGGCTGGGGCTGTGCCTCTGTGTGTGTGTGGCTGGGGCTGTGCCTCTGTGTGTGTGTGGCTGGGGCTGTGCCTCTGTGTGTGTGTGGCTGGGGCTGTGCCTCTGTGTGTGTGTGGCTGGGGCTGTGCCTCTGTGTGTGTGTGGCTGGGCTGTGCCTCTGTGTGTGTGTGGCTGGGGCTGTGCCTCTGTGTGTGTGTGGCTGGGGCTGTGCCTCTGTGTGTGTGTGGCTGGGGCTGTGCCTCTGTGTGTGTGTGGCTGGGGCTGTGCCTCTGTGTGTGTGTGGCTGGGGCTGTGCCTCTGTGTGTGTGTGGCTGGGGCTGTGCCTCTGTGTGTGTGTGGCTGGGGCTGTGCCTCTGTGTGTGTGGCTGGGGCTGTGCCTCTGTGTGTGTGTGTGGCTGGGGCTGTGCCTCTGTGTGTGTGTGTGGCTGGGGCTGTGCCTCTGTGTGTGTGTGTGGCTGGGGCTGTGCCTCTGTGTGTGTGTGTGGCTGGGGCTGTGCCTCTGTGTGTGTGTGTGGCTGGGGCTGTGCCTCTGTGTGTGTGTGGCTGGGGCTGTGCCTCTGTGTGTGTGTGTGGGGCTGGGGCTGTGCCTCTGTGTGTGTGTGTGGGGCTGGGGCTGTGCCTCTGTGTGTGTGTGTGGGGCTGGGGCTGTGCCTCTGTGTGTGTGTGTGTGTGTGTGTGTGGCTGGGGCTGTGCCTCTGTGTGTGTGGCTGGGGCTGTGCCTCTGTGTGTGTGTGTGGCTGGGGCTGTGCCTCTGTGTGTGTGTGTGTGTGTGTGTGTGTGGCTGGGCTGTGCCTCTGTGTGTGTGTGTGTGTGGCTGGGGCTGTGCCTCTGTGTGTGTGTGTGTGTGGCTGGGGCTGTGCCTCTGTGTGTGTGGCTGGGGCTGTGCCTCTGTGTGTGTGTGTTGCTGGGGCTGTGCCTCTGTGTGTGTGTGTGGCTGGGGCTGTGCCTCTGTGTGTGTGTGTGTGGCTGGGGCTGTGCCTCTGTGTGTGTGTGGCTGGGGCTGGGGCTGTGTCTCTGTGTGTGACTGGGGCTGTGTGCGTGTGGCTGGGGCTGTGTGTGTGTGCGTGTGGCTGGGGCTGTGCCTCTGTGTGTGCGTGTGGCTGGGGCTGTGCCTCTGTGTGTGTTTGTGTGTGCTGGGGCTGTGCCTCTGTGTGTGTGTGTGTGGCTGGGGCTGTGCCTCTGTGTGTGTTTGTGTGGCTGGGGCTGTGCCTCTGTGTGTGTGTGTGGCTGGGGCTGTGCCTCTGTGTGTGTGTGTGGCTGGGGCTGTGCCTCTGTGTGTGTGTGTGGCTGGGGCTGTGCCTCTGTGTGTGTGTGTGGCTGGGGCTGTGCCTCTGTGTGTGTGTGTGGCTGGGGCTGTGCCTCTGTTGTGTGTGTGTGTGGCTGGGGCTGTGCCTGTGTGTGTGTGTGGCTGGGGCTGTGCCTGTGTGTGTGTGGCTGTGCCTGTGCCTGTGTGTGTGTGGCTGTGCCTGTGCGTGTGTGTGTGGCTGGGGCTGTGTGTGTGGCTGGGGCTGTGTGTGTGGCTGGGGCTGTGTGTGTGGCTGGGGCTGTGCCTCTGTGTGTGGCTGGGGCTGTGCCTGTGTGTGTGTGTGTGTGTGTGTGGGGCTGGGGCTGTGCCTGTGTGTGTGTGTGTGGCTGGGGCTGTGCCTCTGTGTGTGTGTGTGTGTGGCTGGGGCTGTGCCTCTGTGTGTGTGTGTGTGTGGCTGGGGCTGTGCCTCTGTGTGTGTGTGTGTGTGGCTGGGGCTGTGCCTCTGTGTGTGTGGCTGGGGCTGTGCCTCTGTGTGTGTGTGTTGCTGGGGCTGTGCCTCTGTGTGTGTGTGTGGCTGGGGCTGTGCCTCTGTGTGTGTGTGTGTGGCTGGGGCTGTGCCTCTGTGTGTGTGTGGCTGGGGCTGTGTCTCTGTGTGTGACTGGGGCTGTGTGCGTGTGGCTGGGGCTGTGTGTGTGTGCGTGTGGCTGGGGCTGTGCCTCTGTGTGTGCGTGTGGCTGGGGCTGTGCCTCTGTGTGTGTTTGTGTGGCTGGGGCTGTGCCTCTGTGTGTGTGTGTGTGGCTGGGGCTGTGCCTCTGTGTGTGTTTGTGTGGCTGGGGCTGTGCCTCTGTGTGTGTTTGTGTGGCTGGGGCTGTGCCTCTGTGTGTGTGTGTGTGGCTGGGGCTGTGCCTCTGTGTGTGTGTGTGGCTGGGCTGTGCCTCTGTGTGGTTGTGGTGGGGTGCTGTGTTGGTGGGTGGTGGGGCTGGGGTGTGGTGGTGTGCTGGTGTGGGGTGTGTGGGGGGTGTGGTGGGTGTGTGTGGTGGGTGGCTGTGTGGTGGTGTGGCTGGTGGCTGGGGTGTGTGTGTGTGTGTGTGTGTGTGTGGCTGGGGCTGTGTCTCTGTGTGTCGCTGGGGCTGTGTGGTTTTGGGTGTGGAGCGGCGGCTGTGTGGGGCTGTGGCTCTGTCTCTGTGTGTGGCTGTGGCTCTGTCTCTGTATGTGGCTGGGGCTGCTTGGCTGTGTGTGGCTGGGACTGTGTGGCGTGTGTGTGTGTGTGGCTGGGGCTGTGCCTGTGTGTGCCTCTGTGTGTGTGTGTGTGTGTGTGTGTGTGGCTGGGGCTGTGCCTCTGTGTGTGTGTGGCTGGGGCTGTGCCTCTGTGTGTGTGTGGCTGGGGCTGTGCCTCTGTGTGTGTGTGGCTGGGGCTGTGCCTCTGTGTGTGTGTGTGGGGGGGGGGGGCTGGGGCTGTGTCTCTGTGTGTCGCTGGGGCTGTGTGGTTTTGGGTGTGGAGCGGCGGCTGTGTGGGGCTGTGGCTCTGTCTCTGTGTGTGGGGCTGTGGCTCTGTCTCTGTGTGTGGCTGTGGCTCTGTCTCTGTGTGTGGCTGTGGCTCTGTCTCTGTGTGTGGCTGCGGCTGTGTGTGTATGTGGCTGGGGCTGCTTGGCTGTGTGTGGCTGGGACTGTGTGGCTGGCTGTGGCTGTGTGTGGCTGGCTGTGTGTGGCTGACTATTTGCCTGTGTGGTGTGTGTGGCGGTCTGTGTGTGGCTGGTTATGGTTGTCTATGTTGCTGTCTATGTGGCTGGCTGTTTGTGTTTGACTAGCTGTGGGTCTGTGTGTGTGGCTGGCTGTGGCTGTATGTGTGTGGGTGACTGCGTGTGTATGTGCGGCTGGCTGTGGCTGTAACTGTATGTGTGGCTGGCTTTGGCTGGCTGTTTGTGTGGCTGGCTGTGGCTGTGTGTGTGTGTCTGTCTGCGTCCATATGTGGCTGGTGGCTGTCTATGTGGCTACATGTGGGTAGCTGGCTGTGTGTCTGTGTGTGGCTGGCTGTGTGTCTGTGTGTGGCTGGCTGAGGCTGTGTCTGTGTTGCTGACCACTGAGACCCCAAAATCCTGACAAACGGAGCTTTGAAGAGCACCATGTAAATGGAGCTGTGGTTGATTATTCCCTCTGCTGCACCATTCACATGTGGCTCTTCAGATAACTCCTTTAAGAATGTGGTGAGGGCCACAACAACGTAAAAGCAAAATTTACGGATTGGGGCTGTTTGTTGATATAGTGTGTGGGCTGGTGGGGCTTGTTTTCCAGTGCTGCTTTTTGGTCCCAGTCCGGCCCTGTCTGTGATCTACAATTTCTAACCTGATAATACTGCTCCCAAAGCCTGCAATCGACTCCTATTGTACATGACATATGGAATATTTTTCTATGAAAATAAATGGTGGCATGCTGAATTGCCGCCATATTTTTTTACTTGGGAGCATTGCTTCCAGAGGTGCACAGAAGCCCTAAATAGAGATGAGAAGTGTATTTTCCTCAGCTAGAATACAGACTGGTCCTCCTTGCCAGGTGTCAAAGTGAATACAGGCATCCAATCTGGGTGCCTCTGGCATTTTTAAACCCCTTAGGGTGGAAACACACTATCCTACTTACATGCAAGCAAATCTCTCGGACGAGACTCTGATCAGTGACCCTGAACGACCTCTCCCTCTCTAGATGGGAGTGTCAGATGCTTGTCTTTTTGTGCCGCATCACACTCCCGTCCAGAGAGGGAGAGGCTGTTCAGGGTCACTGATCCGAGTCTCATTCGAAAGACTAGCATGTAACTAAGATAGTGTCTTTCCAGCCTTACCATCATCATATTCAAAGGCAAAGTAAGCACTAGATTCACCAAGAATATGGGATAGAGGATTGTGGCTGTCATAGAGGACCAGACTGGACATCAAACCAGGACAGTACAAATTGAGTTTCTTAACTCAAGTTCTAAATACAGACCCAGAGAGCCCACTTTACTAGTGTTTGGGTTCCATGCATAAATCTTCGCTATAATGAGTTGCCACTGTGGACAATTGAACAGTTACCTACTGATCTACAGATTAGGTTAGATTAAATGATTTGTGCTGTATACATGCATCTTTTCAATTACACAGGCCTGCGATGAAAAATATACAAGAGAAGTTTTCACTGATTTTTATGTAATTTGGTGTGCTGATTACGAAAATTACCTCCATTTTTTTTCCATCACGTAAGGACTTTTTGTAAAACCAAGATCGATATTTTTGCTAAAATCCTATTTAAAAAGGAATTCTGTCGAACAATTGTACATGTAATATCTGGCAACAGTGGTTTTTATCCATTTAAATTTATGTATAAATATACAGAGGCCCCCCCTGCTGGCACACGGCCCCCCTTCAGTATACAGAGGCCCCCTGCTGGCACACGGCTCCCCCTTTGGTATACAGAGGCCCCCTGCCTCCGCATTGATCTCACCCTCCGATGTCCGCAGGCACCCGGGGTCCTCCGTCCACTCTCCTCGCTGTATGCCGGCGGGTTCTAAATGTGACCGCCGGGTGCAGTGATGACGTCATCCCTGCTGCGCCGCTCTCAGCAAACCCGGCAAAAATATCGGTCTTGGTTTTACAAAAAATCCATACGTGATGGAAAAAAATAGAGGTCATTTTCGTAATCCGCACACCAAATTGCATAAAAATCTGTGAAAACTTCTCTTGTATTTTTCAAAAAATTCTATTTTGCAGGGTTGTGTTATTTAAGAACTCTTTTGGTGTGTTTAATAATTGAATAGTGTTGGCTTTCCATTTGTCTTTATTTGTATCTGATAGTTTTCCAACAGCTATGTGCTGTCTGTCCCCTTTTATTTTTTTCTTCTATTAAATTGATGTAAATAAAAGCAACCAAGCGAGAATGCTCAACGTCAGAGGGTCATTTAGAGAAAATAATAAATAATGGTGCCATTTCATAAAGCCTTGCAGGCTATGCAAATTGTAAAGTGTCTGCACAAAGGCCATATGGCACCTTAGCATGAAACCACACTGGCTTCTTGCACTATTGTACAGCTCCATTGGCTGCCAATGCCATATGTATGGAAATGATTTCCCTCTAGAAATGGAGCTATCTAGACATATGTACTACAATAAAGCCTTCCAACATTATTACTTAACACTACAAAATCCCTATGAAATTAACAATTTAGGAGGCTTATGCATGCCTATGGGAACCCTATTACTGGTGTACAAAATGCAGAAAAAAAAACACCCATGGGAGGCTGTATTCCCACCTGCTTTTGAATATTATTTATTTTTTTTACATTGCACATAAAAACTGTCATGTTTATATACAGCCTAATTCTATGTCTTAAAATATCAGTAAGGTTAATATGAAATAAATCACGTCCTCCTTTTCTAAACAGGCACTCCATGTGAAGGTTTATTTTGCCGATTGAATTCCAGACAGACAAATCTTAGCTCTCATAGCAACCTGCCTATGAGCAGTGCTGTAATGTCGAACAGTCCAAGCAAGCACGCCAACAAAATAGCCTTCCAAGAAGGTAAGTTCACCCACGTAATCATCTTAGGTGGGAGGGACTTAAGGCAAAACATTATTTAGTATGTGTGTAAAGGTCCCGTCTCGCACTACGATAACCTGTGACATTTCAACGATATAGTTAACGATATCAGTCATTCAAACGACGTCGTAATGACGTCATTCAGTGTGACATGTACATACGATCAACGATAATTGGGCAGATCGTTCATCGGAGGTTTGTGAACTGGACCTTAACCCCTTCCAGACCTATGACATCGTGAGACGTCATAGAAGTCCGTGCCTTCCCGACCTGTGACGTCCCATGACGTCATGGCGGAATCGCGTTCCCGCCGGCATTGGTGATCGGGGCCGGTGACCTGCCACTGGTGTCATGGGAACATGAGGACCTGCACTTTGTCCTGGAGGGAGAGGCTTCCCCCCCCATGGCTAAATTCTCTCTGATTGGCAGTTTAAACTGAACTACCAATCAGAGCGATTCACCCCTGCAAATCTGATCGGAGTTCTTCAATCAGGTTTGGAGGGGTGGGTGTGCAGGTGCCCACCCCCTCCTCAGCCCCCTCCCACTCCGGGTTAACCCCCCTCCCTTCCCTGCAACCCACCCACAACTGATCGCTGGTGGGTGCACGGTGCCCTCAACCCTCCGTCCATCCCCCCCCCGATCCCATCCCCCTCTTCTCCCAGGCTCCTCCTCCTCACCGGAGGATCTTGAGAAAGAGGTAAGTATGTATATGTGTGTATGTGTACATGGTGCACGGTATGGCAGATCATTGCCATACAGTGCACCATGACTGACCCCAGTGACTACTATAAGAGGACACTTGATCCCTTGCTGCAGTCTCTGGATGTAGCAGAGGTGATCGAGCATCGTGGGACCTTCGTTGTGGACTACGTCGGAGGCGATCGAGCGTCGTGGGACCTGTGTTTTCGACTACGTCGGATCTTTATAATAAAGATGGAGTCCGAATGTTTTTTGTAATTTTTTTGTTTTGTTTTTTTAAATAAAAAGATTTTTCTCTGTGTGGTGTATTTATATATATTTTTTTTTGACTATTTACCAGAGATTCCTAGTGGCCGGGTCTAACATTGGCCTGACATTATGAATCTCGGGCTTTGTGCCATCTGACAATAAAAAAGCTGGGATTAACCCCTTTATTACCCAGTTTGCCACCGGCACCAGGGCAACT
>JARQOC010000003.1:582552551-582617551 GCA_033576535.1 Allobates femoralis
AGCTGGAAATTGGTATTATCAGTGAGAGAAGTGCCAAGTTAGATTAAATATACCAGCCCGTAGCCACTCCAGAAGAGGTGCGTTGCTCATTGCTTTATCTTGCTCTTCTCGATTGCCCTGGTGCAGTGGTAATACTTCTTGGATTGATGTCAGATTTGAATTTGAATCTATCCTTGTTGTTAGTAATGAAGAGGGGTCTATAAGAGACCCCTATTACTATAATGTTATAAAAGATTGAGACACAAGAAAAAAAGTGTATTTGAATAAAAACGTCCCCACAAGACCTGGTTTACCAATTTATTACTGGAAAATAAATCCTGACGTAATTCAAAGAGTAATGTCCCATAACGCCCATTGATTCCTTTAGAGCTTCATTCTGAAAACTTTCTCAGAATGAGGCTTGAGACATCGATGCCAGTCAGCTGGTCTGTACGGAATTTCTCACGAAGCTGATGGCAGTGTCCTCTGGAGCCTCATTCTGAGAAAGTTCTAAGACACCCATTCATTTCTATCTATATTGCGCTAAATGCTGAGCACTTACACTGGGGTTTACATGTAAAATTGTGAAATTCGTGATTCAGATGAGACCTGATAGAAGATTCCCTATAATGGGGCAAATGGGGACACTGAGGATTTTCTCTAACCTATAATTTGATGGTTTCCATATTTTAAGAGTTCATAGAAGTGTGGGCAACCAATGTTTTGTGCACTTCTGAAAAGGACAGCACTAAACAGTGGGCAGACGCAGTCCACAGTAACTCTGCTGTCTCATTATAGTGAAAGAATACCTCAGGGATTTAATCTTAACCATGTTATTGGAAGACTTAGATGAAAACCCCCAAAGTGTTCATCGTAGAGCACAGGATAAATATGATTCAAATTTTATATAAATATTCCCAATGTAAGCTTCAACTCAGTCTCCACTCAGGTCCCCAAATGGCTCCCCCAAAAGAAATCAAGCACATTTTCTACTCCCAAATCCAAATGCCCTCTTCTTTTTAGATTACAGTGTGCCTAAACTACATGCCGTATGACTTGCACACGGATTGCATCGCAACTGGCCGTCGGCTCTCCTGACCTGGGAGGGGCACCTGCATTGAAATACATGAAGCTGTCATGCTCGAGTCAGGAGGGCCGCTGGCCAGTGTGGGCAGTACAATGTGTTACAATCATCACACAATTCGTATTGCAGTGTGACTCTAGTCTTAGCATCCACATGAACCTTTGTATGCACAGACAATTTTCTGTACAGACAGACACATCCATTACAGAGTACATATCAGGGACAATTATACAAGATGATCTCCGCACAGGAGATGTGGTATGATCAGACCATGTCCCTGTATGGTCAGACACGGCCATTACACACTATATAGCAGGGACACATATATAAGATTATCTCAGCACAGGAGATGTGATATGATCAGACCATGTCCCTGTATGGTCAGACACATCCATTACACACTATATAGCAGGGACACATATATAAGATTATCTGAGCACAAGAACATTTTTTTTAATACATCCAATTGGAACCTTATTGTTTCAACGCCTATTGATTAAAATGTACTTTGATCATTTGACAACCCCTTTAATAATCAAATAAAAATGCTTTCCTTATTTCAAAATAACAAAACTCCTAATGTTGCAATAGTAGATTGAAATATTATGGATAACTGCTTTGTTAAGCAACCATGAGCACATGTAACATCAGTACTTCTGTTTGCACTTAGAATATAAGACACTGGAAGCTGCATACCACCATATGAATATGAATGGCAAAAATGAATTTATGTTTAACCTATGTGACATTGCAACATGTGATTCCCTGAAGAAGCTAATATTTTATGTACATTTAGGATTTTGTGTGGACCGCAAAAATAGCCATCATGTTCCAGACCGCAGGCTGGACACCCCTGTTTGACATGTGTTTCTATGAAAAGTTATTTTTTCATAGTCAGATTTTCATTACATGTACAGTACAAGGTACTTTTCACTTGCGTTGTATTTGTAACATTCATGCACATTAACCTGGAGGATCAATAAATTGCATTTAAAATATACATTCTAGATTCTGCCAAACATATTGTTAATCACCATTATTATTTTCATTATCCTTTCCTGATTTATCATATTCAAATGTCAAAAGATATTTGGTTGCGGATGCTGCTGAGAATGATAATTTTCCCTGACTAACGGTAGTTTTAATCATTTGTCAAGTGATTGGTTGTCTGTTCACACTGCCCGAAATAAACTTAGAAATTCACAATTATGGGACAGAGTAAATGCAGCCTGAACCAGGTTAATATCAAGCTGGCCAAATATTTTGTACACCTCATCGTTAGTGATGAGCGAGTTTATTCGTTACAATTCACTATTCGCACAAATAGTACGGTATTCGCAATACTCTATATTCTGCGAGTATTTGTGTACTCACCTCACTATATTCAGATGTCCCGCCCTGCAATTTTGGCGACTCTTTTATAGCCACAAAACATGCTGAGTTTCTTAACCAATCACAGCAATGCCGTAGCCCTGCCGCCGCGATTTTGCCCGCAGTGTATCTGGAGCCTGCGTTCTACAAGCATAGGGAGAGATTGCTCAGCTGCTAGGAAGAGTGTTAGGGTACCTTTACACACAGAGATATATTGCTTGCAATTCACTGGTTGCAGTGACATCATGGACACATTGTTCCACTTGTACATGGCAACAAAATGGAACAATGTGTCCATGATTTCACTGCAACCAGTGAATTGCAAGCAATATATCTCTGTGTGTAAAGGTACCCTTAGGCTCTTCATAACACAAATGCCCTTTTCAGGGCTACCTCTAGTGTATAGTACCTCAGTGTAGATTAGGAAGGGAGAGATATTGGAGCAGGGACAGTTGAAAGGAGCTGTTCAGCAGCTGCATAATACCACCAAAATAATAGCTCTTTTGAGAGCGGAAGACAGTACAGAGTTAGACTATGGGGAGGGAGAGTTAAACCGGCAGTCAGTGTCCAGCAAGGTCAGTGTAAAGCAGCAGTACTGCAAAATGTCGTACTGCTTGCTACAAACCTCGCGCTAGGCCATTTAACCCGCTGGAGCTTCTGATATCCACATAACCAAACTTAATAAGGCGGTTATTGCCCAACTCAATCAGCTGTAGTCCAAATGTTTCCTACTGCCTGCTACCAACCTCGTACCAGGCCATTTAACCCACTGGTGTTTCTGTCCACATTACAAAAAGGCGGTTTGCCCAGCGCAAAGCAGCAGTAGTCCAAACATTTCTTATTGCATGCTACAAAGCACGCACCAGGCCATTATCCCCACTATTTTGGCTGTGACAGCTAGGTTGGCTTGTGCCATCCACACCTGAAATTATGTCAGCAAAACCCAGAATGCCAAAAAAAACCTGTTGTTAAGGGATAAGGACGTGAATGTGGATCTGGTGGTGTCAGTAGCGTGTAAGGTGGGTTTGGTGTAAATGTCAGTTGTTATAAGTCCACATTCGTCCTTTTGCACTTTTGTGTCTATAAAAATGTGACCTCATGTTGATGGTGAGTCAGAGTGAATTTCAACTCCGATCTGACCATGTTGATGTTCTCAAAAAATTTTAACAGGCTACTCTAACTTTTTTGCCAAATACAGAAGATATTGTCGATGTACTAATACCATGCTGTTGCATGTTTACGGAACAGGGGATGGGAATAAATGAAATCCCTCTCTAATCAATCCATATAAAAATTTGAGCATGCGGGGCTACGTTAGAGCCCATTGCAGTACCACAGACTTGTATGTAGAATTCATCCTCAAAGAGAAAGAAATTGTCACGTAACACAATCTTGAGAAGGTCCAGACATAGTTCCTGAGTAATTGGGTCCAAGTTTGTCTTGTTCAAAGTTAGAGAAATTGACTCTATACACTTATCATCAGTGATAGATGTGTATAAACATTTCACATCTTATGTGCACAAAATGCTGTCAGGGGGAAGAGTATTGATGGCTTTCAATTTCTTTAGAACTTCCCCTGTATTGAGAATGAATGATGTTGTTTTGGGAATGTAAGGGGTTAACAATTTTTCAAGGAAAACTGACAATGGGCTGAAGACAGAGTCGGATGATGCTGCTATGGGGCGTCATGGAGGATGGTGATAATCCTTATGTATTTTGGGCAGAATATAGATAACTGGGGTAACGGGATGCTGTTTGATTAAGAAAGTTTTTACTTTGTTATCTATGGTCTTTATTTGTAAGTGTTTTTGTAAAATAGAGTCGATCTTTTTCCGTATAGTGCTGGTAGGATCTGCATGAATCTTTTTGTAGGTTGTGAGGTCAGAGAATTGTCTCCTGATTTCAGTCATGTATTGGCTTTTCTTCAGAACCACGATGGCCCCCTCCTTTTCCGCTGGTTTAATGATTATGTTTTTATTTTCCTTGAGTGAGGTCAAGGCTTTTGTTTCTGAGGGTGTCCAGTTACTGCGAACAGAGAGTAGGCCAAGGCGTTGTTCATGAACAATTGTTTTTATGTCTCTGTCTAGTAGGTCAATGAACGCTTCTATGGCGTGGTGAGTCTTTGGCGGGACAAAATAATTGGGGTTCCTTAGATCCGATGCCTCAAGAATAATTTTTGGCAGTTGGTCACAGTCAGGTATTGTGCCTAGTGTGTTGCCCCAGGTTGTGTTGTGTTCTCAAAATGTGCTTTAAGTCTCACATTACGATTAAAGTGTTGTAAATCTTCTAGTTGAAACAAATCCCATTGGGGTGTTGGGCAGAAAGACAAACCCTTATTAAGTATTGCAAGTTCTACAGGGGAAAGAGAATAGTCAGAAATGTTCACTACCAAGTTTGGACTCCTACCTGTGAGCATAACACCATCTGGCGGTCTTGTTCATTTCCTCCTTGACCTCCTGGTGGGCGAGCATATAGGCCTAAAAAATGGTCTTGGTGTTGGAGCACCACCAGTGTCGCTCCCGGATCCTGGTGATGAGCCCCCGGACAGTGGAGCGCCATCTATTTCAGAGAAGTGTGTGAGAAGGCACTGAGTCTGTGTCAGGTCAGAAGAAAAGAGAAGAGTAGGACAATGTTTCTCAGACCCGTGCTGCTCAGAAAGGAGAAGGTCTCGTAGATGTCAAAGTCGATAAACAAATGTGGTATAATAAAGGTAAGCGCTAAGGGTACCTTTACACACGGCTACATTTGTAGCTTGTCACCAGGTAACTTACTGGTTGTAGTGAAATCATGGATACATGGTTCTATCTTGTTGCTGTGTACAAATGGAATCATGTATCCATGATTTCACTGCAGCCAGCAAGTTACCTGGTGACAAGCTACAAATGTAGCCGTGTGTAAAGGTACCCTAAGAGCTAAAACAGGATACACAATGCTCTTGAATATATTACCTTTAAGTTTAATTCATTCAACAATTAAAAGCCCTCCTGCCACAACGCGCTTCGACGCTAACTGCGTCTTCCTCAAGTCAACTTGGAACTGTGAAGGAAAGAGAGCGTAATAGGGTCTTATCTTTTAAAAATGTACGATATAGTTAAAAGGTTGCTGCTCAGCTGGACTAGTTGTGTCACCCACAACTAGTATAAACATGAAGCATGGCTGCTGCAGGGTCCACACGCCACCAGCATCCGTGGTAAACAATGGGAGAGATGAGTAGGACAATGTTCCTCGGACCCGCACTGCTCAAAGAGGAGACGGTTAGTGTTGAGCGAACATGCTCGGCACTACTCGTTACTCGCACGAGTATCACTGTACTCGGGCGACTCGCCGAGCACCGAGTAATCTCGCGATACTCGTGCTGTGCTCGTGGTCGTCATCTCTCCATGTTGGCGCTCTTTTGAGAGCCAGCCCACGTGCAGGGATTGGCTGACAGACCACTGCAATGCCACAGCCCTGTTGGTTGTGGTATAGCAGTGATTGGCCGGCCTGCACAGCGTCACCGAGCCTTTATAAGTCCCGGCGCGCTGTGCTCGGCACACAGCCTTCCAGACAGTGAGTGTAGGGAGAGTGTCTGCTGCTGATTAGGGACAGATTTGCGGCCCTCATAGGTAGATCCGGATCAGGGCTGCAAACTGCTGCTGACCACAACAGTCCTTCTCAGGACTAATCTAGGAGGACATAGGCAGGGTGATCCAGATCGGAGTCCAAGATTTCCAGTGACCAGAACAGTCCTTCTCAGGACTAATCTAGGAGGATATAGGCAGGGTGATACAGATTGAAATCCAAGCTTTTCTGTGACCATTAGAGTCACCACACTCTTGTACTTAGTACCTTAATACAGGTTAGGGACTAAAATCCTCTCTTCAAACCATTACAGTCACCAGACAGGTGTACGTACTACCTTAATACAGGTTAGGGAACTAAAATCCTAACTCTTGTCATCAAAACAGTCACCAGACAGGTGTACGTACTACCTTAATACAGGTTAGGGACTAAAATCCTCTCTTGAACCATTACAGTCACCAGACAGGTGTACGTACTACCTTAATACAGGTTAGGGAACTAAAATCCTAACTCTTGTCATCAACACAGTCACCAGACAGGTGTACGTACTACCTTAATACAGGTTAGGGACTAAAATCCTCTCTTGAACCATTACAGTCACCAGACAGGTGTACGTACTACCTTAATACAGGTTAGGGAACTAAAATCCTAACTCTTGTCATCAAAACAGTCACCAGACAGGTGTACGTACTACCTTAATACAGGTTAGGGACTAAAATCCTCTCTTCAAACCATTACAGTCACCAGACAGGTGTACGTAGTACCTTAATACAGGTTAGGGAACTAAAATCCTAACTCTTGTCATCAAAACAGTCACCAGACAGGTGTACGTACTACCTTAATACAGGTTAGGGACTAAAATCCTCTGTTTAAACCATTACAGTCACCAGACAGGTGTACGTAGTACCTTAATACAGGTTAGGGAACTAAAATCCTAACTCTTGTCATCAAAACAGTCACCAGACAGGTGTACGTACTGCCTTAATACAGGTTAGGGACTAAAATCCTCTCTTCAAACCATTACAGTCACCAGACAGGTGTACGTAGTACCTTAATACAGGTTAGGGAACTAAAATCCTAACTCTTGTCATCTCAACAGTCACCACACTGTTGTACGTCATAAGTTTCTACAAGTTAGGGAACTAAAATCCTAACTCTTGTCATCTCAACAGTCACCACACTGTTGTACGTCATAAGTTTCTACAGGTTAGGGAACTAAAATCCTAACTCTTGTCATCTCAACAGTCACCACACTGTTGTACGTCATACGTTTCTACAGGTTAGGGAACTAAAATCCTAACTCTTGTCATCTCAACAGTCACCACACTGTTGTACGTCATACGTTTCTACAGGTTAGGGAACTAAAATCCTAACTCTTGTCATCTCAACAGTCACCACACTGTTGTACGTCATACGTTTCTACAGGTTAGGGAACTAAAATCCTAACTCTTGTCATCTCAACAGTCACCACACTGTTGTACGTCATACGTTTCTACAGGTTAGGGAACTAAAATCCTAACTCTTGTCATCTCAACAGTCACCACACTGTTGTACGTCATACGTTTCTACAGGTTAGGGAACTAAAATCCTAACTCTTGTCATCTCAACAGTCACCACACTGTTGTAAGTCATAAGTTTCTACAGGTTAGGGAACTAAAATCCTAACTCTTGTCATCTCAACAGTCACCACACTGTTGTACGTCATACGTTTCTACAGGTTAGGGAACTAAAATCCTAATCTCCTGTGACCTCCACAGTGACCAGGCAGTTGTCGCTCTATACAGGCAAAATGCGCAAAGGCGTTGGCAAGGGCGTTGGCAAGGAACAAGGAAGTGGACGTGATGGTGGTGCAGGCAGAGGCCGAGGTCGTGTGCAAGCACTCATTTCGCAACAACAAAGGGCCACATCTCCTCGCTCGCACGTCCTGTCCCAAATTCTTGGGGCCCGCAGCAGTACACCACTGTTGAACCAAGACCAGTGTCAACAGGTTGTTACTTGGATAGCGGATAATGCTTCAAGTCAGATGGGCACCTCCACAAACACCCTGTCTTCCGCACGGTCAACTGTCAGTAGCCGTGATACTGCACCGCACATTTCCCAACCTGATCCTCCTTCCTACCACCTGGCCGATTACACGTCCACGGACATTACAGATCCCACACTAGGACACTCGGAAGAGCTGTTCACGTATCCATTCGCAGAATCTGGCCTGTCGCCACCTCCTCTTGAAGTGGGTCATGAGGAGATGGTATGTACAGATGCCCAAATATTTGAGCAGCCGCGTTATGACGAACGGAACGTTGTCAAAGTGTCTCAACAAGGGGTGGACGATGATGAGACACAATTGCCAGGAAGTCAGGAGGAGGATCAGGGTGCGGAAGAGGAAGACGACGTGGTGGATGATCCAGTAGCTGACCCTACATGGCAGGAGGATATGCAGAGCGAGGACAGCAGTGCACAGGGGGAGGGAGGCGTAGCATCACAACAGCCAGTACGAAGCAGGGGTGCGTCCGCAGGCAGAAGGCAGGCAACCGTTCCCCGGAACAACAACACGACTCAAGGTGCCTGTGCAAATGTTCGGTCTTCCCGAGTCTGGGAGTTTTTTAAGTTGGCTCCAGAAGACTCTAAAAAGGCCATTTGCCACACCTGCCATGCCACTATCAGCAGGGGTACGAAAACTAGCAGCCTGACCACCACCAGCATGATCAGGCACATGTCAGCCAAGCACCCGACTTTGTGGGAAGTACAACAGAGTCGAGGAGCGGTGCGTGCTGATGTCACTGCTAGGTCTTCGGCTGTTGTGCATGCAAGCCAATCCCCTGTCCATGCTGGCCGCGAACAAGCCTCCTGTCCTGCACCTGAAGTTGCTGAAGCACAAATTACGCCACCATCAAGCACGTCCTTGTCCCAGCGCAGCGTTCAATTATCCATTCAGCAAACATTTGAACGCAGGCGCAAATACGCTGCCAATGCCCCACATGCCACAGTCCTCAATGCTCACATTTCGCGACTCATAGCGCTAGAAATGTTGCCTTTCCGTCTGGTGGAGACGGACGCATTCCGCGACCTGATGGCGGCTGCTGTCCCACGTTACTCGGTCCCCAGCCGACACTATTTCTCCAGATGTGCCGTCCCCGCATTGCATAACCACGTGTCCAACACCATCACACGTGCCCTGAACAATGCTGTTTCAGCCAAAGTCCACCTTACCACAGACACGTGGACAAGTGCTTGTGGGCAAGGCCGCTACATCTCCCTGACGGCACACTGGATTAATATTGTGGAGGCTGGGACCCAGTCTGAGCGAGGGACGGAACACGTCCTTCCCACACCAAGGATAGCAGGCCCTACCTCTGTCATGGTTTCACCGACACTCTACAGCTCCGGAATGTCATGCTCTTCAGCCTCCTCCTCCTCCACCTGCGCATCCTCATCCACTGTACCCTCCACACCAGTCCCAAGCTGGAAGCACTGCAGCACTGCCTCTGCAAAGCGGCAACAGGCTGTGCTGAAGCTAGTCTGCATAGGTGACAAACCCCACAATGCAGAAGAGGTGTGGACAGCTCTGAAACAGCAGGCAGATCACTGGCTCACACCTCTGAACCTAAAGCCAGGAAAGGTCGTGTGTGACAATGGCCGGAACCTGGTGGCAGCTTTGAGGCGAGGGCAGCTGATGCATGTTCCATGCGTGGCCCATGTGCTCAACCTGGTGGTTCAGAGGTTTGTGAAGTCATACCCGGAGGTGTCTGACCTGCTGGTAAAAGTTCGGCGTCTGTCTGCACATTTTCGCAAGTCACCTGCTGCTTCAGCCGGCCTTGCAAGCTTTCAGCGCCGTTTGCGTCTTCCGGCCCACAGACTGGTGTGTGATGTCCCCACGCGTTGGAATTCAACGCTGCACATGTTGGTCAGGATATGTGAGCAGAAGAGGGCAGTTGTGGACTACCTGCATCACCTAAGCCGTCGGGAAATGGGTCAAACTCCACACATAACACCTGAGGAGTGGAGATGGATGTCGGACCTATGCACCGTCCTCCAAAACTTTGAGGACTCCACCAAGATGGTGAGCGGTGATGACGCCATTATTAGCGTCACCATACCACTACTCTGCCTTCTAAAACGGTCTCTGCTGACAATAAAAGAGGATGCATTGCAGGCCGAGCGCGATGACTTAGAGCAAGAAACTGTAGTGGGTGTGGGTGAAAACACACAGCCCAGCCTCATGTCATCACAACGTGTAGTGGAGGACTATGACGAGGAGGAGGAGGACGATGAAGACATGGAGCAACTCTCAGGCCAAATTGGGGATATGACATGCACACCAGTCATACCCTCGATTCAGCGTGGCTGGCCAGAGGACAGGGGAGATGAGGAGGAGGAGGAGGAGGAGAAGGAGGACAGCATGTTCAGTCATCGTGTTGGTCTGGATACTGATGTGATGGCTGTTAAGAGTCTGGCGCACATGGCTGACTTTATGGTAAGCTGCCTGTCTCGTGACCCTCGCGTTCAGAACATCTTGGCCGACAATCAGTACTGGTTGGCAACACTCTTAGACCCACGCTACAAGGAGAACTTTATGTCTCTCATTCTTGAGGCGGAGAGGTCAGCCAAAATGCTGCAGTTCCAGAGGGCCATAGTCACGGAAGTTGTGAAATCCTTCCCCTCACAAAACGCTAGCGGCATAGGTCAGGATTCGATGGACAACCAAGGCGTACGGCCGAGAGGGGCACAAGTCCAATCCGCCAGAGGTAGGGGAACTGTCTTTACGATGTGGAACAGTTTTCTCAGCCCCTCACGTACCACAGCCCCTGAGGTGCGGGGTAGTGCCACCAGAAATGCTAAGTTTGGGCAGATGCTGAAGGAGTACCTTGCAGATCGAACAACTGTACTGCGAGATTCATCGGTGCCTTTCAATTATTGGGTCTCCAAGCTCGACACGTGGCATGAATTGGCTCTCTACGCCTTGGAAGTCCTGGCCTGCCCTGCCGCTAGCGTTTTATCAGAGCGTGTTTTCAGTGCAACAGGTGGAATAATCACTGATAAACGCACCCGCCTGTCAACTGAAAATGCGGACAGGCTCACTCTGATCAAGATGAACAAGGGTTGGATTGGGCCAGACTTCACCACACCACCAGCAAATGACAACTGAATTTAATTTTGTTATTTGAATTTGACATGTACCTCAACTCACCCATGGGTACACACTTCCGTACTTTGGATAATCGCTGGACTGCTACTCCTTCTCCTCATGTAACACCATGATGAGCGTTAGAATAGTTAGGCTCTTGTTTGAGGTATACCCGCAGTGGTAAATTTTTTAGCCCATTCTGTTAGAATGGGCATTACAACGACAGGAGACCCGCTCCTTTTCAATGGGAAAAATGTTTTTAGGCACTCCTACACGTCTCTATCCAGGGACAAAGAGGAGCCTCCCAATTTTTGGCTGCCCTGACAAAAGGGCTATACTACAATACACCCAGTTCTTAACAGGCCCTCCTGCACGTCTCTATCCAGGGACAAAGAGGAGCCTCCCAATTTTTGGCTGCCCTGACCAAAGGGCTATAGTAAAATACACCCACTTGAGGGTTACAGGCCCTACTACATGTCTGTATGCATGGGTCATTGTTGAACCTCCCAATTTTTGGCTGCCCTGACCAAAGGGCTCTACTACAATACACCCAGTTCTTCTTAAAAGGCCCTCCTGCACGTCTCCATCCAGGGACAAAGAGGAGCCTCCCAATTTTTGGCTGCCCTGACCTAAGGGCTCTACTACAATACACCCACTTGAGGGTTACAGGCCCTACTACATGTCTGTATGCATGGGTCATTGTTGAACCTCCCAATTTTTGGCTGCCCTGACCAAAGGGCTCTACTACAATACACCCAGTTCTTCTTAAAAGGCCCTCCTGCACGTCTCCATCCAGGGACAAAGAGGAGCCTCCCAATTTTTGGCTGCCCTGACCTAAGGGCTCTACTACAATACACCCACTTGAGGGTTACAGGCCCTACTACATGTCTGTATGCATGGGTCATTGTTGAACCTTCCAATTTTTGGCTGCCCTGACCAAAGGGCTCTACTACAATACACCCACTTGAGGGTTACAGGCCCTACTACATGTCTGTATGCATGGGTCATTGTTGAACCTCCCAATTTTTGGCTGCCCTGACCAAAGGGCTCTACTACAATACACCCACTTGAGGGTTACAGGCCCTACTACATGTCTGTATGCATGGGTCATTGTTGAACCTCCCAATTTTTGGCTGCCCTGACCAAAGGCTCTACTACAATACACCCACTTGAGGGTTACAGGCCCTACTACATGTCTGTATGCATGGGTCATTGTTGAACCTCCCAATTTTTGGCTGCCCTGACCAAAGGGCTCTACTACAATACACCCAGTTCTTCTTAAAAGGCCCTCCTGCACGTCTCCATCCAGGGACAAAGAGGAGCCTCCCAATTTTTGGCTGCCCTGACCTAAGGGCTCTACTACAATACACCCACTTGAGGGTTACAGGCCCTACTACATGTCTGTATGCATGGGTCATTGTTGAACCTCCCAATTTTTGGCTGCCCTGACCAAAGGGCTCTACTACAATACACCCAGTTCTTCTTAACAGGCCCTCCTGCACGTCTCCATCCAGGGACAAAGAGGAGCCTCCCAATTTTTGGCTGCCCTGACCTAAGGGCTCTACTACAATACACCCACTTGAGGGTTACAGGCCCTACTACATGTCTGTATGCATGGGTCATTGTTGAACCTTCCAATTTTTGGCTGCCCTGACCAAAGGGCTCTACTACAATACACCCACTTGAGGGTTACAGGCCCTACTACATGTCTGTATGCATGGGTCATTGTTGAACCTCCCAATTTTTGGCTGCCCTGACCAAAGGGCTCTACTACAATACACCCACTTGAGGGTTACAGGCCCTACTACATGTCTGTATGCATGGGTCATTGTTGAACCTCCCAATTTTTGGCTGCCCTGACCAAAGGGCTCTACTACAATACACCCACTTGAGGGTTACAGGCCCTACTACATGTCTGTATGCATGGGTCATTGTTGAACCTCCCAATTTTTGGCTGCCCTGACCAAAGGGCTCTACTACAATACACCCACTTGAGGGTTACAGGCCCTACTACATGTCTGTATGCATGGGTCATTGTTGAACCTTCCAATTTTTGGCTGCCCTGACCAAAGGGCTCTACTACAATACACCCACTTGAGGGTTACAGGCCCTACTACATGTCTGTATGCATGGGTCATTGTTGAACCTCCCAATTTTTGGCTGCCCTGACCAAAGGGCTCTACTACAATACACCCACTTGAGGGTTACAGGCCCTACTACATGTCTGTATGCATGGGTCATTGTTGAACCTTCCAATTTTTGGCTGCCCTGACCAAAGGGCTCTACTACAATACACCCACTTGAGGGTTACAGGCCCTACTACATGTCTGTATGCATGGGTCATTGTTGAACCTCCCAATTTTTGTCTGCCCTGACCAAAGGGCTCTACTACAATACACCCACTTGAGGGTTACAGGCCCTACTACATGTCTGTATGCATGGGTCATTGTTGAACCTCCCAATTTTTGGCTGCCCTGACCAAAGGGCTCTACTACAATACACCCACTTGAGGGTTACAGGCCCTACTACATGTCTGTATGCATGGGTCATTGTTGAACCTCCCAATTTTTGGCTGCCCTGACCAAAGGGCTCTACTACAATACACCCAGTTCTTCTTAACAGGCCCTCCTGCACGTCTCCATCCAGGGACAAAGAGGAGCCTCCCAATTTTTGGCTGCCCTGACCTAAGGGCTCTACTACAATACACCCACTTGAGGGTTACAGGCCCTACTACATGTCTGTAAGCATGGGTCATTGTTGAACCTCCCAATTTTTGGCTGCCCTGGCCAATGGGCTATACTACAATACACCCAGTTCTTGTTTACAGGCCATCCTGCATGTCTGTATCCAGGGGCATTGGTGAACCTCCCAATTTTGGACTGCCCTGGCAAAGGAAGATACTACAATAGACCCAGTTCTTCAAAATGGGCACATTATTTCTAGACAGGGCTTCATGTACGTCTCTTGTCAGGGTCATCGGAGTGCCGCACAATGTTTTCACGTAAAATGTTTCATGTAATCACAAAAAGTAACATACACCAGCTGTATCTCACTATTGGGTATGTGCCCTTAACATTTCCACCCTAAATATTCATTTTGGTGTCATTTTGGAAGGTTTTCTGGACACTCCGTAAAATTGGCGTGAAACTCGGACAACATTGTTCACAGCTGTGACTTTTGAGTGAGAAATGCTTCCAGGGGTCTTCCCCATGGTGTTGCCATGTCATTTCAGCACTCTTCTGAGACTTTTGTGAGATTTTTAGGGTTTTTCCAGGCAGCCGGCAGTCATTTCATAAAAATACTCGTGTCTCCCATAGGATAACATTGGGCTCGTTACTCGGGCCGAGTACACGAGTATCTCGGGATGCTCGGCCCGAGCTTCGAGCACCCGAGCATTTTAGTACTCGCTCATCACTAGAGACGGTCAAACAGTGGTAGATGTCAAAGTGGCTTTTATTACATCCAACGCGTTTTGGCCCGCATGGCATGGTTCATGTGTAACTGTCCGTGGCAAGACCCTTGAATGATACACATTTTATCCAACAACCTATACTGGTTGGTCACCTTTCTCGATCCATGGTTCAAGGAGAAATTTCCTTCTCTTCTTTTGGAGTCAACAAACAGTTTTACAATGGAATCTTTCAAGAGAGTCATTGTAGATCAGTTGCTGAAAACATCAACCTCAGACAATGCTGGTGGCAGAGGTAACAGCTCTTTTCAACAACAAGGGATAATGGGTAGAGACACGAACACCAGGTCTGACTGAGGTGGGGGGAAAATGTGCAGAAATTGTGCAATTTTAAATAAACCAGCACAACAAAAAAGGGGTTATCTGTGCATGTAACAATGTCAAGGATGGAGAAATTGCAGAACATGGTCAAAGGGTACTTAAGTGACCATACGTGCTTCCTTTCTGACGCTTCAGTTCCCTTTAATTATTGGGTGTCCAAGCAGAACACTTGGCCCGATCTCTGCATATACGCTTTGGAGGTGCTGGCCTGCCCGGCTGCTAGTGTGATGTCAGAGCATGTTTTCAATTTCACTGGGTCAATCATCACTGATAGGCGCACACGTCTCTCAATGGAAAATGCTGACAGACTTATTCTGATTAAATTCAACAAGGACTGGATATCTGTTACGTATTGACTGCCTTTCCGTATGGAAGTGCTGCTGCTGTGGTTAAAATGAAGCCTTTTTTTTCTATTTTGCAGTGTGCAGCTCTACAAGTGAGGTTTCTGCAGGTGTGTGTGATGGATATGACTCATGCTTAGGTGAGCTGAGGGGTGTGTCTGGGCCCCTTGTCCTTAAATGGGTCAGCTGACATCCACCTGTTGTCGCTGATTAAGTTCATTTCTGGACTGTGACCTGTTGTGAGCAGATGCTGATCCAGAGCTGCTGCTTTACTCTCCATTGGAAGTTGTTGGGTTCCATGGTCTGTGGTTGGTGATAGGGGCTTATGCCTAAGGCTTCTCAGTAGTTAGGGACTTAGGCTGGTGGCTTGGACCTCCTCGCCTTTAGAGGTACCTCCGAGATCAGGGTGAGTCAGGGACCCCAGTATCAAGACCAGAACAGGCTCCCCTGACTCTATGCCCAGTTCCCTACTACTTCTTGGCACCCCAACCCCCCCAGCGTGACATAATCAGCGACCCACTATTTTTTCCTCGAAGGTGCTATGTTAACTCGAGCTTTTGCGCACCTGGTGGATGAACTCGTTCAGGAGGTGTCTACCCTGCGAAACCAGATGGAGCATCAGCTTCGAGAAGTGGTTGGGTATCTGGTTGCGGTTCACATGCTGGCTGTACCAGAACCCGATATCTACCTTCCTGACCGATTTTCAGGAGGGAGAGATACATTTTTTGTTTTTAGAGAAGCCTGCAAATTACACTTCAGGCTGCGTCCTCGTTCTTCGAGGAGCGAGGAACAGTGCGTGGGGATTATACTCTCCCTTCTTAAGGGGGATCCCCAGGCCTGGGCCTTCTCTCTGCCCACCAATTCTCCATCCATGCGGTCGGTGGCCAAGTTTTTTGCAGCGCTTGCCCTGGTGTATGGCGACCCTGATGCCATCTCCCTTGCTGAGTCTAAACTACGTAAGCTCAGGCCAAGAGCACGACTGTTCAAGGAGTATTGCTCTGAGTTCAGGAGGTGGGCCACTGACACTCAATGTAACGACCCTGCTTTCAGGAGTCAGTTTTGTCTGGGGTTGTCAGATCGGTTACAAGACACCATGACTAAGCACGCTGCTCCGTAGACGCTGGGGGCGGCATGGGCGCTTGCTATTAAGTTGGACAGACGTCTAAGAGAGAGACCGGATCCGGCCCTGTCCCCAGTGACCATCCCTGCTGTGGAGGTTACATGTGTGGTTTCTGATGTTCCTAAGCTGTTGGGGACTGCGGAGTCTTGTACTAATCCATCTGCAGGTCATCAGGTTGGGTGGTCTTGTTTCTTTTGCGGTCACCCTGATCACTTCATCATGGTCTGTCCATACCGTGCTGACCCCACTACTCAGTTTCAGACGTCCCATGCGGATAAGCGCACAAGTGATGCTGTGTCTGCCGTGTTGGTCAGGCCTGCATCTATGTCTCCACCGGTAGTGGTTAATCACCCACCGAAGGATAGGAGTAAAACCCTGCCAGCACCTCAGATCAATGCTGGACACAGTGGTTATCTGGAGAAGCGTGTTAGGGGGAAGGTGGTTACCCCCACTAAGCCCTTGATGAGAAAGGTCCCCAAAACAAAACCGGGAACCATCTCTGTTGCTTGTCTCCCTGAGAGTGAACCTTCCTTCTGTGATCGCGTGAATGACAAACGGTCAGGTCCAGACCTGAGTGTGGATGACTATGTGTGGGTGCTGTTAAAACACGTAAGGTGGAGGTGTGCGGCTTGAGCTCCTACTACTGGAACTATTTGTGATTGGAGGCCCTTGGAATGGTATCTTCCTGACTCAACCATGACTCAAACCATAGGTCTAATTTTTACAAACTCTATGCACCTTGTGCAGTAGACAAATCTGGAATATACAGTGGTCCTACCAAACTAATATTTGTCATTGGAGGTTCTTGTCACAACTTGTGCCACATTGTGACTGATATAGGGGATACATATTCAATCGAAATCTACTGTCACTCACCCTATTTGGCAGAAGAACGTGCCTGGCTTGTGCCACATTGTGACTGAGATATTTAATCAAAATGTACACTGACTGTTGATGACCGACTGATGGCCCTCTGAAAACTTGAACTGAGGACCACAATTACTACAATAGTCCATCGTAGATAATGTTTGTCAAGGGAGGCCCTTGTCATGGTATCTTCCTGCACCTATGACACAGCCTGCAGGAGTCATTTTTGGAAATACGATGCACATTCTACAGTGGACCAAGTAGTACAGTTTCAAAAAGTCTTCTCTTACTGTATAATCTGGAGAATATTGCCAATCGCAATCTCTGAGTCTTTTGGAGAAGCTTCTCCAAACCATCCTGGAGGGGAGGCACCATATATCCTTTGTACATTGACTTGCGCAAGAGATATATTTGAGCTTGTCATCCAGTTGACTAGGGCAACTTTGTTTTTCCGGTTCACAGAGTTCAGCCAAACCCGAGGATCTCATGCTGCACTCACGGCTACCTTCTATTACACCATGTCTCTTGCCCTTTTCCTATGTAGTCTCTGCCCTTTAATAAGTTAAATAATAGAGTGAGGGCCTTACAATATGAATAAGTGAAAGCACTCTCAAATGTACACAAGTGGGACCTCCAAAATTTCTAAAGAAGGGCACTTCCAAACGTATGTTGTAGGCCCACATGAGGGCTCTCACTAAACTCAGGTTTATTGCTTACTGCAGGATAGAGATGAGCCACCACCCCGGTGTTCGAATTTGATTCGATTCGTCGAATCGACGGGGTGTTCGACGAATGTTCGTCGAATGCTCGACGAACAACGTCGAACACCCCGGAAAATGAACAATCCGGGCTTGTGGGGCTTTTTCACTTCCACAATGTATATACAGTTAGGGCCAGAAATATTTGGACAGTGACACAAGTTTTGTTATTTTAGCTGTTTACACAAACATGTTCAGAAATACAATTATATATATAATATGGACTGAAAGTGCACACTCCCAGCTGCAATATGAGAGTTTCCACATCCAAATCGGAGAAAGGGTTTAGGAATCATAGCTCTGTAATGCATAGCCTCCTCTTTTTCAAGGGACCAAAAGTAATTGGACAATGGACTCTAAGGGCTGCAATTAACTCTGAAGGCGTCTCCCTCGTTAACCTGTAATCAATGAAGTAGTTAAAAGGTCAGGGGTGGATTCCAGGTGTGTAGTTTTGCATTTGGAAGCTGTTGCTGCGACCAGACAACATGCGGTCAAAGGAACTCTCAATTGCGGTGAAGCAGAACATCCTGAGGCTGAAAAAAAAGAAAAAATCCATCAGAGAGATAGCAGACATGCTTGGAGTAGCAAAATCAACAGTTGGGTACATTCTGAGAAAAAAGGAATTGACTGGTGAGCTTGGGAACTCTAAAAGGCCTGGGCGTCCACGGATGACAACAGTGGTGGATGATCGCCGCATACTTTATTCGGTGAAGAAGAACCCGTTCACAACATCAACTGAAGTCCAGAACACTCTCAGTGAAGTAGGTGTATCTGTCTCTAAGTCAACAGTAAAGAGAAGACTCCATGACAGTAAATACAAAGGGTTCACATCTAGATGCAAACCATTCATCAATTCCAAAAATAGACAGGCCAGAGTTAAATTTGCTGAAAAACACCTCAAGAAGCCAGCTCAGTTCTGGAAAAGTATTCTATAGACAGATGAGACAAAGATCAACCTGTACCAGAATGATGGGAAGAAAAAAGTTTGGAGAAGGGAACGGCACATGATCCAAGGCACACCACATCCTCTGTAAAACATGGTGGAGGCAACGTGATGACATGGGCATGCATGGCTTTCAATGGCACTGGGTCACTTGTGTTTATTGATGACATAACAGCAGACAAGAGTAGCCGGATGAATTCTGAAGTGTACCGGGATATACTTTCAACCCAGATTCAGCCAAATGCTGCAAAGTTGATTGGACGGCGCTTCATAGTACAGATGGACAATGACCCCAAGCATACAGCCAAAGCTACCCAGGAGTTCATGAGTGCAAAAAAGTGGAACATTCTGCAATGGCCAAGTCAATCACCAGATCTTAACCCAATTGAGCATGCATTTCACTTGCTCAAATCCAGACTTAAGACGGAAAGACCCACAAACAAGCAAGACCTGAAGGCTGCGGCTGTAAAGGCCTGGCAAAGCATTAAGAAGGAGGAAACCCAGCGTTTGGTGATGTCAATGGGTTCCAGACTTAAGGCAGTGATTGCCTCCAAAGGATTCGCAACAAAATATTGAAAATAAAAATATTTTGTTTGGGTTATGTTTGTTTGTCCAATTACTTTTGACCTCCTAAAATGTGGAGTGTTTGTAAAGAAATGTGTACAATTCCTACATTTTCTATCAGATATTTTTGTTCAACCCTTCAAATTAAACGTTACAATCTGCACTTGAATTCTGTTGTAGAGGTTTCATTTCAAATCCAATGTGGTGGCATGCAGAGCCCAACTCGCGAAAATTGTATAACTGTCCAAATATTTCTGGCCCTAACTGTACATACATTGTGGAAGTGAAATAAAGTCAAATAAAGTGTTAAAAATGAAAAAATAATGTATGCTCACCTGTCCGCGGTCCACCGAAGCCTCCGGTATGGTCCTGTGTCTTACAGGACCTGTGGTGACGTCAGTTCTCGCGGGAACTCGGTCACATGACCGGAGTTCCGCGAGAACATGACGTCACCACAGGTCCTGGAGGCACAGGACCTTGCCGGAAAGCTTAAAATAGATATTTTTATGATTCGGACCCTTTCTTTAAGTAAAAGTTACTTAAAGAAAGCGTCCGAAACATAAAAATATCTATTTTAAGCTTTCCGGCAAGGTCCTGTGCTTATAGGACCTGTGTTGACGTCATGTTCTCGCGGGAACTCCGGTCACATGACCGGAGTTCGCGCGAGAACATGACGTCACCACAGGTCCTAGAAGCCACAGGACCTTGCCGGAGGCTTCGGTGGACCGCGGACAGGTGAGCATACATTATTTTTTTATTTTTAACACTTTCTTTCTTTTAGGTGATGTTTATTTTGGCTCAAAATGCGGCAGATGCGGTTTTCTGACCGCATCTGCCGCATTTTCAAACCAAAATCGAACATGTTCGAAATTCGCCGAATTGGAACCAAATTGTTCGATTTCGGCGAATGACTCGAATAGCGCCAAAATCGACTCGAATTTGAGATTGGCGAACTATTCGAGTCGAACATCGCTCATCTCTACTGCAGGCCCTCTGAACATTTGAATCACATAGCAGTGGTGGTGAAGTAGGAGGAGGAGGATGAAGAGGAGGAGGAAAGTGAAGCCCAACGCTACAATGAGCACATTGTAAACTGCTATGGAATATGTATTTTGTGGTGCCCCACCGGGTAGGCTGCCACCAGAGGAACTGCACTCCTCCATTAGAGGGAGAGTTGTGCCTCTGGTTTCCAGGTTCTGGGATGGTGCAGTTGAGCTTCACACACACAACACTTAGAACCCCGGGACTGTGGGTGGACCCAGAGAGAGGACCCAAGCGTAGCCGGGAGGAAAGGTGCAGAGTTAAAAAAGTGGGAGAAGAGGAGAGAACATCAGAGAGAAAGGAGTACAGTGGAAGTTGGGAGTGTAGGAGCGGTGTGGTGCCAACTCCCGCGGGCTGGAGCACCACCACGCTCGCCCGGGAGGGAAAAACCCGACATGTGTAGAGGAGGAAAGGAGCCCTTGGGGTACGGAACGAGACGTAGATCCCCGTACGCCCGTATCCGGCGAGACAGAGGGGCTGCCGGACGACACAGGGACCCGGACCTGAACACAGCGCGGATGCTGTATGCCAAAAACATTGAACCAGAGGCCCTAAGCTTCTAAGGGGAGCTGTGGTCAAACAGCCGACACAACTTGGAGTAGGTGGATGAGCTAAGGAGCAGTGCCCTGAAGTTGTACAACAAAGCACCCATGTGCTGTCAGTACCTGAGCTCTGTGCTGCAGAGGTGCTGAGAGGAGAGGAGTGGTGAGACTATCTTATAGCACTGAGGGACCACAAGAGACAGAAACACCTAGTAAGAGAGCAAGGAAGACCAACCGAGGCTCAACTGCACTGACCCAGTTCTGGAGACAACGCTTAACCAGAGGTTTACAAGGGAAGTACCCGGCGGCCATGCTGAAACTACTGAGTAAAAGTAACATAAATCCAGCAGTGGTGTGTGAGACTTTTCTTAGAGGTGACCACCGGCTGCAGAGGCCGTATGAGACACGAGAGTGCTGATGCCCTAATTATTATTATTATTTATTTATAGAGCACCATTGATTCCATGGTGCTGTACATGAGAGAGGGTTACATACAAGCAAGTTAAAAATACAGTGAACAAACTAACAGTGACAGACTGATACAGAGGGGAGAGAGATTACCCTGCACTTGTGGCCTTATAGTCTAATGAACCTGCACTTGCGGGCTTACAGTCTAATGAACCAAGTTATGAGCTGAGTCCTCCATCATGCATCCCTGGGGACTGCGCTCCACCTGCGGGGAGCAGAACCATCCATGCTGCCGGTCACCCTCCCCAGAGGTTCTGAAAGAGCGGCGGTCAACCTGGCCGCATACCACAGGTGGCGTCATAAATACCCCTTTTCCCTTCCTTTCTCGTCAATCCCCCTTTATTAAAATGATACTTCCAGAGTCACGGTATCGGGTCTTGGTCCCCGTCTGTCCCCATGAAAAGAACCGAGAGTGAAGAATAACAGCTGCCCGGTTCCTGAGTACCCCTGGCATGGATTGGGCGTGTCATATTCCACTATCGCAGTATCAATGAGAGAGGGACTGCCCAAATATCTAAGTAAGAGCAGTTCCTCCAAAATTTACATTACAGGGCCATCTCTGGGTCCTTAGCAATCTCAGGTTTCCTGCCTACTGCAGGGCCTCTGAACAAAGGCCGCAAAATATCATGGTGGTGGAGGAGGAGGACGATGAGGGTTTTGCCCAATGCTACAATGTAAACACACACACATTGTAAACTGCTATGGAATATGTATTCCACTATCACAGTGTCAATGAGGGACGGACTGCCCAAATGTCATAAGTAAGAGCGGTCCCTCCAAAACGTATGTTACAGGACCACGTGAGACCTCTGAGGTCAAAATTCAACATACCTACTGGTACATTGTGACTGGCCTTGTAAAGTGCTGGGGAAAAGCTAACTAAAAATGATGTATGACAGAGAGACCTACAAAATGTATAAGTCAGGGCCCTCCCAATTGTAAAAGGTGAAAAAAGCCACAACAGTACATGTGAACAAATACTAATGGTACCTTTACACGCCGCTACAGGATGGTGGAAACCGGGTAGATGAGACAAATGTATCTTGCACCGCCAAATCAACCGCGGTCGCGGCGTGTAAAGACGGTTCTTGCCACCCGTCACTTGAGGCACCTGTTTCAGAGCAGAGCTCAAAAACAGGTTGATTTCAAGGTGATTGTTACGGCCTGTATCGGCGTGTATATAAGGAACAGGAGGGTTGTTTCGACACCTTGCTATCTACCTGGGGCGTGACACAGGCTCCGGGATACCGCGCCCCATCAGCGATCATTGGTGGAAGCTCCTGCGTTACGATTGGTAGACGCTGCATAGGGCGGCATATTTAAGGAGCTCACCAGTCACACTACACAATTGCTCAAGTGTCTTGTATTAGTCAGCCTCCTGCGCTGGCTGGCCAATCATGATGTTATTGCTTTGTCCTATCAGCGTACGGAATTCTCGTAATCCACAATTGTGGCACGCCTATGTGCTGTCCCTGCTGCACCAGGTCCGCCCATATTACCTTGTTATAGCGGCGTGTAAATGAGGTAAGGTGAGCTACAGAAGGTAACTTGTGGCACCTGGCGGTGTATCCAGAGATAGATGTAACCTACTGTAGCGCACCTTGTTGCAGCGTGTAAAGGCGATGCGGGTACCGTTTTCAACCGTTTGTGCGTGCTCGTGCACGAGAAGCACCTGTTTGTTTCCACCATCCTGTAGCGGCGTGTAAAGGTACCATAAAAGTAATATTTTTTTGTTTCTCTGGTTTTTTTTTGCCTTGTATACAAGCAATTTTGCAGAAAACACTGTTTCTTAATCTTTTTGGCCTGTTAAATGTTATTTAGGTTAGGTTTGGTAGTTGTTCTTGGGTATCCGTAACAGTGGCATAATCCTGCGACAAAGCTATTCCCACAAACCATATGTCTGTCAGAAATGCATGCAGGCACATTCTCTAGGCTCCTCCGGCCCCTGACCTCTTTGTTGGGTCCAGCAGAAAATATTACTCGCGGTTCCCTTATACTTACATTGTACTCACTATTCGGAACAAATACGTGATTATTAGAAAGTACTCGTAACAAGTGTAGTTATTACCAATATTACGGTACTTGCTCATCACTACTTATAGTCATCACCCCTATTCCTGCCAATTAAAATCAACATTGAGCCAAGCTAATGGTGTCTGAGGAGAGGAGATAGCAGCTGGTTATCTCCAGCACTTTTCTCAAGTGGGAAGCATATTAGCAGCATGAGAAAAAAAGGAATACGGCCTCATAGACACAGATCACTGTCCCAAACATGTAACTAGAGTCAATTAGCCTTGCTTTTGTTTTTCAGTGTTTGTTTTACTATTTAACATGTCCTAACCTATTAAAGATTGAATTGATTTTAATACAAATAAGCACATATAGCATATCCCCCCAATAAATAAATCAATGTAGACCTTTATGTATTGATTCTTTATTTATTTTTTCTTCACAGATCCTACGAATGATGGCACCTCGCTGGAATCATATTCCTGTGGAACAATGTTACATTTGCTGACATTTATTACGTTTTATCTATTAATTGGAAGCTAGATAGATTTGAAAATAATTTGACATATATGGACATAGATCATCTGCTTGCTAACATTCCACAATTTTTATTAAGATCTACCAGAGAATACTCGGTGACAATACTTCCATGGCTCTCGATGTAATCAATGCATAAAAAATATTCTGATCTAATGCTCATTATCCACAATGGTACCCATCCTCCTTAACTGACTGTTGGCTCGATGGACAGTTATATCTCCTGACGTCTCCCTGACATACATGCAAATTTGGCCAAGTGGGCATGTGTTTTGAATAGGTATAACAGCCGACTTTCGCTTGTGAACTACTACCTAGCTAGCTATACACTATAGAAACTGATCGGCGGGTGTTTAATGGCCTGTTTAGACAGGTCGACCAGAGTTTTATATACACAGAACGATCAATAATATGATCATTATGTGCATATAAAGTATCAGCATTATCAGTTTACACAGAGTGATGTGGTGTGGATAACGATTATTTTAATGTATGCTTTTCATGTTTGACTGGTAATTGCCGGTATATTTAAACAAGCTGATATTGAGCTTTCACATTCCAAATTTTCAGCTTGTCTAAATAGACCTATGTAAACATTTCTGGCAGTGGCTTATCTCCCAGAAGAACAAAAGTCCTATCCTTCTAAATTCAGACTTGTCAAAACTGGAGAATCTTTAACTTTCTCTTAGGAGTACGTCACACACAGCGATATCACTAGCGATATCGCTGAGATCAGCGACTTTGCCAGCGATATCGCTGTGTGTGAAAATCAGCAGCGATGGGGACCCTGCTGTGAAGTCACTGATCGCTGCACATCCTTCAGGACCATTTTTTGGTCCTTGGTCTCCCGCTGGTCAGCACATATCGCTGCGTGTCACAGCGAGAGACCAGCGATCAGCGACCTCACAGGCTGGTAACCATGATAAACACCGGGTAACTAAGCTGCCTAGATATCCAGTGTTTATCATGGTTACCAGCGTCCTCCTGCTTACCCAGCGATGTGGAGGTCGGCTCCCTGGTCCCTAAGTCGCTGAGGAGATCTACCTGTTTGACCGCTCCCCAGCGACCACACAGCGATGTTCCACCGATCCTAGTCATTGTCGGCATCGCTGGAACATCGCTGTTGTGTAACGGCACTATTATTGTGCAAGTGGCCTTTAAAACAGCGGCTTTTAAATTGGTATCACATGGGGCTCAGTTAATGGAAAAGGGGAAGAATGAGTGTTCCCAGGCTTCAATGCAAAATGAGTGTATGGGTAGGGTCACATTGCTAAGCTAAATTGCATTCACCGCATCCGGATCCGGATGCGGTGAATGCAATTCCGGTCACACACATTTTTTGTCAAAAATGTGTGGTGAATACCGCACTGCGGTCACCGGATGGCTCAGGATGTGTAATCCTGAGCCATCCGGTAACTGCATAGTTTGCGGATCCCGGCTATTGCCGGGATCAGCAAACTGTCCTCTGCCTATTCAAGAGTTAAATTTAGTAAGTAAAGTACTGTTTGAGGTCTGTAGGGGGGGCTAAGACCCCCCTACAGACCAGCCGCCCACTCCGGTGGGCTTCTACTACAATTTCCTATGGCACGGGGCTCGGATGAGCCCCGTGCATGTCTCCAAACCTCCCGCCCCCCCGTATCACTATACAGGGGTGCCTGCACCCCTCTTGTATAGCGATTCCTGCATGTGGCCCTAAAGTTAGAATACAGAACACATGTAAGCTCATACTTACATGTCATCGTCGGCAGTGTAGTGTGAAATCCCTGGGCGGGGCTGTTTGCTGCAGCCTCCGCCCCCTCATTCCTTATGGCCGCCCCCTCTGTGCCTCATCCAGTGATGTGAGGGCGGCCACGTCATGAAAGGGGCGGGGCTAACCGCGGCACATATTTAGCCCCGCCCCTTTCATGACGTGGCCGCCCTCACATCACTGGATGAGGCACAGAGGGGGCGGCCATAAGGAATGAGGGGGCGGAGGCTGCAGCAAACAGCCCCGCCCAGGGATTTCACACTACACTGCCGACGATGACATGTAAGTATGAAAGTATGAGCTTACATGTGTTCTGTATTCTAACTTTAGGGCCACATGCAGGAATCGCTATACAAGAGGGGTGCAGTCACCCCTGTATAGTGATACGGGGGGGCGGGAGGTTTGGAGACATGCACGGGGCTCATCCGAGCCCCGTGCCATAGGAAAAATTGTAGTAGAAGCCCACCGGAGTGGGCGGCTGGTCTGTAGGGGGGTCTTAGCCCCCCCTACAGACCTCAAACAGTACTTTACTTACTAAATTTAACTCTTGAATAGGCAGAGGACAGTTTGCTGATCCCGGCAATAGCCGGGATCCGCAAACTATGCAGTTACCGGATGGCTCAGGATTACACATCCTGAGCCATCCGGTTACCGCAGTGCGGTTCCCAGAAACGCTGCGAAAACTGCTGCCTGCATGATTTTAAACGCAGGCAGCAGTGCCGGATCCGGCCACCGGATGGCTTGTGAAGCCATCCGGTGTTTTGCATAGGCTTCCATCAGGAGCCTTTCCTGGTCCGGTTTTGAGCTTTTTTAAAGCTCAAAACCGGATCAGGATTTAAAACAAAAAACGCCAATGTGACCCTAGCCTATGTGTAATGTAATATGCGACATTTCAGCTAACATCTCAGCCTTTTCCTAGCATTCAGACTGAGATGTTTCCAAATAGTTGAATATTGAATTACAAGTTCACTTCCCTCTTCTTTTGGCTGCCTTCACACTTGTGTTTGTGTCTGCATGCTTATGGTATGCAGACGCAAATGCAGTGCAATGCAGCACATACTTATGTGAACACAGCGGAGAATCTCCGCATGCGTTCACATAAGTATGGCGCCCAGGCAGCCAATCCGCTGTCTCTGGGGGCGGCCGGGAGGAGATCAGCGGCAGAGATCTCCTCCTCCCGGAACAGCTGATCTGACAGCTGTTTAAATCTCCCGCGCTGACACCGAATAGGGTGATATCAGTGCAGGAGATATGGAACAGCTGATCGCTGCTTCAAATCTCCCGCACCGACATCACCTATTCGGTGTCAGGGCGGGAGATTTAAACAGCTGTCAGATCAGCTGTTTCTCCCCGCTGACACCGGCGGGAGATCATTTGTGGCTCTGCATGATCTCCCGGTGGCCGGGATTTCGATTTCAATGAGATCCGCAATATTCTCCTGCGCTGTCATGCGCAGGACACTGCGGATCCAAACGCAACCGACGCAAGCACAACCGAACGCAGCCAATACGCAGGCACATGTGTTCCCATGTTAAACATAGGAACGCAGTGCGCAAGCGTTTGGCTGCGTTCGGTACGCTGCGCTTGCAAACGCAAATGTGAAGGCAGCCTTTCTTTGGACATATTGCCCGGTGGTTTAGCTGGACGGTAACCCGCCACAAGGCGTGCACCTGGTACCATCAGAGTATTGTGTGCTGCTTATACTCTATTTACACGGCCTTAGGTCATGTCTACTTATGTAAGTGGGCCATGTTAACCAACTGTATGTAAAGGAATTTGTTTAAGTAGGGATATTATACTTCTTCCTAAGGAAGAACCATGTCACGATTTAAAGTATTTATTAACTATATATTTTATTTAAGACAACAGTATATTATTATTGCAATAATAAATATCAATTCTATTAAATAAATCTACGCATTTTAAGTGTATTATTAATGAACTACATACAGTAGAGCATTATATTAGCCCATCTGCTATGTCTTGACATGTATCGGGCTTGTGTTATTTAAGTGTCTTGATTTTTCCTGATACACAGCAGTGTTTTATCATTTCCATTAGGAGTTATCTTTGACAAAATGAAGTGGTACAGTATGATGTGACACCTCCGAAAACAACTGTATTTTTTAGAACAAGTAACTTGACAAAAAACAGGCAACTAAGAATCCTGACCTTTGTGCGACCTGGACGAGTCCAGGCAATCAAAGTCCAAGAGTGGCTTTGTCACTTGTGTGAAATCTCTAACCTTTACTGTGTGCAGCCGAGAAGAAAGTGACAGAAAGAGTTTACATTTTACAAGAGTCTGTAGAAAAACATTTTACATTGCTCGGTTTAGTGTTGACTTCTGATCTTTCTGTAAAAGTATGTGCCTTGTAATTTTACAAGATGCAAAATAAGCCGCACTGGACAAGGTATAAGGGAATCTTCCTCTGATCTGCTTGGATGGGTTCTTTTTTCAAAGTAAAATAAACACAAAGGACAAGGATTATGTATTTTGGAGGCTGCGCAAACACTTTGCGTCCAAAACGCTGCAATTCCTGATCTTGAGCATACAGCAAGAAGAACATTATGAGTTGCATTGCTGGAATCAGGATCTCTGTCCTTATTTTATGCTGCGTTGAGATGGAGAAGCATTAGCGTGGTAAATGACGGTACCTTTACTCTTCGCAACATTGCATGCAATTTCACTTGCAACTTACTGGTTGCAGTGAAATCATGGACACATTGTTTCATTTGTACACAGCCACAAGATAGAACAATGTGTCCATGATTTCACTGCAACCAGTAAGTTGCAAATGAAATTGCATGCAATGTTGCGATGTGTAAAGGTACCCTTACGGCTGCTTTACACGTCGTGATATCGCAATGCAACTACGATAAAAAGTCACGTGGTACGGGCGTTGCAGTTGATATCGTTCGTGCGTTGTGTCATGTAAATGGGCAACTCGACTCAAAAACGATGCAACTACGATATCATTTTTGGATTGTGCATGCTCTTCAACCGTGCAATATTGGCTAGGCGATCTGGCAGGATCGTGCTGTGTGACAGCGCAACTATGATTTGGAGTGCAACTTCCCCTATCACTCCAATGTTAAATGGTCGTTCCCTGAGTTGCTCAGACGCAGTGTGCAAGAGGGGCGTACGACATCGTAGTTGCGTTGCCTGCCGATATCTCCCTGTGTAACATCTCCTATGCCATCTTGGACAAGTGCCAAAAACGTGCGTGCTCCCGTGAAATCGTATGCAATATCGGAACGATATTGTGACGTGTAAAGCGGCCTTTAGACTGATGATAATAATAAGATCACGTCTTCTTAAAAATCCCAAAAATAAATAGATGAGAACACTTAGAAGTGATATAGTGAAACTTCATCTGTATTCAAATCGTTCTTGCTTTTTCTATAAGGAGGTCCCACCTGTCTTCCTCCAATTCAGGATAGTACATAGACCATAATTAAAAGACATTCACCACCAGTAATGTGCAGTTGTTATAATTACTAGCTGTTACTGGTCAGAATGCAGAGATAGCAAATTATAACCAGCCAGCATCATTGTCCATTTGTACAAAGATTATGGTTATATTTTCTAGTATATCAATCAAACCCGCTGAGGACGAGAAAAAGAACAAAACATTTGGGCTGTATATTGTTAGTAGATCTGGCTGTATTAGTTGTGAATTTCATAGGGTCACAGTCTGATTCTTCTGCCAGCAGCTCTAGTAATCTCATCAGTTCTATACAGGGGCTCCTGATTTTGAAGTTTATCGCTCCTATATAGGGAAGATGGTGTGTCACGGTCCGCGCTGCTGCCTCAATGGAATCCCAAGGAATGGATGTCTTCAAGAAGTCACAAGGAAGGCAAGGTTCCAAAGCAAAGATCTCCTTTATTCACCAACGTGTTTCGGCGCCTATCCTGGCACCTTCATGAGGGGTTAGTAGATCTGGCTGTATTAGTTGTGAATTTCATAGGGTCACAGTCTGATTCTTCTGCCAGCAGCTCCAGTAATCTCATCAGTTCTATACAGGGGCTCCTGATTTTGAAGTTTAGATACAGGTCTTGCTCATTGGCACTTACTGAGCTCCACACATGTCCTCACAGAAACATGTACAATCCACTGACCTTCCGTCTATACTAGGGATGGGCGAATCTACTCGCTAGGACTCGTTACTCGGCGAGTAGTAAGGGACTCGCAGGACTCGGTACTCTGCGAGTTTCCCAGCGTTTACTCGCACGAGTCCAATGCAAATCAATGGCAAACGCTGACAAAACTAGGATTGCCATTGTTTGCATTAGACTCGGCTACTGTGCCAGTGATAGCAGGGAAACTCGCAAAGTAACTGCTGTTTCTTTGCGAGCCGAGTACAGCTAAGCAGCTGGGGGCTGGAATCTGCAGCGCAGGGATGCCCAAGCTTTCTGGGCACCCCCCGCTGCAAATTGCAGCCCGCAGCCGCCCCAGAAGATGGCGCGTTCATTGAAGCGCCATCCTCTGGTGCTGAACCCCGCTCTTCCAGCGGCCCTGGTGGCGGTGGCACGCTGGGTAATAAAGGGGTTAATACCAGGTTTGTTATACAAGCTGGTATTAAGCCCGAGATTCTTAATGTCAGGCCACGTTTGACCCAGCCACTAAGAATCTCCAATAAAGGGTTAAAAAAGCACAACACAGAGAAAAATTTTTATTTGAAATAAAAAAAAGCCATTAGGGACTCCATCTTTAATTAAAAAAATCCTCTTCCGTCCGACGCAGTCCAAAACGCGATGTCCTCTCTGCTACATCCCCTGTGCATAGATATAGATGTCTATGCACAGGGAATGAGCAGACTGAGAACAATCTCAGCTCTGCTACATCATCTCTGTGCATAGACATTCATGTCTGTACACAGGGAATGAGCAGACTGAGAACAATCTCAGCTCTGCTACATCAGGCAGCAGGCGGGCTCTAGGACCCTGGAGCTGGGGCAGCCAGCACACAGAGCAGACAGGACTCTTATCTGTGCGAGTTTCCCAGCGATTACTTACAAAGTAAACGAGTCCAATGCAAATAAATGGCAAAACTAGGATTGCTTCAGGCTGAAGCTTCCGAGACACATCTGCGATTTGTAAGTCTCACACTACTCGCTATTACTCGCTTCCCCATTCATTAACATTGGACTCGCTGGACTCGCAATGAGTAGCGAGTCCTGTGCTCGGACTCGCTAGAGTCAAGCGATTCCGAGTAATTTAGGATTCGCCCATCACTAATAGCAACGCAAAGGAAGCAAAACGCTTCTCAGCATTCATTGTTCCAGGGGCAGTAATGTTTTTCACCTTCTGTAGTCTGCGTTGCCAACAATTGTGTTGTGCCCAGCATATATGTGGACCAACATATGTATGTGTGTATTGATTCAGGTTTTCCTAATACACTTTGCTGCAAATAGCAAGTGCTGTGACAAAAATCAGGGCCTTTTGGTTTATACGTTTTTTCTTAAAAACGTACAGTAAGCTGCCTCACCAACTTCACAGTAGGCCCTGGTCGAGACAGTCCTAACTCTGTGCCTAGGTGCTACGTTCAAAAACTGTGACCACTGTCACCACGGCCTTTGGGGAGGTATGTGGGTCCTGGTCCCGTCCGTCTCTCACAGGACCCATAAGCCAGGCCCTTCTGCACTAATAAAACTCTTAGTGCCCACATGCAGTAAGACCGAAAATCCTCCGGCTTATGTCACAGACAACAGCTATGTCTGCGACACATACCTCTTACAAACATAGTAACTTAGTTTTCCCTAAATCTGTTTTTAAAAAAACAAAAAAAAAACACCTGTAGCAAATTAAAAAGGGACACATGTCCTGGCTACAAACCTGAGCTTCTGGACACATCAGAAATGTCAAATGAAAAATGACAGATGGCACACTGGTAACTACTATAGGTTGTGTTGCCAGCTCACAGCCCCTGGACCATTAAAGTACTGGCAGTACTGGTCCCTAATCTCCTGTGCCTCCTGCCGGCTGCTTCCACGGCCTAATGGCTGTAGTCCTGCCACGTGTGGGTCATCAGCACGCCAGCCCCCCAACACCACCTCGCCATTGCTGGAGTCTATGTAGTCCACATAGTTCGGTGGGGTGTAAGCCTGGTGATCTCAGCGTCGTAGGAAATTGTGCAGCACACAACAGGCCATAACAACGAGGTGAATAGATTCCAGTTTCATGTTAATGGCCGTGTGGAAAATCCGGAACCGGCTAGCCATAATACCAAAGGCATTTTCCACCACTCGCCGGGCCCGTGAAAGACGATAGTTAAAAATGCGTTGTGGTGGAGTAAGATGCCTCTGGGGATACGGTTTAAGCAAATTGGGATGGAGTGGGAACGCCTCATCCGCCAGGAAGACAAAGTTTAGGTTTTCACAGGTGACATTTGTGTGAGGCAAATTCAGCCGGCCATTTTTCAGCTTTTGCCCAAAAGATGATTGGTCAAAGACCCCGCCATCTGATACCCGCCCATTTGTTCCCACTGACACATACATAAATTCGTAGTTGGCGTTCATCACTGCCAACAACACAATGCTAAAATAGCCTTTATAGTTAAAAAAGTACGAGCCAGTGTTGTGTGGTTGGGTGATTCGAATATGTTTTCCGTCTATGGCACCACCACAGTTTGGATATTGCCACTTATGGCTGAATTCGGCGGCAGTGTCTAGCCATTCGGCCGGGTTTTGGGGCAACCGCATGTATGTGGGAGCAAGACAGCGCAGTATAGCCTCACAGGTCTCCGGTATCACTTGGCTAAGGAGCGGACGCGACATAGCTGAGGAGTATTCTAAGTCCTGCATGCTGTGCCCTGTGGCGAGAAAGCGCAGTGTGGCGGCCAACCTCTCCTCCGCAGGGACGGCTGGACGCATGACTGTATCTTGCCGTGCGATGAGCGGGGTAACTGCATCCAGCAGGAATTGAAAGGACTCCTGTGACATCCTCAGAAAATTCTGGAAGTCCCGAGGAAAGTCTTGGCGAAGTTGGCGCACAAGGCGAATGTGTGAATGTTGATTGCGCTGCTGAAGCCACTCCCTGGTCCAGATGCGTCGTGGTCTCCTCCTGCGGATCTCCTGCCTCTCCTCCTCCAGACGTGCAGCCTCCACCAGAAATGCAGCCCCCACCACGGCACGTTCCTCAGGATTCATGCTGTTTAGAGGCCAAATGATGTTAAAAACGGTCACTACGCAGAAAGGTGTTTTGGCTTAAATTTGAGCATTAAAAAAGGGGCCACTACTGAGCATGACATTGCAGAAATATGTACTGTTGCACAACACATGTAGAAATGTTGTCTGCAAACCCAAAAAAACATTCAGGATTAATGAAGGCGTCGAGTAATTCAACATGTGGAACATGCCAAAATGCCTTTCAAAAAAAAAAAGCCAGTCCAAACCAAGGGGTAGAGACACATCTAGCTCCCAACCAACATCACACTTTCTACAGCATTAAAGCGAAGCCCAAATACATCACACACATGGAGGACGATAAGCAGGCAAGGGAACCCGTAGGGTGGACAGGCCCACATGACAGAAGGGGAGGCAGGGAGTGAATGGGTATACATGATTGGAGGGTGTAAGGGGCAAGAGGATTGGTGGTTAGGGCAGGAAGGGGGGGGGAGTCGTGAGGAGGACATGGGACAGTGAAGGGGAAGCTCGTGTCACTTGGCTTCCGGTGCTGACAAGAGGAGTTTCTCTGTCAGCAGGTTCCTGTTAATAATGGCTGACCTGGCTGCTTTGAGGGAGCTTCTAGCTGCGGCCACTGCGGTGCATGGGGTGCAGGCAGTGCAGGCTTTCGTTCAGGCTGCCTGCACGTCCCCATCGGCACCGGCCCCCTCCGCACCTGAAGCGCGCGGCCGACGTTCCCGGCCGCCGGAGCGCTATTCACCGGAGGCAGGTAGCAGGAGGCGGGTCCTTTCTGGGAGCTCCGGTGGGGACCCTCAACGGCGGAGTACGTGTTCTCCAGGCTTGGAGCCGTCTCCGGCCGTTAGGAGGAATCCGCGGCGGGTGAGCGCCGGACCGGAAGTGGGCGGTTCCGGCCTGCCGCGTACTTCCGGCCGGCAATCGCGAACCGGAGGACCAGCGATTGCGGCGGCTTCTGGCCTGGATAGGCCGAGGAGCGGCGCCGAGCGGCCGTCGGTAAAAGCGGGGGCCTCCTGCAGTCGGCAGGGGGTAGAGCGGCCTTCCGGGAGGAAGGGGCCTGCAGCGGCGAGTCGCAGTAGGGGGAATTTGGCTGAAGAAGTGGGCCTGGCAGTCGCAGAGGGAAGAAGACGGGGTACGAGATCCACGGACGGGGAATTGAGTAGGCTACGTCGGGAGACGGTGGCCCCAGGTGGTGGACGGGGTGGCACACGGGATGGAGCGGCGATGGATGTGTGGCCCAGGAGGGCTGATGCGGATCCCTCCGGTGCAACGGGAGGGGGATCCCGGCGGGAGCAGGAGTTGCACCCCTCTGGCAGTCGGCCGAGTGGGTCTGGGGATGGTGGATCTTCCAGCCGGAAGAGGCAGCGGGGGAACTCGGTGGCCGGGCACGGTCAGGGTTCCCAGGACAGAGCGTCTGACAAGAGGCAGCGGCCTATAAGGGGGGCTATGTCTACGGTGGGTGTGGGGGGTGGCGTTGTGCGGCGTCGGGATGATGACACGGCCTCCCTGACCGGCGTGGACGAGGCGTGCTGTCTGGAAGATAGCGAAGAGTCCGAGGGATCTTCTGTGGACGAAGGACTGGCTGAGGATGTCGTCACGGCTGCTCCTCAGCAGCCTGGTGAGAATTTGGGGAATGTCGTTTTACCTGTATTGGGGGAGGTCTCTGTGGGGGGTTCACAGCCGTTGGGGGTGGTTTTGCAAGGGTTTAATGGGGAAGTACAAGGGTTTGGGCAGTTAGTGGGTTTTCTGCGTAATTTGATGTCAGCTTTGAATCCGGGCGCGCTGACTGGGTCGCCGGTTGGGGCATGGGTGGAACAGGCTGGGGCGGGTCCGGTCGGGACGGTAGTGGAACCGGTCGTGGGGGGTAATGTGACGGCGGGGCAAGAGGTTACGGGTGGGGCGGCTGGGTTGGTGGCCGAGAAGGAGACTGAGAAGGAGACTGAGAAGGAGCAGGAGGCGGGGAAGGAGAAGGAAAAAGAGGACGAAGTAGTCAGACTTAGTGATAAGGCAAAAAGTGAGGTTTATGTGTGTTTTGAGGGTCTTTTGGGGGCGCACCTCAAGAAGGAAGTACGTGAAAAAATTTGGAAGAAGGAGTATGTGGAGATTTTCTCGTTGCTCCCTCTTGCTAAATTTAATTTGGATAAGGTGCGGCCGAGTACTTCCAAGAATGAGAAGGATGATGAGGAGAAGCGGCGTTATAGGCTAATCCCGCGAACGTTTACGAATTGGCTTCAGGCGTTTGAGATTTTAGCAAGTGTGGTGGGGGAGATGGAGCCGGGACACTGTTCCGCCTTATTTGGTTATATGGACTCTATTGGGGAGGCGTACAGGGAGCATGGTGGCTCGGCATGGCTGCGTTACGACGAGGAGTTCAGGCAGAGGATGGCGGTGAGGCCGGGTATTCAGTGGGGCCATAAGGATATTTCGTTGTGGCTGCGGTATATGACAACACCGGCGCAGCCCTTTCGAGGGACGGCCGGGGGTTCGGGTTTCGGTTTGGGCTCCCCGGCTAATGCCCGAGGGGGAGGGCGCTGCTGGCAGTTCAATGAGGGCCAGTGCAGATTTGGGACGTCTTGCCGGTTTAAACATGAGTGTTCTGGCTGTGGTGGAACCCATAGCCGGTCCCGTTGTTTTAAAAAAGGGGGAGGAAAAGGGGGTGAAAGTGCTGGTCAGAGGGAGGACACCGGTGAAAGTCGATGTGATGGAGCAGTTCTTAAATAGATACCCCGATACGGAGGCAGCTGAGTTATTGCGTTCAGGTTTTCGTTTTGGTTTTCACATTCCGTCTGACGCGACGGGTAGTGGGGTGTTTTCGGGCAATCTGCGTTCAGCCAAGGAGCATCCGGGGGTAATAAAGGACAAGTTACAGACGGAGGTGGGGTTGGGGCGTATGGCGGGTCCTTTTTCGGAGCCGCCTTGTGACAGGCTTATTGTTTCTCCACTGGGGGTGGTCCCAAAAAAGGAGTCGGGGAAGTTTAGGTTGATTCACCATTTGTCATTCCCGGCTGGGAACTCGGTTAATGATGGAATTGCTCCACAGTTGTCTTCAGTCTGTTACGTGTCCTTCGATAGGGCGGTGGATTTAGTGCGAAAGGCTGGCCCGGGTGCGCTGATGGAGAAGTCGGGTGTGGAGGCGGCGTTTCGCTTGTTGCCGGTGCACTCAGAGAGCCAGCTCTTGCTTGTTGGGTTGCATGTGGGATGGGTGTTTTTTATGTGGATCGCTGTTTACCCATGGGTTGTTCGATTTCATGTTCGTATTTTGAAGTTTTTTTTTTTTGTTTTTTTTTTAACAATTTTTATTGAAAATAAAATGTTCTGTACAATGGTCTAGATATGGCTTGAAGTATACATTGTAAGCTTGTTATAAGATAGTAAATGGCAGAGTGCATATTTCGAGCGTGGCTGCATCATGTCAGAATACAAACAATGAAAACACAAGGTGAAAAAAAAAAAAAACAACGTAACGCAAACAAACAGAAGGAAACAAAGCAAAGGCAAAACATTTACAAAGAAAGAAAAAAAAATGTAAAAAAAACAAAAAAAATTAAAGCAAACTAAAAGAAAAAAAAGCAAATAGGTCAAAACTGGGAGGGGGGTGGGGGAAGGGGCTATCTGGAACAGGTACTTTTTTCTTGTATATCACCCATCAAGGGTGCGTTAACTTAGAGGGTTGTGCAGGACTCACCGACACCGGGATTGACCTCTGACACCAGGATGGGCCTCTGACCCTTAGATGTGTCTCTATTTGGCAGCTCTATCGAACATGTATCTATGTAGGCTCTTCCCCTAGTAGTACCTGCTCTTGATACCACACTGTAGGCTGGAAACAAGTTCTGATGTCATCTCTGATTCGTTGTGAGAGCAGAGAGATGAAACTTTCCCAGGTTTCAAAGAAGGACTTCACCTTTTCCTCCTTGTGCAAGGAGGCCTCAGCCCAATCCATCTGAAGCAAAAATGATAGTTTGTCTAAAAAGATCCTAAATAGAGGAGCTTGGTCGTGGATCCATACCTGCAGGATGGCCTTAACTCCGGCTGCCGCCACCATGTGCAGCAGTTTACGGGCCCCCGGAGAGCATGTGTATTTATCTGGCTCTAGATATCCAAAGATGGCCCATAGCGGCTCATCAGGGGCAAAGTTTGTCAGGTGTGTGGTGGTAAATTGTCGTATCTTGGTCCAGAAGGGCCGGATGGTCGGGCATGTCCACAGGCAGTGGAATAGATTGGCTTCGGGGGAGCGGCACTTAAAGCACTCGGAAGTTGTGTATAGCCCCATTCTATGACCCTTCTGGGGAGTTAAATAGGATCTGTGGCAGATTTTCAGTCTCATTTCAATGAAACGGGCTGAGGGGAGGAGTTTGTGGGCTTGGTCTAGAGCTTTTAGGATTGTGCTGTGGGATAGGGCGGGATCATCAATCTGCCATTTTGTTAATGGGAATTGAGATTGCTCATAGTCCAGCGTGCCATGGATGAATTTGTAGTTGGAGGCTATTTGGCCCATTGAGGTGTTAGATCTAGTGAACCATGTAAGCAGGTGTGGACTCCACTCTCGCTCAGGCATACGGGTTAATATCTTTGTCACATAACTCTTAGCCTGTAGGTATTGGAATGGGGGGAATATGGCGATCGGGTATTTAGATTGCATTTCCTCTCTTGAATACATGCGGCGTTCCCTTGGGTGGGTCAGATGTTTAATGGATGCTATGCCCTGAGAGTGCCACTGGTGGAAGACAGGTTGGGTGTGTCTGTTTTGGAAATGGGGGTTACCAATAAGTGGGAGGAGGAGGGATATCTGTGGAGAGAGATGGAACTGTTGGCATATTTTCTGCCATGCTTTCCATGTAGACAAAAGGAGGGGGTTCACCTTCACCTCAGTTGGCAGTTCGGTATAAGGGAGGTGTAGGAGAGCAGGTAGAGCTAGTCCTGGTGTGAGACGGCACTCTAAATCATAATGGGCATAGCAGGAGGTCCCTCCTAGCCAGTCCACCACCACTCGGAATAGGGACGCTAAATTATAGTGTCTGATATCGGGGAAGTTTATCCCACCATTTCTCTTCAGTTGTTGAAGTAATTTGTAGGCAATGCGGGGCTTCTTTCCCTCCCAGATGAATGAGCGGTATAGACAGTTGATCCGTTTCTCCTCTTTGGGGGTTAAGTAGATAGGGAGAGTGTGAAAAAGATAGAGGAGGCGTGGGAATTCTGTCATTTTAATTAAGTTGGCTCTGCCCAGGTATGATAGGTTAAAATCTTTCCATTTGGCTAAAGTGGAGTTTAGGTTGTTGAGGTATAGGTTGATGTTGGTTTTGTGTAGATTAGCCGGGTGTCTCGTCACTCGCACTCCTAGGTATTTTAGTGAGCTAGTGGTCCACTGACAGGGGAACCCTGATGTCCATGACGGTATGGAGGGGCCACTTAACATCATCACTTCTGTTTTGTCCCAGTTAATGTTATAGCCCAATAGGCCTCCCATGTCTTCTAGTTCGCGTGTAAGAGAGTGCAGAACCTGTTTGGGGTTAGTTACTACCAGCAGGACATCATCTGCGAATGCGGCGACCTTGAGCTCCCTAGAGCCCACTGTGAGTCCCCTAAAAGTAGGGGTCTGCAACAGATGGCGTAGTAAGGGGTCAATAGAGAGGTTAAATAGGAGGGGTGACAGAGGGCATCCCTGTTTGACTCCTCGGAAGAGGTCTATAGTTGGTGCGCTGCATCCGTTGATAGAGACCTGGGTATTTGTGTTCGTGTGGAGATATTGGATATATTCCAGGAACCTTGGGCCAAAATTCCCCCTGCCCAGTGCTTCATACAAAAAAGGCCATGCCACTTTGTCAAAGGCCTTTTTGGCGTCTAAACTCATCAGCATTGCGGGCGTGCTTGGTGAGTGTTGGGCCAAGACCGTAGCAGCGACCGCCAGGCGTATGTTTGCCACACTGCTCCGCCCCTGAGTAAAGCCCGTTTGCGCCTCGCATAGGAGACCGGGTAATATCAGTTGTAAGCGTCTTGCTAAGATTTTTGCCAGGAGTTTGTAGTCATGGTTGAGGAGTGAGATTGGGCGGTATGATTGTGGTAGCAGTGGGTGTCTATTGGGTTTAGGGATAACTATGGTGTGTGATTCAGTAAATCTATCGATGGGGACCCTCTGGAGGAAAGTTGTGTTGAAGAGGTTAGTCAGGGTGGGCACTAAGTCAGGGGATAGTATCTTGTAGTATTCGGCAGAGAAACCGTCAGGGCCCGGGGTCTTACCGCTGGATGCGTCTGCTATAGCTCGTCTCACTTCGTCCTCTGTTATCTCTGAGTCCAGCGTCACTTGTTCTTCGGTGGTCAGGGATGGGAGATTGATTGAGTTCAGTAAGGAATGAATCGATGGGAGGTTAGCAGGGGTGGCTCTGTAGAGGTCTTCGTAGTAGTCGCTAAAAATTAGCGTTATCTCTTCCTGGTCGGTCGTCTGTAAGCCTGTTGTGGGGTTCCGTAGTTTAAGAATTGGTTTGTAGGGTCGTTTGCCTTTTGTTAGGGTCGCTAATAATTTACCCGTCTTGTTTCCCCCCGGTAAAACTTGTTTCGAGTCAGTTGAACTTGCCAGTGTGATTGGGAATGTATGAGGGAGTCGAGTAGGTGTTTGGCCATGGCATAGGCTTGTTGTGTGTCAGGGGATGGGGTTAGGGCAAGCGCCGACTGAGCCTGGAGTAGGGAAGTGTGTAAGGCGTCAAATTTCTTTCTGTGCGTTTTTCTCCTGCTTGACAGATAACTGATGATATGGCCTCTCATAACGGCCTTAGAAGTGGCCCAGAGCAGAGGGGTGTTGTCAGTGTGAATGATGTTGTCATCTAAGAAATCATTCCAGTGTGATTTAAGGAAGATTTTGAAGTCATCCGACTCTGCTAGGTAGGAGGGAAACCTCCAATGTCTTGTCTGAGGGCTCGGCTCCACTAGAGTTAGAAACAGTGAGATGGGGGCGTGGTCTGAGATCAGTATTGGGTGAATACGAGAGTCGTGGTGTTGGGGGAATAGTTGTGAAGAGATAAGGAAGAAATCGATCCGGGAGAAGGATTGATGTGTGAGGGAGTGGCACGTGTAATCTCTGGCTGTGGAGTTTGTCACTCTCCATGGGTCACAGAGTGAAAGCTGTTCCATGAAGTGTAAAAGGGATGTGGTGGCTGCTGAGGTCTGTGGAGAGGGTGAGGAGCGGTCTAGGGTGGGACATTGTACTAGGTTGAAGTCTCCTCCTACTATCAGGCGGCCAGGCTCAAGTCCCAGAAGAACCTGGAGAATCGATGTGTAGAAGATGTGTTGGTCGTGGTTAGGAGCGTAGAGGTTGACCAAGAAGTATATTCTCCCCGCTATTTCCACCCTCAGAATTAGGTATCTGCCGTGGCTATCACTAATGGAGTCCTGAATGGTGCATGGCAGGCCCTTTTTGATGAGAATGGCTACTCCGCGTGATGATGAGGTATGCGAGGCAGTGTAGCAATCTCCTATCCAGGGAGCTAGCAATTTACCAGGTTTGTCAGCCCTCCAGTGTGTCTCCTGAAGGAAGACCACATCTGGTGAGAATCGTTTTAGATGGTTCAAGACCTTTTTGCGTTTGAGGGGGGTGTTAAGGCCTGCCACGTTCCATGACAGAAACTGCAAGTGTGGTGAGGTGTAGGTGGTGTCAGGGTCTGGTGTTTTAAGAGTACTCATCCTGGGTCCCAAGGCAGGGTCTGTGCAGCATATGGCAGTTGGGTGTGTTCATTCCTTTCGGTCCCAGCGAGCCACAGGAGTGAACAGGTGGTAACGGTGTCGTCAGTGGTGAGTCCCGCATGGATTGGTACCTGGGTTAAAAAGGGGGAGAGCATAGCAGGCTAAAAGCAGGGAGGGAGTACAAAAACAACAATAAAGTCAACATTGCAAATCAGTGATAGCAGCTCGCCAAGAACACGCCGTGCTGTCACTGGAAAAAACATTGTATTTTGGAGATGACAGTCTTCCTGTAGTAGGAGATGGTGTGGGTGGCAGGTCTTTAGATCGTTCCACTGTGACGTTCGTGGCATTCCAAAATCTTCTCTCCGCCACCTCAGGGTCTTCGTAAATTATTGCACCGTCGCCCTCTTGGACTTTGAGCTTGGCTGGGTAGAGTAGTTGAAATCTGATGTTTTTTTCAATTAATAGGCGACAGGTGGGTCCAAATGCCTTACGTTTTTGAGCTACAGCCGGGGAGAAGTCTTGGAAGATGAGAACCTTGGAGTCGTGGACATTCAGTTCTCGTTGCCGTCGGTATGCTTTCAAGACCTTTTCTTTCACCGCCCAGTTGAGGTACTTTGCTACGACTGGGCGAGGTCTACCTTTTCCGCTGCCTTGGTTGGGCCCTGGGGGGCCTAGTCTTTGTGCTCGCTCTATAATCATTGGGTCTTTGCGGAGGTCCATCCGGAGGGCAGATGGGAGGTCTCTAGTAAGATATTCCATGAGGTGTTTGCTCCCACTGACTCCGGGATGCCCACAAAACGCAGGTTGTTGCGGCGGTCTCTGTTCTCAATGTCCTCCAACTTGTCGCCCATTTTTCGCTCTGCGGTCTGGCTCTTTTGGAGGGAGGCCCTCAATTCCGTGATCTCTTTTTCATTGGACTGGATTCTGCTTTCCAGTTCTTTGATCTTTTGAGAGTTGGCCGTAATTAGGGTCATAGCTGCTGCGAGCGCGGCATGGAGGGCATCAAACCGCTGGTCGAGTTGTGGCTTCAAGAGCTTGGAGACCTCTTGGGCTAACAAAGATATTTGTGAAGGGTCTTGCTCGGAGGGTTCCAAGTAGTTTGGTAGTGGGGGAAGCTGCAGTGCGGACAGACCGACCTCCATCTGTGCTTCATGCGAGGGCCCGGCTGGTGGAGAGGTGGGTTGGCGATGTGGGCTCTTAGCAGTTTGCTTACGTGGTTTTGGGGCGGATTTGCCTTTGCGTATTGTGGGTGGTGATTGTTTACTGCGCTGTGGGGGCTCTCTTAGGGCAGTGGGTTTCCTTGTTCGGGTTGTTATTACAAATTTGTCCATTGCGGCTCCCCAGTTGTGGAGAAAAATAGCAGAACAGCGGCAGCAGAAGAGGGTGGTTTGTAAGGTTACTTCTCACAGTGGGAGAGAGAATAGGAAGACTGTCATAGTCTGATTATTGTATCAGTCTCGGTTGGTGGGGGCAAGGAAGGTGAAAGCTTCACGTCAGTAACAGTCTGGGTAATAGGAAATGGGATTTAACCCCTTGATGACCAATGACGGTTATACCCGTCACGGCTTTGAACTGTCACTACGCGTGAACGCTCCCTTTGGTGACGGAAATGCAGAGAATATCATTCTAATTTTACCATCAACATGAAGTCCGATATGTCATGGAGGAAAGAGAGGCAATCTTGGAATCACTGGGGTATGTTGTAGCGTTCCGGGGTTATTATCTCAAAGTGACACTGCTCAGATTTGCAGAATGGTGTTTTGGTCCTCAAGGGGTTAAGGTGGGATCTACATGAGCTTGTAGTGTGCAGCAGAGATCAGCAGATGGCACCCATGGGTAGATCCTTGCTGTTGGTCAGGTCCAGCAGTAGCCAGCAGGTGTCACCTTGCTCTATGTGGGGGTTATGCTCTTGGATGCTGGGCTGTTGCCCCACAGGGGGTGGAGGATGGGATTTGTAAAGGACCCCCTGATGTCTTGCCTCACTCAAGGGGGCGTCGAGGTGGGTATTAGCTGTGGTGTTTGTTTCCTGCAAGGGTTAACTTTAACAGAGACTTCCTGTTTTATACTTGCACAATAAGAATGTAGGATCAGGTGTTGGTGTTAACTAGCACAGTTTCACAGAACCTGCCCACCTCCCCCTTCTATAGTCTGTTGTATAAGCCAAGAGTGAGAGGGTTAATAAGCTTCTTGTAGGAGGCCCTGTGCTGGCTACAGTGCTTGTAGAGTTAAATTCCAGGGTAGTGCAGCCAGCAGTTTATAGGTGTCAATAAACCCCAGTGTGTGTTATGGACAGAAGCAGGGCTTAATCCTGAGACAATGAGCGATTATAGTCTGATTCATTAAAGGAGAGAGGACACCGGGAGATAGGAGCACACTGCTGTGTGTAAACTTGCTATCTCACTGTAGAGTGTGTGATATACGTGTATGTCAGCAGGAGACCGGAGAACGTGCAGCTGCCGGTGTCACAACAGCCTCAGCTGCTGGGCTGAGAGGGCAGTGGCTTGCAGCACACAGAGCACAAAGTCCAAGTGATTTCTCTCCTGGATGAATAACTGATGAGCAGGAGCAGAGAATCACCAGCAGTTCGGGCATAAAGTCTTGTGATGGAGATTTAAACTTCCCGCTCCTTCTCCTGCTCATATGAATAATGCATGAGTGGGAGAGCTGATTGATTGTCAGCAGCCTGTACTGGGAGCTTGAGAGAGCCAGGGAGGCAATCCAGTGTGCCTCGTGCTGTGCAGGCACCAAGAGGCAGCTGAGCCGCGTCCCCAGGGTGGGTCAGGGGTTAGGAGGGGCCTCCCGAATGTGCTGCGGATCCCCGGTCTCCTCCTCGGTCAGGTAGTGGCAGTTACGGCCCGCATGTGCCCGGGTCCGGAGGTGTGGGAGTGGGGTCGGCAGGGGCCTGGGGATGCCTGATGGGGCTCGGGGGTTTAGGTGGAGGTGGCTTGCTAGTGGGTACCTCTCGTCCTGGCTGGATGGCGGCCCTCATGTGTCAGGCCTCTCTCCTCCGTCGGCTCTTCGGGGGTCTGGTGTGCAGTGGTGGGTTCTGGCTGGGGCTGGTGGATGTCCAGTGGGCTCCTGGATCCAGCCTGTGGCTGTGGGGTGGTGGGTGCCTCCAGATCAGATGGGATGGTGGTGGATGAGCTCGACCGTGGTGGGAGCTCAGTCACTGGTGTCCTCCTCGTCCAGCGGCCATTTTGGATCCCTATTTTGAAGTTTTTAGTTCATTTGTGGAATGGGTTGTGCGGGATGTGTCGGGTATGGATTCCATAATTCATTATCTCGATGATTTTTTCTGTGTGGGACCTGCTGGTTCCCCGATTTGTGCAGGCCTGTTGTTTGCATTGCAGGGGGTGGCTACTCGTTTCGGTATCCCGTTAGCTCCGGATAAAACGGAGGGCCCGGCTTCAGTGATGCGTTTTTTGGGAATCAAGTTGGATTCTGTGGCAGGTGAATGTCGGTTGCCAGAAGAAAAGGTTTTGGACTTGCGGCGGTCTGTGGCAGAGTTGGGCCGTGCAAGGAAGGTTCGGCTGAAAGTAGTCCAGTCCGTGCTGGGCAAGCTGAACTTTGCGTGTAGAATTTTGCCGATGGGGCGGGTGTTTGCCCGACGGTTGGCGGCTGCCACGTCCGGTACTACTTGTCTGACGCATTTTGTCAGGATTACGAGGGAGATCAAGGAGGACCTGAAGGTCTGGGATACGTTCTTGCAGTCGTATAACGGGCGTAATTTTTGGTTGAAGGAGATGGTGCACAATAGCGAGTTGCAGCTCTTCACGGATGCGTCGGGTTCGTTGGGTTTCGGTGCCTTCTTTCAGGACAGTTGGTGTGCGGGCGCATGGCCTCAGCATTGGCATGATGACGGTTTGGTAAGGAACTTGGCACTATTAGAACTTTTCCCCATAGTGATGGCAGTTGAGCTGTGGGGAACTGTATTGGCAGGAAGAAAGGTGTGTTTTAATTGTGACAATATGGCGGTTGTACATGCGATCAATTCATTGTCTGCTAAATCTCCACCGGTGGTGGCGTATCTGCGGCATTTGGTGTTGTTGTGTCTGCAGCTGAACATTCAGATTGTGGCAAAACATGTGCCTGGAGTTTCTAATTCGGTGGCTGATGCGCTTTCTCGATTTCAGCTCCGCAGGTTCCGGAAGCTGGTGCCATGGGCGGAAGAGGAGGGTCTGCGGTGTCCGGATGGCTTATGGACCCTGGTAATGTGATCGTGGGTGGTTTGATCAGCAGGTCGGTAGCTGAATCGACGTGGACACGGTTATAACGTGGTGTGGCGTGAATGGGAGGCTTTCGTGGGAGCGTTTGGAGCTGGTAACGACAGGGCATGGTTGCAGTCGGTTTTGGCTTTCGTGAGCAATGATTTTGTGTTGGGAAAATCTGCCTCTGCGGTGTCAATGCGGCTGGCGGCTATAGCATTTTGGTTTAGGTTATTGGGAGAACCGGATGTGACGAAGGATTTTAGGGTTCGGCAGGCGTTAAAAGGGTTTAAGCGGGGGGCGCTGTTGAGAGACACGGCGCCCAATTTCGGTTGACTTGTTAGATAGGCTGGTAGGGTGTTTGGAAGGGGTTTGTGTGTCGGAATACGAGAGGGTTGTTTGCAGCAGCATTTGTATTGGCTTTTTTCGGGGCATTCCGTTTGGGGGAATTGGTTAGCCCTTCTAAAGTCAGGGCAGGAGGTTTGATGATGGGGGATGTGGTCGTGTGGCCTGACAGGGTGGAATGTTGGCTGCGGCGTTCCAAGACTGATCAGGCGGGTAAGGGAAGGCTGGTTGTGTTATACTCCCTGGGGGGTAGTTGTCTGTGTCCGGTGAGTACCGTGTGGGACTTTTTGTCGGTAAGGGGTGGACGAATGGGTCCTTTCTTGCTGCACGCTGATGGCTCGTTTTTGTCACGGTTCCAGTTTCGTGCAGTTTTGAGAACCTGTTTGGTTACAGTGGGTGAACAGCCTAATGACTTTGGTACTCATTCATTTCGTATCGGGGCGGCTACGGAAGCGTCTCGGTGGGGCTTGGGGGATGATGTGGTGCGGCGCATTGGTCGTTGGGAATCTTCTCGCTTCCGACTGTATGTTCGCCCCCATTTGCTCACACGGTAACGGCTGTAGGGTTGGAACACAGGTTGCCGAGGGGGGACTGAATAAGGGGGTCGGCCGATGGCCGGGATATGTTAACGGGGGATGAGGTTTTGGTTTTCAGTCTGTGTTTTTTGCACTTATTTGTTTTATGTTTGTTTACACAGGTCCCTGTTTGATCTGGATTTGGGTCACTCTTACGTCTTTTGGGGGGCTCGGAGAGCGGATGTTCGTCCGGATGGCCGTCAGCTGGGGCTGGACCGTTCAGCAGCGGAAGTTAAATGGTTGGGGTTTAAGGGCATGACGTGGGGAAGAGTGTTGCCGGAGTTTGAGTATTTTTGTGGTGTGAATCGACCTCCGGATGTGTTGGTGCTGCATGTTGGGGGGAATGATTTGGGTGTGCGTGCGTCCCGAGAGTTAATTAGGGACATTAGGTGTGATTTGTTGCGGTTGTGGTGTGCACATCCTGGTTTGATTGTGGTGTGGTCGGATATCGTTCCGCGTGGCAGTTGGAGGTTTGCGAGATTGGTGGATAAGATCAATAAGGCGCGTGTGAAGGTGAATAAGGTAGTGGGGGCGTTTGTGGCAAGGAATGGTGGCGTGGTTGTGCAGCATAAGGATTTGCAGTAGTCGTCACGGCAATATTTAAAGTCGGATTTGGTTCATCTGACCGACATAGGGATGGACATGTGGAGGTTGGGTTTGCGTGATGGAGTGGAACAAGCAGTTGGAGTGTGGCGGGTCCAGGCCAAGTAAGGGGTCACTTGTCCTGTCCTGTGGCGGGGGGGTAGGTCTGGTCCAGAGGCAAGGAAAGTACATTTGAAAAAGGGGAGAAGTCACTTGGAGGTTACAGTGGCTACGGTCAATGGTACTTGGCAAGCACGGGGTCTAAAAGCTGGGGTATTTGGTTATTGGCAACCAGTACCTCGTCCCTGGGGCCGGTGGGTGGAGCGGCCAGGGAAAGTAATAATAATAGCCAGTGCCAAGGGGAAAGAACCAGTACAGCGTCCCTGGGGCCGGTGGGGGTAGCGGCCAGGGATAATCATTGGAGGCTTCTGGACCGGGCCTATCCAGGAATGATTGAGGAGTGCCTATTGTTTAAAGTTGGGACGCCCGTTGGAAGGCGAACAGTTGAATTTATTTAGTATGTAAACAATAGGCAATAAAAAGGCTGCTGTGGCCAATTATTTAACCATGTCATGGCAGTATTTGTGTCATTATTGGGGTATGTAGGAAAAAGGGGGTTGGGGGTGGTTAAAAGGCTGGGTAAGGAACGAACGAAAATCCTCCCTCACCTGTCATGTCATCTCAGTCTTTTGGCAACCAAAGTTTCCAGATTTATCATGATAAGCCTAAAGAATGATGTTGGCATTTTGTCTCAGTACAACTATTTGGAAGACTCTCTCGTGAGTGCGAGGGATCACAGTGAATCGAACACTCCTTTGTGGTACTGCAGACGTTTTTTCTGTCGCCATAATCGGCAGAGTTCTGGGTTAAATTGCCTGTATTTCACAGGTAGTCTTGGTTGTCTAGATTCTAGCAACTTCCATTCCATAGGGTTCTGAAGGTTCTGCTATACTTTTGAATTTCAGCCTAATCATGGTTTATCATGGGTCTGGCATGGGTGTACCCAGCGTGGGGCGGGGGTGGGCCGCTGCCCCCCCAAGAGGAAGGGGAGTGCAGCACTAGCACTGAGTGCGCGCTGACCCCTGCGACTGCTGGGCCACCCGCTCTCTCTGCGGCTCTGCTGCTGTACAGGGCCGTCGGCTCTCCCATCTACTGTGCAGGGCCGCTCGCTCTCCCAGCAGCTGTGCATTGCCGGCCGGCCGCCGTATGCTGAATGATGGCCGCACACAGCAAAACTGCTTGCAGCTCTCTGCTGCACAGACAGTGATTCGGGCGGCCACATTACACATTGTGCAGTGAAGGTCCGCCCCTCCACTGCATCACAGTTCAGCAGAGCAGAGAGCAGCACAGAGGGGTCCAGAGCAGTTGCTGTGTGCGGCCATGTGTGTAGGAGGTCACAGTGCACACACTTCCCGCTGAAGAGGACATACAGCTGTGTGTGGGACAGAAGAAAGAAGATGTGCCAGAAGAATCATCAAAAGTAAAAAGAGCCCCAATGTGTGTATGTCTGCAAGTGATTGTAACTTGTGAGTATATATGATTGTGCATGTGTGTCTATGATTGATTGTGAGTATATATGATTGTGCATATATGTATATGATTGTATATGCCTGTCTGTGTATATGACTGATTGTGTATGTGTGTATATGATTGATTGTGTATGTGTGTCTATGATTGTGAGTATATATGATTGTGCATGTATGTCTATGATTGATTGTGAGTATATATGATTGTGCATATGTGTATATGATTGTATATGCCTGTCTGTGTATATGACTGATTGTGTATGTGTGTATATGATTGTGCACATATGTATATAATTGTAAATGTCTGCATATGATTGTATATGTCTGTGTGTATGATTCTGCATGTGTGTATACAATTGGGTATGTCTGTGTATATGATTGTGTCATATACACACATGCATAATCGTATACACAGTCATATACACACAACCATACACTCATGCATACATACCATCATATTGGGTAATCATATACACACGTACACAATCATACACAGTCATATACACACAATCATACACTCATACACACATACCATCATATTGGGTAATCATATACACACGTACACCATCATACACAGTCATATACACACATATACATGATCATATACACATAATCATAAATGCACAATCAGATACACAATGATAAATATGCACAATCATATCCACACATACACAGTAATATCCACACATACATGATCATAAACACATACACAATCATATACATACAATCACACATGGGCCTACCCAGAATGGGGCAGGGGGGGGACAGCCTATATATGATATAGGAGCCCTATGGGGGGCTGTTGTATATGATATGAGGGCTGTATGGGGTATTGGGGGGGCTGTATATGAGATGGGACTCCAATATCATATACAGCCCCCCATAAGGCTCCCATATCATATACAGCCCACCCCATAGGGCTCCCATATAATATACAACCCCCCATAGGGCTCTCTTGATGGGAGCCGTATGGAGGGGCTGTATATGATACAGGAGCCCTATGAGGGGCTGAATATGATTTGGGTGCCCTATGGCAGGGTTATATATGATATGGGAGCCTTATAAGGGGGCTGTATATGATATAGGAGCTCTATGGGGGGCTGGAGGGCTGTATATGAGATGTGAGCCCTATGGGACATTGGGGGGGCTGTATATGAGATGGAACTTACATGTCATACAGCCCCCCATACGGGCTCCCATTTCATATACAGCCCCCCATAGGGCTCCCCAGTGGCGTTAGGAGTCTGATGAGCCCCGGTGCGCAATTTTACAACCTGAGCAACCATGGCTTGCCCCCCCCTAGCTTTGATCCTGGGTACGCCCATGGGGTCTGGGGTTACATTTAGAAACTGGAGGTCATAGGTCTCTCTGCACATTCTGCTTGGCAACATAGGAGTAAAAGGAGGGCATTTCTACTACTTCCTACTCGTCCTCATCATATATCACTAGAATGGGTATACACCTCCCACCCTTAGGAAAGATTACACATAAAGTTTTTCAGAATATCAATCTTTATTGTATATCATAATAAAAAACAATAACTTAAAATCAGAGTATTCCCTCATCATAACAGGGTTTTCCTGCTGAGGGCAGTCTGGACAGGGTATCAGCATTGACATTAGATTGGCTTGCTCAGTACTTCATGACAAGTTGGTAATTGGCCAAGCGGGAAGCCCATCTCTGCGGGGTGTGTGTGTCGGGGGGGTACGGCGGGGTGTGTGTGTCGGGGGGGTACGGCGGGGTGTGTGTGTGTCGGGGGGGTACGGCGGGGTGTGTGTGTGTCGGAGGGGTACGGCGGGGTGTGTGTGTCGGGGGGATACGGCGGGGTGTGTGTGTCGAGGGGGTACGGCGGGGGTGTGTGTGTCGGGGGGTACGGCGGGGTGTGTGTTGGTGGGATACGGCGGGGGGTGTGTTGGTGGGATACGGCGGGGTGTGTGAGTCGGGGGGGAAGGCCGGGGTGTGTGTGTCGGGGGGGCAGGGCGGGGTGTGTATGTCGGGGGGGTACGGCGGGGTGTGTGTTTCGGGAGGGTACGGCGGGGTGTGTGTGTCGGGGGGGCAGGGCGGGGTGGTGTATGTCGGGGGGGTACGGCGGGGTGTGTGTGTCGGGAGGGTACGGCGGGGTGTGTGTGTCGGGGGGTACGGCGGGGTGTGTGTGTCGGAAGGGTAGGGCGCGGTGTGTGTGTTGGTGGGGTAGAGCGGGGTGTGTGTGTCGGGGGGTAGGGCGGGGTGTGTGTATCGGGGGGGTCCGGCGGGGGGATGTGTGTGTCGAAGGGGTAGGGCGGGTGTGTGTGTGGGGGAGTAGGGCGGGGTGTGGGTGTTGGGGGGTTAGGGCGGGGGTGTGTGTGTCGGTGGGGTACGGTGGGGTGCGTGTGTCGGGGGGTACGGCGGGGTGAGTGTGGGCGGGGGTAGGGCGGGGTGTGTGTGTCGGGGGGTTGGGCGGGGTGTGTGTGTCGGTGGGGTACGGCGGGGTGTGTGTGTCGGGGGGTACGGCGGGGTGGTGGTGTGTCGGGGGTAGGGTGGGGTGTGTGTGTCAGGGGGGTAGGGCGGGGTGTGTGTGTTTGGGGGGTACGGCGGGGTGTGTGTGTCGGGGGGTATGGCGGGGAGTATGTGTTTTGGGGGTACGGCGGGGTATGTGTGTCGGGTGGGGTAGGGCGGGGTGTTTGTGTCGGGGGGTAGGGCGAGGTGTGTGTGTCTGGGGGGTACGGCGGGTCGTGTGTGTCGGGGGGTACGGCGGGGTGTGTGTATCGGGGGGTACGGCGGGGTGTATGTGTCGTGGGGGTACGGCGGGGTGAGTGTGGCGGGTGTACGGCAGGGTGTGTGTGTCGGGGGGGGGGGTAGGGCGGGGTGTGTGTCGGTGGGGTACGGCGGGGTGTGTGTGTCGGGGAGTACGGCGGGGTGTGTGTGTCAGGGGGGTAGGGCGGGGTGTGTGTTTCGGGGGGTACGGTGGGGTGTGTGTGTCGGAGGGGTATGGCGGGGAGTATGTGTTTTGGGGGTACGGCGGGGTATGTGTGTCGGGTGGGGTAGGGTGGGGTGTTTGTGTCGGGGGGTAGGGTGAGGTGTGTGTGTCTGGGGGGAACGGCGGGGTGTGTGTGTCGGGGGGTACGGCGGGGTGTGTGTGTCGGGGGATACGGCGGGTTGTATGTGTCGGGGGGTACGCAGGGAGTGTGTGTCGTGGGGGTACGGCGGGGTGTGTGTCGGGGGTAGGGTGGTGTGGTGTGTGTGTGTCGGGGGGTAGGGCGGGGTGTGTGTGTCAGGGGGGTACGGCGTGGTGTGTGTCGGGGGGGTGTGGCGGGGTGAGTGTTTCGGGGGGGTAGGTGGCGTGTGTCGGGGGGTAGGGTGGGTGTTTGTGTCGGGGGGTACAGCGGGGTGTGTGTTGGGGGGATACAGCGGGGTGTGTGAGTCGGGGGGGTAAGGCGGGTGTGGGTGTCGGGGGGGGCAGGGGGTGTGTGTGTGTCGGGGGGGTATGGTGGGGTGTGTGTGTCGGGAGGGTATGGCAGGGTGTGTGTGGGGGGTACGGCGGGGTGTGTGTGTTGGTGGGGTAGAGCGGGGTGTGTGTGTCGGGGGGTAGGGCGGGGTGTGTGTGTCGGGGCGGTCCGGCGGGGTGTGTGGTCGAAGGGGTAGGGCAAAGTGTGTGTGTCGGGGGAGTAAGGGCGGGGTGTGGGTGTCGGGGGGTAGGGCGGGGTGTGTGTGTCGGTGGGGTACAGCGGGGTGCGTGTGTCGGGGGTACGGCGGGTGAGTGTGTCGGGGGTAGGGTGGGGTGTGTGTGTCGGGGGTAGGTCGGGGTGTGTGTTTCGGGGGGTACGACGGGGTGTGTGTTGGGGGGTACGGCGTGGTGTGTGTGTCGGGGGGGTATGGCGGGGAGTATGTGTGTTGGGTGGGGTATGGCGGGGTGTTTGTGTCGGGGGGTAGGGCGAGGTGTGTGTGTCGAGGGGATACGGCAAGGTGTATGTGTCGGGGGGTACGGCGGGGATGTGTTTCGTGGGGGTACGGCGGGGTGTGTGTGTCGGGGGTAGGGCGGGGTGTGTGTGTCGGGAGGGTAGGGCGGTGTGTGTGTGTCGGGAGGGTAGGGCGGTGTGTGTTGTCTGGGGGGGTACGGCGTGGTGTGTTTCGGGGGGTACGGCGGGTGTGTGTATCGGGGGGGTACGACACACACCCCGCCCTACCCCCCGACACACACACCCCGCCGTACCCCCCGACACACACACTCAGCCCTACCCTCACGACACACACACCCCGCCCTACCCCCCCGACACACACACTCAGCCGTACCCCCCCGACACACACACCTTAGCCGTACCCCCCGACACCCACACCCCGCCCTACCCCCCGACACACACACCCCGCCGTATCCCCCCAACAGCACACCCCGCCCTACCCCCCCAACAGACACACCCCACCCTACCCCCCGACACACACACCCCGCCGTACCCCCCGACACACACACCCCGCCGTACCCCTCGACACACACACCCCGCCGTACCCCCCGACACACACACTCCGCCGTACTCCTCCGATACACACACCCCGCCCTACCCCTCCGTCACACACACCCGCCCTACCCCCCAGACACACACACCCCGCCCTACCCTCCCGACACACACACCCCGCCCTACCCTCCCGACACACACACCCCGCCCTACCCTCCCGACACACACACCCCGCCGTACCCCCCGACACACACACCCCGCCCTACCCCCCCAACACACACACCCTGCCGTATCCCCCCAACAGACACACCCCGCCCTACCCCCCCCGCCGTACCCCCCCGACACACACACCCCGCCGTACCCCCGACACACACACCCCACCGTACCCCCCCGACACACACACCCCACCCCTACCCCCGACACACACACCCCGCCTACCCCCAGACACACACACCCCGCCCTACCTCCCGACACACACCCTGCCCTACCCCCGACACACACACCCCGCCCTACCCCCCGACACACACACCCGCCTCCTCCCGACACACACACCCCGCCCTACCCCCCGACACACACACCCGCCGTACCCCCCGACACACACACCCCACCCTACCCCCGACACACACACCCCGCCCTACCCCCCGACACACACACCCCGCCCTACCCCCGACACACACCCGCCCTACCCCCCCGACACACACACCCGCCCTACCCCCCCGACACACACCCGCCCTTACCCCCGACACACACACCCCGCCTACCCTCCCGAACACACACCCCGCCGTACCCCCCGACACACACACCCTGCCCGTACCCCCCGACACACACACCCCCCTACCCCCCGACACACACACCCGCCCTACCCCCAACACACACACACCCGCCCTACCCCCCGACACACACACGCCCTACCCCCCGACACACCACCCCGCCCTACCTCCGAACACACACCCCGCCGTACCCCCCGACAAACACACCCGCCCTACCCCCAACACACACACCCGCCGTACCCCAACAGACACACCCCACCCCCGCGTACCCCCGACACACACACCCCGCCGTACCCCCGACACACACACCCCACCGTACCCCCCGACACACACACCCCACCCCCGACACACCCCGCCCTACCCCCAGACACACACCCCCGCCCTACCCCCGACACACACCGCCCCCCCCGAACACCCCCCCACGCCACCCCCTCCCCCCGACACACACCCCGCCTACCCCCGACACACACACCCGCCGTACCCCCCCGACACACACACCCCTACCCCCCCGACACACACACCCCTACCCCGACACACACACCCCGCCCTACCCCCGAACACACCCCCTACCCCCCCACACACACACCGCCCTACCCCGACACACAACACCGCCCTACCCCCACACACACACCCGCCTACCCCCCGACACACACACCCGCCTACCCCCCACACACACACCCCGCCTACCCCCCGACACACACCCCGCCCTACCCCCCCGAACACACACCCCGCCCTACCCCCGACACACACACCCCTCCTACCCCCCGACACACACACCCCCCTACCCCCCGAACAACCCACCCCGCCCCGCCCCCTCCGACACAAACCCCGCCGTCCCCCCCGACCACCACCCCCCTACCCCGCCGTACCCCCCGACACACACCACCCCGCCCTCCCCCCAACCACCACCCGCCTACCCCCCGACACACACACCCACCCCGCCGTACCCCCCCGACACACACACCCGCCTACCCCCCGACACACACACCCCCCTACCCCCCGACACACACACCCCCCCTACCCCCCCCACGACACACAACCCCGCCCTACCCCCCGACACACACACCCGCCTACCCCGACACACACCCGCCCTACCCCCCGACACACAACCCGCCTACCCCCGACACACACACCCCGCCCTACCCCCGACACACCACCCGCCTACCCCCAACACACACCCGCCTACCCCCCGACACACACACCACCCTACCCCCGACACCACCCCCCCTACCCCGACACACACACCCCCCTACCCCCCGACACACACACCCCACCCCCCGACACCACACCGCCGTACCCCCAACACACACCCCGCCCTACCCCCCGACACAACACCCCGCCTACCCCCCGACACACACACCCGCCCTACCCCCGACACACACACCCCGCCTACCCCCCGACCACACACCCGCCTACCCCCGACACACACACCCGCCTACCCCCCGACACACACACCCGCCCTACCCCCCCGACACACACACCCGCCCTACCCCCGACACACACACCCCGCCTACCCCCGACACACACACCCCGCCTACCCCCGACACACACACCCGCCTACCCCCCGACACACACACCCGCCTACCCCCCAACACACACACCCCCCTACCCCCCGACACACACACCCCCCCTACCCCCCGACACACACACCCCGCCTACCCCCCGACACACACACCCGCCTACCCCCCGACACACACACCCCGCCTACCCCGACACACACACCCGCCTACCCCGACACACACCCCGCCCTACCCCCGACACACACACCCGCCCTACCCCCCACAAACAACCCGCCTACCCCCCGACACACACACCCGCCGTACCCCCGAACACACACCCCACCTACCCCCCGACACACATCCCCGCCCACCCCACCACACACACACACCCGCCCTACCCCCGACACACACCCGCCCTACCCCCCGACACACACCCCGCCCTACCCCCCGACACACACACCCGCCCTACCCCCCGACACACACACCCCGCCCTACCCCCGACACACACACCCCGCCGTACCCCCCCGACACACACACCCCACCCTACACCCCGACACACAACACCACCCTACCCCCCAACACACACACCCGCCCTACCCCCCCGACACACACACCCCGCCTACCCCCGACACACACACCCCGCCCTACCCCCCGACACACACCCGCCGTACCCCCCGACACACCCCCTCCGTACCCCCGACACACACACTCAGCCTACCCCCGACAACACACCGCCGTACCCCCAACACACACACCCCGCCCTACCCCCCGACACACACGCCTCGCCTACCCCCCAAACACGCACCCCACATTATCCCCCCAACAGACACACCCGCCTACCCCCCGACACACACCCCCCGCCCCACCCCCGACACACACACCCCGCCGTACCCCCCGACACACACACACCCCGCCGTACCCCCCGACACACACACCCCGCCGTACCCCCGACACACAACACCCGCCGTACCCCCCGACCACACACACTCAGCCGTACCCCCCCAACACACACACCCCGCCCTACCCCCGACACACATGCCTCGCCCTACCCCCACACAACGCACCCCACGTATCCCCCAACAGACACACCCGCCCTACCCCCCCGACACACACCCCCCGCCCTACCCCCCGACACACACACCCCGCCGTACCCCCCGACACACACACACCCCGCCGTACCCCCGACACACACACCCCGTCGTACCCCCCGACACACACACCCCGCCGTACCCCCCCCGACACACACCCCGCCGTATTCCCCCGACACACACACCCCGCCCTACCCCCGCGACACACACACCCGCCCTACCCCCCGACACACACACCCTGCCCTACCCCCCGACACACAGACCCCGCCCTACCCACCCCAACACACCACCCGCCCTACCCCCCGACACACACACCCCGCCCTACCTCCCCGACACACACACCCGCCCTACCTCCCCGACACAACACCCCTCCCTACTCCCGGACACACACACCCCTCCCTACCCCCGACACCACACACCCCGCCGTGCCCCCCCGACACACACCCGCCGTACCCCCGCACACACACACCCGCCGTACTCCCCCCACACACACCTGCTCTACCCCCCAACACACACCACCCGCCCTACCCCCCCGACACACACACCCGCCCTACCACCCCACCCTACCACCTTGACATACACAAACCCGCCCTACCCCCCGACACACACCCCCACCGTACCCCCCAGCGGGGGCCGGGCTGGTTGGTCTGGGCCCGTCTTGGATTGCTAGCAGCAACACCCCCTTGCCCCTAGTGGGGGGGGGTGGCTGGTCTGGGTCTATCTTGGGTGGGTAGGGGGCACACCCCCTCCTTGTACCTGGAAGGGGAGCTGGTTGGTCTGGGCCTGTCTTGGTTGGCCAGAAGGCACACACCATTCTTGTCCCTGGAAGGGGGGCTGGTTTGTCTGGGCCTGTCTTGGTTGGCCAGGAGGCACACACCATTCTTGTCCCTGGAAGGGGGGCTGGTTGGTCTGGGTCTGTCTTGATTGGCCAGGAGGCACACACAATTCTTGTCCCTGGAAGGGGGGCTGGTTGGTCTGGGTCTGTCTTGATTGGTCAGGAGGCACACCCAATCCTTGTCCCTGGAAGGGGGGCTGGCTGGGCTGGGCCTGTCTTGATTGGCCAGGAGGCACATCCAATCCTTGTCCATGGAAGGGGTGCTGGCTGGTCTGGGCCTGTCTTGATTGGCCAGGAGGCACACCCAATCCTTGTCCTTGGAAGGGGGGCTGGCTGGTCTGGGCCTGTCTTGGGTGGCCAGGAGGCACACCCCCTCCTTGTACCTGGAAGGGGAGCTGGTTGGTCTGGGCCTGTCTTGGTTGGCCTGAAGGCACACACCCTTCTTGTCCCTGGATGGGGGGCTGGTTGGTCTGGGTCTGTCTTGATTGGCCAGGAGGCACACCCAATCCTTGTCCCTGGAATGGGGTCTGGCTGGTCTGGGCCTGTCTTGATTGGCAAGGAGGCACACCCAATCCTTGTCCTTGGATGGAGGGCTGGCTGTTCTGGGCCTGTCTTGGGTGGCTAGGAGGCACACCCCCTCCTTGTACCTGGAAGGGGGGCTGGTTGGTCTGGGCCTGTCTTGGTTGGCCAGGTGGCGCACACCATTCTTGTCCCTGGAAGGGGGGCTGGTTGGTCTGTGCCTGTCTTGATTGACCAGGAGGCACACACCATTCTTGTCCCTGGAAGGGGGGCTGGTTGGTCTGGGCTTGTCTTCATTGGCCAGGAGGCACACCCAATCCTTGTTCGTGGAAGGGGGGCTCGCTGGTCTGGGCCTGTCTTGATTGGCCAGGAGGCACACCCAATCCTTGTCCCTGGAAGGGGGGCTGGCTGGGCTGGGTCTGTCTTGATTGGCCAGGAGGCACACCCAATCCTTGTCCCTGGAAGGGGGGCTGGCTGGTCTGGGCTTGTCTTAATTGGCCAGGAGGCACACCCAATCCTTGTTCTTGGAAGGCGGGCTGGCTGGTCTGGGCCTGTCCTGATTGGCCAGGAGGCACACCCAATCCTTGTCCCTGGAAGGGGGGCTGGCTGGTCTGGGCCTGTCTTGATTGGCCAGGAGGCACACCCAATCCTTGTCCTTGTAAGGGGGGCTGGCTGGTCTGGGCCTGTCTTGATTGGCCAGGAGGCACACCCAATCCTTGTCCTTGTAAGGGGGGCTGGCTGGTCTGGGCCTGTCTTGATTGGCCAGGAGGCACACACAATTCTTGTCCCTGGAAGGGGGGCTGGTTGGTCTGGGCCTGCCTTGGTTGGCCAGAAAATCCAACCCGTCTGTATAGCTGGAGGAAGGGCTGGCTCTGTCCTGGTTGGCCAGGAAATAAAACCCATTTGTATTGGCCAGGAGGCAAATTCCATTCTTTTCCCTGGAAGAGGGGCAGGTTGGTCTGAGCTTGTCTTGGTTGGCCAGGAGGCACACCCACTCCTTGTCCTTGGAAGGGGGGCTGGCTGGTCTGGGCCTTTCTTGATTGGCCAGGAGGCACACCCAATCCTTGTCCCTGGAAGGGGGGCTGGGTCGTCTGCGCCTGCCTTGGTTGGCCAGAAAATTCATCCCATCTGTATAGCTGGAGGAAGGGCTGGCCCTGTCCTGGTTGGCCTGGAAATAAAACCCATTTGTATTGGCCAGGAGGCATACCCCATTCTTGTCCCTGGAAGGGGAAGTGGTTGGTCTCAGCCTGTCTTAATTGGCCAGAAAACACACACCATTCTTGTCCCTGGAAGGGGGGCTGGCTGGTCTGCGCCTGTTCTTGATTGGCCAGAAGGCACACACCATTCTTGTACTTGGAAGGGGGGCTGGTTGATCTGGTCCTGTCTTGATTGGCCAGGAGGTACACACGTTTCTTGTCCCTGGAAGGGGGGCTGGTTGGTCTGGGCCTGCCTTGATTGGCCAGGAGGCACCCCCAATTCTTTTCCCTGGTTGTTCTGAGCCTGTCTTGGTTGGCCAGGAGGTAAACCACATCCTTCTTCCTGGAGGGAGGGCTCATTGGTCTGGGCATGTCTTGGTTGGCCGTGAGGCAAACCTCCTCCTTGTTCCTGGACGGGGATGCTGGCTGGTCTGGGCCTGTCTTGGTTGGCCAGGAGGCAAACCCTCCTTGTTTCTGGAGGGGGGAAGCTGGATGGTCTAGCTCCGTCTTGGCTGGCCTGGAGGCACACCCCTCCTTGTCTCTGGAGGGGGCGTCTGGCTGGTCTGGGCCTGTCTTGGTTGGCCACGAGGCACACCCCTCGTTGTCTCTGGAGGAGGGCTGGCTGGCTGGTCTGGGACTGTCTTGGGCGGCCAGGAGGCACGCCCCATCCTTTTCCCTGGAAGGGGGGCTGGCTGGTCTAGGCCCATCTTGGTTGTCCAGGAGGCACACCCCTCCTATTATCTTGAGGGGGCTGGCTGGTCTGGGCCTGTTTTGGTTGGCCAGGAGACACACCCCTTCCTGTCTCTGGAGGAGGGGACTGGCTGGACTGGACCTGTTTTGGTTGACCAAGAGGCACACCCCTCTTTGTCTCTGGAGGAGGGGGTTGGCTGGTCTGGGCACATCTTGGTTGGCCAGGAGGATCACTCCTTCTTGTCTCTTGAGGATGGAGGACTTGCTGGTCTGGGCCCATCTTGGTTGGCCAGGAGGAATTTTTGAAGGGGCTCATCTGGTACCCTGTCTCTGCCCTACATATGCTCTTTCTCTGCTCACCTTATTCTTGGTTCTGCCATCGTGCCAGCTACCTTGAGCCATGGGAAACTCTTCTCTGATGTAGTTGTTAAAGTCTAGAAAATAAGAAAGAAATCATATAGTCAAGCGTGTTCAGCCGCGTTGTGGTCTGCATTTGCAAAAACGCATGCGTTCTGCGTTTGCAGAAAATGACATGCGTTTTTACTTGCGTTTGCAATGCATTAGGCTGCCTTCACATTTGCGTATGCGAACGCAGCTTATGCTGCGTTCCCATACGCAGTCAAACGCATGCGCACTGCGTTCCTATGTTTAACATAGGAACGCATAGTGCTTGCGTTTGCTGCGTTCGGGTGCGGATGCGGACGATATCTGCTCCTTCCGGTGTCCAGCGTCCGCACCCGGGACGCAGCATGTTGCATTTTTTGTGCGCTCGGGGACCTTGGAAAATCAGCAAGCGTCCCCAAAGCGCACAAAACATGCATTGTCTTCAATGGGTCCGCAGTGTTCTGCGCTTGACAGCGCAGGAGAACGCTGCAGACCCATTGAAAAATCTCCCGGTGGCCGCCGATGATGTCACAGGAGACCACCGACGGCCACCAGGAGATCAGCTCAGCCTCTGCTGATCTCTTCTTCCCCACCGCTGGTAATCTGCTAGCGATGTCGGCGGGGAGAAACAGCTGATTTGACAGCTGTTTGAATCTTCCCGCGCCGACATCTCCTCTCGGTGTCGGCGCGGGAGATTCAAACAGCTGTCAAATCAGCTGTTTCTCCCCGCCGACATGTCCCGGAGGTTACCGGCGGCCGGGAGGCGGAGATCTCCGGCGCTGATCTCCGACCCCGGACACCGCTGATTGGCTGCCGGGCTGCACAGTGATGTGTCCGCAGGCGGACATTCTCCGCTGCGACACATCATTAGACCCTGCTTTTGACTGCGTTTGTGTCTGCATGCCATCAGCATGCAGACACAAACGCTAATGTGAAGGCAGCCTTACCCATTTAAATCAATGGGTGCATTAACGCATGCGTTCATTGCGTTTGGCGGTAAAAACGCAATGAATACGCAATACAGCCAAAAGCAGGGCAAGCGCAGATGTGAAAAGGACCTAAGTCTCTAGTCTTACCGTTCATTCCTGGAAACAGCAGGTAAGAAAAACTCTCTGCAGCGAATCTAAATGAAGAAAAAAGCAAACGTGAGAAAACATGAGTCTTGTGTGGACATTGGTCCAAAGGACTTAAGGCCTCGTTACACGGTACGAGATCATGAACGATATTGCTGAAACGTCACGGGTTTGGAGTCGTTGAAACAACATCATTACTAGGTAGTTGAGTGTGACACTGAGATACGATCACGATATATCATTGGATCATTGATCGCAGATTTGATAACATATTCTCAAATCAGACGATCCACGATCAGCCAACCTGCTGCATCGTTGTGTGTGACACCCAATAACGATGTCATTATCGACTTTACCTATTCACAACAGTGAACAAGTATCGTTCGCTGGGTTGTGCGAACGATAGCTGCTTGCTGGATCTTTGGTGCATCGTGCACGATATCTAGACGTCTGACATCTCACCAACGATCTCTAAACGATGTCCTAATGACCACCCGCCCATGAGATCGTTGGTGATATCGTTTCAACATTGAAACGTGTAACGGTACCTTATGACTTGAGAACAGATTTCGAGACAATATCAGGATGCACGAGAGGCTTTTCTTAAATTATTCGTTCCTGGAGGAACTATATCCATTTATCATTCTATCAGGGGGTCGTAGTTTTATTTAAGTGAATATGGTAATTACTGTATATGTTCATCTTTTCTTTGTTAAAGCACTCAGCATTTTTTTGTTCATTTCATGGTCGGATCGCTCCAGTGTTTGCCAAGCACGCCCAAGATCTCCTCTCAAAAGTCCATCAGCAAGTCTATGAGAGTCAAAACAAAGGGTCTCATAGACTTGTATAGAGAACTTGGGACCGTTACATCTGACTTCCAACCAGTCAGGAGCTTTGGTCACAAGATGGCGGAATGGGAGGTGGAGAAGGTAGCGGCTGGTAAGTATTTTACTTTGGGCAGGGAACTTATATTAGTGATGCCACTCCCAGGCAAAAATACATAAAATAGGTGCCCAAAGGAGTATGCATGTGTATGGTGGTATGATAAAATATGAGTTTGGCGGTGTATGTTCATATGATAAAGCATGAGTATGAAGGTGTATGATACCCCTTTTCCCTGGAAATAAGACAGTGTTTTAAATTCATTTTTCTCTCATAGATGCACTACATCTTATTTTCAGGGGATGTCTTATTGCAGCCCCCATCATTCCTTTGCAGCTCCCAATACAGTATCCCCATCATCCCTTTGCAGCCCCAAATCTTCCCCCTACAGCCCCCAATATCCACCTCATCCCCTTGCAGCCCCCATCATCCCCTTGCAGCCCCTATAATCCCCTTGCAGGCCTCAATACAGTATCTCCATCATCTTCTTGCAGCCCCCATTATCCCCTTGAGGCCCTCAATATGGTGGTCCCCATCATCCCCTTGAAGCCCCTAATATCCCCATTATGGTATCTGCTCTGATTGGTACTGGAACCGCTCTGAGCTCTCTAGCTACTGTAGATGTAAGCCAATCATAGGTCAGCATCCCCCGTATGTCATGCGCAGACATTACCTGCTGGCCTCTGATTGGCTGGAGGCTGCTGCACTCTGATTGGCTGGCAGCTTAACATACATCTACAGCAGCTGAGCCAGATAGACAGTGCAGTGGGCACCAGACACGGGCGGCAGGCTACGGGATGAGTCATAGTTGCATGCCCTGGTCTTCTGTTCGGCGGGCATGCTTTCCTACAAAGAACTAGCATGTCTTACTTTTGGGGGTGCCTTATATTCAGCAGCATAGTAAACCCCCCTAGTACATTTTATTTTCTTGGAAACACGGTAGTATGATAAAGTATGGAGGTGTATGATAAAGAAGTATGGATAATGGTGGCAATGAGAGACTCATTGTGCATGTGGGATTGATGCCGGGGGACACAAGTTGTGTATTCTCTGCATTACTTTCTGTGCAGAAGACTGAAAACCATGAAATCCCCTGTAATTTGTACATACAGAAATGCAAAAGAGAAATTAAGCTTGTACTTTCTTTGTCCCATTAGTCACAAAGAAAATAGCTATCTAAAATATACAGCTGAGTGTATGTATGTGTGTATGTGGCAATAACCCCACCCACTCCACATAGCCATGCCCACTCCACATAGCCACGCTCACTCCACAGCCTACATCTCCACATATTTCTGCCTCCACATAGCCCCGCCCCTGAGCTATGTGGAGGGGTGGAGCTATAAAGGGAGGTGTGGCTATACATGAGACATCACTATGAAAGGGGTGGGGCTATGTTTAGAGGAGGAGTTATTAAGGGGTGGAGATATTGTGAGGGGTGCGGCTATGACAATACGCACATAAATACATTACAATATATTTGCAATATTGGCATATATTGGCGATATTACCATATATGAGCATTACGACCATATGTGGGCATTACTTCCAGGCAACGCCGGACTCTACAACTAATACAACATAAAAATAAAAATCCTGCTTTTACCTGAACAGTCTGCTCCATGGTCTAGGTCGGCTGCTGTTGAAACAAATATATTGATCATGAACAAAATATCCAAAAACTAAAAAACACATCGCATTCCTTTGGATACAATCCCATCACAATACGACAATATAAATAGAGTAATTCCATGCAACGGTTTGGCCATTTTCAAAGTAAAATAACTAAAGTGGGCCAAAAACAAATAAAGGACAATGATATACTTCATCTATTTGTTTTACATCTATCTGCTGTGGATTAGAGTAAGAATTTGATCCCATTGCAGACCTGAAGCATCGTTCTTTGTGAGTTAAATTAACAAGGAGTTGACGTTCTACAGGGAGACTAGAGCTCTTAAGGCAACCTTCACATCACGTTTTTGTGGATCCTTGACTATCCGTTGTAAAACAGATAGCCACGGATCTGATTAGGCCTCCATGTATCTCTATGGGCACGGATGTGCACGGATTGGTCCTTATTGGCTTCCGATTGTGTCAGTTTTGTGGTTGATCCGTTTGTGTCAGCTTTTTTCCCGTCCCCAAAATCAGATTTTGGCCTTCCTTGAAAAAATCGGACAGAAACTAATTTGTCTGTCCATTTCAATAACATGGAGCTCTATGGTGACGGATCAAAACGGATCCGACAAACAATCCTACCCAGAAAATGGATCCGATTTGCTGCACTGCGCATGCTCAGGAAGCAAGGTACAGCCCTATCTCTGCTAACTGATGACGGATCTGTGGAAAACACCGTGGGCTTCAGTGGCATCTGTTGGCACAAATCCGTGCCTGTTCTTGTGATCCTTGAATTCAAGGATCACCACGGATGTGCAAAAACGTGATGTGAAGGGGCCTAAGAAATGAAGGCTCTTTTCTTTTTTTGTCTTGCAGTATTTGCTAACATTTATTGTGCCAAATGCATCAAAATCCAGAATGCAAAATAACCGAAAGATAAAAAGACAATAGTGGTGCAAATAGGGCCTTATCTGGGGAGAAAACAGTCCAGAGACAATAGTACAAATTAATTGTATGAGCCATTTGGGGAGGTGGAACCAAGCCGCGCTGTCGCAAAGGAATATCCATCCGATGTAGAAGAAAAGGTGATTTTTTATTTGTTTAGAGCATATGTGATCATCATACGTGATATTATTTGTCCTGAAGAAGGAGAACTTGCTCTCAGAAACACGTGGACGAATAAAAAATCACATTTTCTTCTACATTGGATGGATTTTTATGGCAGTGCGGTTTAGTCCTATCTCTCTCCACTCTTGAAATGAATGAATATGGTACAAAGTTACAAAAGGATTTCTTCATTCCTGGGATTAACTATTTTGTTACTTTTTGAGCAAAGAGATCGCATCGTTAAAAATGATGTAAAAGGTGTGATTTTTGAAAAACATGCATAGGACAAGACAAAGGGGCGACTGAAGAAGAACATACCAAAAAATACGGTACGTTTATTGTAGCTGGATTCTGTACTTACCCACTGACTTTCTCAAATGTATTCTTAGTTGTTATTCCCTTTTTAACATGTCTGCTGTCCTCTTTCTCTTCATCCTTTCCTTCCTCATCGATGTTGTCAAATTTATCGGCAGTTGTTATGTCCAGGTCAATGTTTTCACTGTCCTCTATCTCTTCATCCTTTCCTTCCTCATCGATGTTGTCAAATTTATCGGCAGTTGTTATGTCCAGGTCAATGTTTTCTCTGTCCTCTATCTCTTCATCCTTTCCTTCCTCATTGATGTTATCAAATTTATTGGCAGTTGTTATGTCCAGGTCAATGTTTTCACTATCCTTTATCTCTTCATCCTTTCCTTCCTCATTGATGTTATCAAATTTATCGGCAGTTGTTATGTCCAGGTCAATGTTTTCACTATCCTTTATCTCTTCATCCTTTCCTTCCTCATTGATGTTATCAAATTTATCGGCAGTTGTTATGTCCAGGTCAATGTTTTCACTATCCTTTATCTCTTCATCCTTTCCTTCCTCATTGATGTTATCAAATTTATCGGCAGTTGTTATGTCCAGGTCAATGTTTTCTCTGTCCTCTATCTCTTCATTCTTTCCTTCCTCATCGATGTTGTCAAATTTATCAGCAGTTATGTCCAGGTCAATGTTTTCTCTGTCCTCTATCTCTTCA
>JARQOC010000003.1:582622551-582766554 GCA_033576535.1 Allobates femoralis
TTTGATTCAGCAGCCCTGCTGGCACGGGTTCACATTAGTCTGTGAGTGCTATGCAGTTTTTTTTTTTGCTTTTTATTTTATGGAGTTGCTGGCTCCATGCTGCAATTGCACCCTTGTTGACTGCAGGTGATCTAAGGTTGAGATGGGGTCTGCCCACTGAGAGGTGGGGGTGGACAAGGAGGATAGGGATATCAGAGTAGGACTCGTCAGACCTGAAGTCACTTTGTCGCAGTCGACGAGCAAACAGACATTGGCCAATGTATGTACCAAGAACTTCAGAATAAAAAGATATGATTTTGAGTTTTTTGAAAAAACGTAAGTTTTTAACTTTTTTCTCATATATATATATAGCTTGTTAGCACATGTACATCTTTGGTAGTAACCGAGTGCTGCAGAGCATTTCTTTCTAGTTATTTGATTCAGCAGCCCTGCTGGCACCGGTTCACATTAGTCTGTGAGTGCTATGCAGTTTTTTTTTTACTTTGTATTTTATGGAGTTGCTGGCTCCATGCTGCAATTGCACCCTTGTTGACTGCAGGTGATCTAAGGTTGAGATGGGGTCTGCCCACTGAGAGGTGGGGGGTGGACAAGGAGGATAGGGATATCAGAGTAGGACTCGTCGGACCTGAAGTCACTTTGTCGCAGTCGACGAGCAAACAAACATTGGCCAATGTATGTACCAAGAACTTCAGAATAAAAAGATATGATTTTGAGTTTTTTGAAAAAACGTAAGTTTTTAACTTTTTTCTCATATATATATATAGCTTGTTAGCACATGTACATCTTTGGTAGTAACCGAGTGCTGCAGAGCATTTCTTTCTAGTTATTTGATTCAGCAGCCCTGCTGGCACCGGTTCACATTAGTCTGTGAGTGCTATGCAGTTTTTTTTTTTTCCGGCTTTATATATATATATATATATATATATATATATATATATATACACAGTACACACAGTATATATATATATACACAAACAGTACACACAGTATATATATACACACAGTATATATATATATATATATATATTTATACACACACAGTACACACAGTATATATATATATATATATATATACAAACAGTACACACAGTACATATATATATATATATGTACACACAGTACATATATACATATATATATATATATATGTACACACAGTACACACACACAGTTGACATTGTGGTCGGAGTTGTTGTTAGCAGCACCATATCCCTCATTCACATACGAATGACGTTCCGGTCGTTACATTTATTTACTTGGTGACATACTCAACACGTATTTCACCTGATGAACATACGGCCACAATCCAGGTTGATATCAGTTAATTACCTCTTCTTGGTTATAGTTATAATTATATGGTTATAGTTGGAATAACTTAATTTTTGTTCTGTTTAATAAAATGTAATTGATGTTTTAAAATTGTACATTGTAAAGTTAAAAACATTAGAAAATAAATTGCTGGAGGGGCAGAATTTAGATAGTACTTATCAAACATTATTTAACCTTATAGCAATATGTAATACAGGAGCACTGAATGATCATAGAGTAATTACTTACGTGTCAATTTCCTTTTGTGAATCCTCCAGCTGGCATTGTAAGGTTTTGATGGTGTTGTTTAGAACCGATTCTTTCTATAATAGAGATAAAAACAATAAACTAGATTACATAACGTTCCCTTTACTAAACCTTAACTGGTCTCAGTTGGATTCTCCAGTAGCCAGGGCTCTGACACAGTGGCGTAACTACCTTGCTGCGGGCCCCGGGGCAGGATTTGCTCCGGGGCCCCTCATGTGAGGAATGGGGGGCAGGTGCTAGCAGAATTTTCAGTGCTCTGTTTGCACCCATCATGTGAGGAGCTGGGGGGAGGGGGTGGGTGCTAGCAAGGAGCGGGGGAGGGGGCGGTGCTAGTGGGATATTTGGCACTGTATTTGTCCCCTACCTCGAGCACTGTTGTGCTCCAGCGTCCCGCGGTCTGCAGTGGGGAGAAGAGGAGGGGAGGGCACAGCTGCAGGAAGTGAGGCTTCTCTCACTTCCCGTCCTCCCTCCTCTCCTCGTCTCGTGCCAACGCTATCGCGGTTTCGGCGGCTGGCTGTAAGCATGGGACACGGGGCACCCCCAGGGGGCGGGCCCGGTCTCAGCCGTGACTGCTGCGACAGCGGTAGTTACGCCACTGCTCTGACACAATCCAATGGTTCAGCAGAAGACATCCTCACTTGGAAGAATCTCTGGAGACAATTACTTGTTAGGCTAAGCTCACATGTCACTAATTGTACGTTTAAAACAGATTAAACACAAAGTTTTGGTCCATTTTGAAAAATAAAAAAACATTTTTGTTCAGGATCCTTCTGTTTAACATGGGAGTCTGTAAGAGGGTCTGGGGTCCTCCCTCCCCGTGCTCTGGAGAGTACGGTGTATACATTAAAATACGCAAAGGTGTTGATCTGTTATGCATTTATGTATAAAGTTAATAAGTGTAATCATATGTTAGTGGTCAAGGTGAAGATTGCTATGTATGGTTATTAATAATAATCACTCATACTCCTTAGAGGTGGAGCCCAGTCTACAAAAAGGGTTTACATTGTAGAATCATCAGGAGACTCCCCAAGAGAGTGTAAAACAAGGAACCACTGGAGTGTCAGGCCCACTTATAGGATTCTACAGGACCCTCTGGATCATTCCAGGAACTGAATATAACGACCGGGAAGCAACTGAGCCCTCCAGTATGGGTGTGGTGAGCTTCAGCAAAGACTTGGACAAAAAGGATCTACACAATGCTGGCAGCAAAGGCACATTGTCTAATTGGTGGCCCTAACCGTTCTCTGGAGCTGATCGCTACGGGAAGAGTTTGGCTGGAGCCAGGAGAGAATAATTGAATTTGCAACAGGATACCGTGATGTTGAGGAGGTTAGATGAGAGCCTAGAGGTTCTGAAACCGCAGAAGGCTGCACCAAAATCTGTCATTCTGAATACTCCAAAAAATGAATGTTCAACTTTTGTGCATGTGTTTCACAGGACTATTTAATTAAGGAATCATTGCAGGGTTTAATTGACTCTGTGTCTGCTTTAACCCTTGCTGATGGTGACTCTGGACTTAATTGTTGCACTGGGGAGCCGGCCGGCTTACTGGATCAGTTTCAAATGGAAACTAAATAGCGATCAGGTAACAGATCCATTTTCCATAGACTCTCATGTTAAAAAAAACAGATCTTGCAAAAATCTTTTTTTTTCAAATGTACAGAAAAGTTGCGTTGCCCAATTTTATTGCCAACTGATTCCTGCTGGATCTGTTCTAACAGATGATTAGTGGACGTGCGAACTCAGCTTTACTAAGATCTATTTCTGATAGAATAATGTACAAATATTTGATTACACCTCGATGATATTTGTTTGCAATGATCATAGCAAAGTTTAAAATAGAAGGCCGGCCTTCAGAATGATTTGTTCTAGTGTCCAAGAGAGTCTGGACCAGGCTTGTATGGAGGGGTTTCACTGCATCATACAATGGTTTTCAAATCCATGACATCCATTGTAGAGGAAAAAATTTATTTTTAGGGGAATTAAGACAGCAGCAGTTAATGGTTAAATTCTATGTCACTACACCAAGGTCATAACCTATGTCATCTTGAGCAGGACTTGTAGTCTTCTTGTACTCAGGAGAGACCCCAGGTGGTCTTCTTGAGAAGGAAAGACCTCACGCCTCTGGGGAGCTTCAATGACACTGACAGATAGCCAGTGGTGACCAGGAAAATGTAGTAAGACAAAGAACATTTGAAAATAATGTACCCATTGCTAAAAGAGCCATAGTCCAGTCACAGACCGGCAACTAGAATATTAAAATGAAAGGGTGTGCTAGAAATTCCGCCTCAGCTCAAACCTTTAAAAAGGCTTGCAAGCCATGAGGTCTCATTCACAGTTGGGGGTCAGCCGACCTTAGGTGATCCATATTTTATCTTCCTCCCCCAAGGATACACACCATGACATTGGATTGGAAAGTTTAAGTATCTCTGTAATTTTCTCCCTTTTATTTTATAACTGTTTTGCATATCTGTATGTCCATTTTATTTTCATCTTTTATAACTTTTATTCCAAGCAACTTGTAACTTTTTTATATTAAAGCATAAAACTTTAAAATGTTTGGCTCTTAGGCTGCGTTCACACACTGCGCATTTTTGAGCGCTTTTTTACGAGCGCAGGTGCGTAATGTCTGACAGCAAAGTGAATGTAAAATTCACTTTGCCGTTCAGACAGCGCGTATTTTCGCGACGCGCCTTTCTGTGAGAAAGCGCCGGCGTAAAAAGAATTGACTTGTCAATTCTTTACACCGCAGCGCCAGCGCTTTTTCCTATAAGAGGCGGGGGCTGCTGCATCTGACGTCACAGAGGGGAGGAAGAATCCTGCTTCCTCTTCCTCTGTGTGACACCTGTAACCGCCCGTTTGATTTTAAAGTATATTAATATACACTGCAAAATCAAAGTTAAATAAAGCCAAATGTATTAAAAATAAAAAAGAATGGAATACTTACCTGTCCGACGCCTTTTCCCTGGTGTCCGGTAAAGAGGCCAGGCGAGGTGTCTTCTGCCAGGACGTGCCGTGATGTCAAAGGGGTGTTCCCGGTGCTTATTGGCTGCTCGCGGTCATGTGATACATATCACATGACCGCGAGCGGCCAATCAGAGCCGGGAACGCTGCTCTGACATCACGGCAGGCTCTTGCAGGATACACATTGCCTGGCCTCACCACCGGACATCGGGAAAAGGCGTCGGACAGGTAAGTATTCCATTCTTTTTTATTTTTAATACATTTGGCTTTGTTTAATTTAGATTTCGCAGTGTATATTAATACACTGCGAAATCTAATGGGCGGTCACAGGTGTCACACAGAGGAAGAGGAAGCAGGCTTCTTCCTCCCCTCTGTGACATCACTCCTCCCCTGGCCCATAAGAAAAGCATGCTGTCTGAACAGCACTGCTTCTTTTTTTTTTTTTTTTTTTTTGGGGGGGGGGGAAAGTGCCCATACAAAAGAATGCAAAAAAAGCGCTATGTGTGAATGTAGCCTTATATGCTCTGAAAGAATCCATAGCATTAATGTGTGATCCGTTGATTGGCTGACAATATTAGTTCAGGGACTCATTGCCCTGTATGTTCCGTAAGTGGTGGCAGCGTGTTGTGAAGCTGGGTTGCATGGACAGTGTCGGGGTGTGATCGGTGCTCACTTTTCAGCCTAGAATAGAGGTTGAGTGCTGGATTGAGTGAGAGGAGATAGATTAACCTTTGCAGGCGCAACCCCAAGTCACATGCTGAGAATTGGGTACGTTACATCCATGATGTAAAAAATTATGATTTTTGAGTAAAGGGTCTCCCAATGAAGATGGAAGAAGAAACTAAACACTGATTGCTCACTGACCTCTTCACACTGTTTGTCCTTCTCTTGAAGCTCCTGATTCTTTGAAACCAACTTGCTCTGTGGAACAAATCAAGATAATGTAAAGTTGATGAAGATGAAAAATGATATTGCATCATGCCTCATTACAATCACTGCACTCTGAAAACAATGCAGATTTCTATAGTGCAAAATTAGGATGAAATAATCCAACACTGATGCATTATCGTCATCCATTTTATTGTGCCCTCTTCAGTAGGGACCAGTTGCCACAAATCTACATAAATGGGGCAAATTTGCACTTCAGTAAGGAAGTGGATGAACTAGATCAGAATATCCCACACACTACACTGATGAGGGGCAGTTACCCCGAAACGCAGAGTCTGTAGTCTGGGGTTCTGATCTGGCACAAATCCTTTAGTCATATTAAAAAGCTTGTTAGAAAGCGACTATAACTTTGAGGAGCTACCTAAAGGTGGCGCTGGAGTTCATCCACTTCCTTACTGAAGTGCAAATTTGCATATTTCCTAGAGGAAAGATGTGGCTTTAAGGGTGCATGCACACGATCAGTGTACGCAGCGTTTTGGACGCAGAGTCTTGCCGCTGCGTCCAAAACGCTGCGTAGTACAGTACTAGCATAGTGGATGGGATTTGAAGAAATCCCATCCTCACTATGCGTGACCCGCCCGCAGCGTGTTTGGAGCTGTGGTGCGGGTTGCCGGGAGTCCGCTCCTCTGCAGCATGTTTATTTCATGCTGCGGAGTCGGAAGCGGCTGCCATCGGGTGACTGCAGGGAGAAGCCTCCCTGCACCCGCCGCACATGGTGAGTACAGGGTGGATGCGGTCTCCCTGCGGCCACCCACGGATTCACTCAGGTCCGGAGGAGCTACGTCCAACACGCAGCTCCTCCGGACCGTGTGCACGCACCCTAAGTCTCCTCACCTACTTAACTGTCTTCTTATGGTTGCAGGAAAACTCCTCTCCATAAGGTAGATAGCAAGTTCCCAGACCTCATAAATGGGGCAGATTTTCTTCACCACAAGAAGGACCTTCAACTAAAATCTCTTCACTTTTGACAAGTACTTGAGGCTTTTCTCCATGAAACTCACCTTTAGTTTCAGGACACGTTGCTCCAACTGGTCGTTGTAAGAACTTAAATTATTGTTGTCCTGTGTAACGGAGCAGAGCTAAGAAATAATGAATTATAAACAGAAATATTAGTAACACTAATTTATTAGGTGGCTTTAATACACTATGTATTTATTCATCTATCTTTCACCAGCATTTCATTTTTAGATCCAATATTCTGTGCTGATTAATTTACTATTATATTTTTTAACCCCTTCACCACCCGGCGATTTTTCGTTTTCCATTTTCATCTCTTGCTCCCCTGCTTCCAAGAGCCATAACTTTTTTCATTTTTCCGTCAATATAGACATATGATGGATTGTTATTTTGCAAGATGAATTGTACTTTCAGATGCAATCATTTATTTTACCATATAGTGTACAGAAAATTGGGAAAAATTTCCAAGTGTGGTGAAATTGCAAGAAAAGTACAATTACACGTTTGTATTTTGGGTTTTTTATTCGCCATGTTCACTATATGGTAAAACTGACATGTTGGTATGATGCCTTGGGTTGATACGAGTTCGTAGATACCAGACATGTATACTTTTATTGTTATCTAAGAGGTGAAAAAAAATTCAGAATTGTGAAAAAAAAAGAATCCCACTTTGTGCGCCATGTTCCGTGATGAAGCGTTCTCATTTTTCAGGATCTGGGGCTGTGTGACGGCTTATTTTTTCTGGTTCAAACTGATATTTCTAATGATACCATTTTTGGGTGGATGCACTGTTTTGATCAACCGTTATTGAATTTTATTACAATGCTGCAGCAACCAAAATAACGTAATTTGGCATTTGGGCCTCTTTTTCCGTTACGCAGTTTAGAGCTCTGATTAACTAATTTCATATCTTGAAAGATCGGGTATTTCTGAACATGGCGATACCAAATATGTGTATGGTTTTAATATTTTTAATACTTTTATTTGCAATGGGGCAAAAGGGGGGTGATTTGAACTTTTGTGGTTTTTATTTTTCATATTTTTAAAAACTTAATTTTTTAATTCCTTAATATTGCAGTGCCCTGCGGATGAGATTAGCTGAGATGTTGGGTAAATGATGTGAGCTCACATCAAAGGGACCGACATGGCCCATGACGTACCCTTATGTTATAGGTCATGTAGGGGTTAAAAAACTTTTAAATAAAGGTCTCCAAACCACTACATTTAGAAAATAACATTTTGATGTTGGCTGTGGTATTTTGTAACATCGTAATGTACCTGTGCATGAAGGATTGTGTCACATAAAGCCTAGGTGAGCTACAGGTACAGTGTGCGTTATGATGAGAGTGTGGGCACCTCTGATCAACAGCTCAGAATTCAAGAAGCCAGAAAGCCACACCCTGATCTGGATTAAATCCTCCGTCATAGGACAAGGCTCGTTAAAGTGTCGTTTTTGACTTTTAGGATTACCACTTCCAATAGGTGGTGCTAGAGTTCAAGTCTACTTCCTCTCTAAAGAGACAATTTACACATGTTAATATTAGGATTACACAGCCAGTCTGACATGGATTTAGTACAGCAGATCAAATAGATCCAATCACTAACGTACAATACAGTTTGTAATGTGAAATCTGATGACTGACCCAATATAACATTTATGCTGGGGATTTGGAGCTCTGAGTTAGAAATATGGAGCTACTATTCTTAATACACAGGCAGCTATATTATGAAATTAATCAGCACAGAAAATGTTTTGGAAAATGTAAGGGTGTGTGCTCACGATCAGGAATTGCAGCGTGTTGCCGCTGCATTCAAAACGCTTTGTGGTACAGTACAAGCACAGTGGATGGGATTTCAAGAACTCCCATGTTCACTATGCTTCTCTGTTCTTTCAGCTGCGGTGCAGGATACCGGACATCTGCATCTCTGCAGCATGTTAATTTCATGCAGGGTATTCGGAAGAGATCACCATCAGGTGAACACAGAGAGACACCACCCTGCACCCAATGCAGATCATGAGTATAGGGCGGCTGCAGTCCAACACACAGCACCTCCAGATCGTGAGCACATACCCTAAAGAGATAGTCATGGAGAGGAAAATAAAAGAAAGCTTCATAGAAAAAAAAGATGGCAGTAATAAGGAAAGCAAAAGGCTTCAATTAGTAGGTGAGAGACTAGTGAGGGGACAATGCTGGAAACACAGGTGTGAGGAATGCCTACCTTTTTCTTCAGCTCCTCTAATTGATCTTTAAGCTCTTGTTCTCTTTTCACCTGGGAGGATACATCACAGTAAGTATTAGAGAAAGTCATATACAGTTAGCATGAAAATACAATAAAAATGATCAACTCAGAGTCTGGTATACTGTCTCCATACAAAGAAAGCAAAAATGTACATTTCCCTGGCATTGATATTTCTAGACCTAATGTGAACCTGTCAGCAGGTTGTTCCCCTATAAGCTGCGGCCTCTTCAAGTAAGCCCTTATATACAACATTCTCAAATACTGTATATAAGTCCCAAATCTGATCCATATAACATAAAAAGATCCTTTATTATACTCACTTATGGTGTGGTACAGTCCGATGGCCATCTCTGACCTTGATCTGGCGTCTCCTCTCTGCTTGTGCTGTATACACAGTGTCCTCCATTGCGCTCCTGGGCATGCACACTTTTCTCTGTCATGCCGAGGGCAGCGCAAAGTATTGTAGTTCTCATGCGCAGGTGTTGTTTGACCTTTCTCCACTCCTGCTCATTACAATACTTTGCTCTGCTCTCAACAGGGTAGAGAAAAGTGCGGAGGAGCGCAATGGAGGGAACTGTGTGGGTGACGTAGGATGCTTCATTCAATGAAGTAGGGAAGGAGTATGGTGATCGCAAGAAGAGAGGAGGCACCAGATAAAGATCAGCAACACCCATCGGATCGGACCGCCACATAGATGAGTATAATAAAAAATTTTTTATGTTGTACAGATCGGGCCTGGAGACTTAGATACAATATTGTAGAATTTATATATAAGAGCTTTCTGGTGTTGGCCACAGTTTGTATGGGTAAAATGTGGCACCCTGGCACCTGTTGGGCACCACAGAAATCCTTAGGCACAAATGGAGTAAGTAACAGCAAAGCAAAACCCACAACACAACAACACCTTAGAACACCTGGTTTCACCCCGAGCCTCTAGGGGGAGCTCCACTGGTGACTTTAAGCCAGTTCCCCCTATAAATAGAGTCTTGGAGGGAGAAACTCCAGAGTGTGGTAGACGCTACAAGAGCTGCCAGCCTGTGTGAAACCTCCACCCTAAGAGGAACACACTAGGCCCAACCAGCCTGCTAGCAAGTGGAAATCCCTGTAATTGGGATAAGAGGAAGAAGGAGAACACCTCTCAGGAACACAGAGTTATTCCGACTCTTTCCTTAATAACCGGTTACTGGAACCGAAGCTGTGAGAGCTACCCAGCCACCACAGAGAACCAGCACCATCAACAGGAGGTTTAGCCACCTGTTCCCACCTGATGCACCCATCCACGAGAGCCCAGGGAAGAGTACTGATCCTGCTCAGACCCTTTTACAGTGCCCTCAGTGCTGTTAACCAGGTGAAGCAAGTTCCATTGAACACATTGCCCGGTCCGGCTGGATTCCACATCCACCCGACCTTAGCACCAGAACTAGAGAAAGGAAGCCTAACACTGCTTGCTGTGAACCTCCAGAAGTGCCAACTTCACTATCCCGATCCGAGTGTACCTGATTACCACCCAGTAAAGGTACCTAAAAGAGACTTTGTGTGGTTGTACGTTACTCCTGGATTCAGCGCGCAGCACCCCGCAGCTGCCTCACAACATCTTGCGCAGCTCCCGGCTCCGGGGACTCCCGCTCATCCTGTGGGGAGCGTTCCATCTCACTGTATAACATCCCCCGGAGACCCGAACAGCGCTGATAAAGTTACCAGAACACCCGCAGGTGGCGTCACGAAGACAAATCACCCCTACTGTTCCACCATTCCCCTATTGATCTGGACCACCGGGCCAACACCACCGCAGGCGCGGTTTCCGTGACTGGAGGAGAAACAACGCCCGCTACGTGTACCCCCGGCTACGGTGAGTACATAAAACATGGTGTCAAGTTCCCTTTAATGGAGCATTGGCAGCTATAGCAGATCTGTTAGTATCATGGATCTGCCGTTGTTAGCTTATGAGTCCAGTAAGCAGTGCTATATTGTGATTGACAGGGACCGTCCTCTATATAATTGAAAGACAAGTTATAGTGAATATATTCCCCCAAACGTTATATCATTCTGCTCAACTCCTCCTGATCTATATGATGTCCACATGCCAAATCTGACAAGTTCACTTTACATTTACAATTAAAACCAAGAATGTTTCCATGGGGCTTTACCCCTGGTGCAGTATACTTTATGAACAAGTATATATTTTAACATATAACTTACCTACTGACTTTCTCTTCTTTCTCCTCTCCTAGTGTAACAGCCACTCCACCAGCTCAATCATCCTCGCAGAAACCTCAAACACCTAAATTTACACTCATTTTCTGAGTCCCTTCTCCCTCTCACAGACATAGCTTCCATACTTGACACACATGCTGCTGCCTCTTTATATAACACCACAATAGCAGCAGCGCTAGATTTGGCCCCCCCCCACGCATAGCAAAACTCGCACAATCAACAGGCAACCCTGGCAGACCAGCCTGACCAAAGAACTGAGACGGGCTTCCAGGGTCGCTGAGCGGAAATAGAAGCGATCCTGTTCTGCTGAACACTTTGTCGCATACAAGCAGTCCCTCACCAACTTCAATTCCATGCTGACTGCCGCAAAACAAACTTACTTCTCATCTCCCATTTCCTCCCTGTCTCACAACCCTAAACAGCTTTTTAACACTTTCAATTATTTACTTTGTCCCCCAGCATCTCCTCCCTCTCCTCTCATTTCTGCCAAAGACTTTGCCTCTTTCTTTAAGCAAAAGATTGATAACATCAGAAAAAGCTCTGTAGAGGTTCCTGGGGAGAATCTAAGACCCACAAGACACACTGGCATGGTGCGGGGACTCTATGGCCTGCGACCTACCTTCTGCCACGGAGTAGGAACACAGCCATCGTACTAGGGCTAGTGAACCTAAAGCAGAGGGAAGCATCACTAAAAAGCTTGTGACGGCCAGACCCAACCCATGAGCGAGGACAATGATAGAGAGACAAGCAGGGCCTGAAAGGTACTTGAGGGAAGCTACGCAGAGGAACCGTCTGAGCTGCAGTAGAACCCAGGTCCCCGGATAGGTGTAAAAACTAAGAATGAGAACTGTGAACTGTAATCTGTCTGCTAAGAACTGGAACAGTAAAGTACCCAGTAAGCTCTAAAGTGCCTGAGACTGTTTATTATTGAACTGCAGCAGAGACCTTCACCTGCGGAGCTGCCTTGCTGTCCCTACGTGCTGGCTGGAAGAGCTGCAGGAGAAGACTCGGTGCAGCATCCAGAGCATGCAGCCCCCACTACACGTGCCCCGGGGACACCCAGCCCTACCCGTGGAGGGTTATCATCTACGCTGTCCCTCATCACCGTTCCCCGGCAAGAATACGGCAGCGGTGGTCCCCACTGACCACATTCTATGGGTGGCATCACGACAACCTTCCCTGTACATATCAATGTACATATCCCCTATTTCAACTGATACCCAGACCACAGGATCGGGTCACGACTCCCGTGACTCCCCAGCTACAGTAGCTGAGATCCGGTTCCTGAGTACCCCCTGGCCTGGGGCGCCTCAATCTCCTTCTCGCCTGCCCTCATATCTCTTCTTCCCACAACCGCATACAAGATTTCCCTCGTGCTTCCCCCATACTCTGGAACTCTCTGCCCCAACACATCAGACTCTAACCCACTGTGGAAACCTTCAAAAGGAACCTGAAGACCCACCTCTTCCAACAAGCCTACAACCTGCAGTGATCCTTAGTCTACTAAACTGCCGCACAACCAGCTTTACCCTCTCCTAGTGTATCCTCACCCATCCCTTTTAGACTGTGAACCCTCGCGGGCAGGGTCCTATCTCCTTCTGTACTTATGCATGCCTTGTATTGCTCATGTTTATTGTACTTGTTTATGTATGCCCCTTTTCACATGTAAAGCATCATAGAATAAATTACACTATAATAATAATAAATAATATTAATAATATAATACACATGTAGAAGTAGATCTTACCAGTTTCTTGTTCTGTTGCGGTGCTGCCTTCTTAGAGTCCTTGACTTTCTTAAGGCTTAATTTTAGTATTTGAGTCTTGTCTAGTGCATCTGCTTTTTCACTCTGCAGACTAAACAGAAAAGAGTTAGTTGAGAATCTTTTCCATTTACATGAATGGTACAGCTAGAGTTCCTAAACTCGGGCAAGTCATTTTTCCATGGGGCCACATGAGAGACTGTGACTATTGTGCAGGGCCAAACTTAATTCTGTTCATTATTGTTATATTTTTATATTATTTCCATCACTTAAGTCAGTTGACTGCTGCTGCTCATACATGTGTAGCGCTCGCTACAGTGCCAGGCATCTCTGCAGCTGGGAGACCAACAACGTACTCACCCTTCCAGCGGGAAAAGAAAGGCTAGAGGAGCGGCCCTCACCACTGCTGATTTCAGAAAATGCACTTTATTTCAGTCACAGGATTGCAGAAAGAGACATCAGTAAACTGAGCTACAACTGTTTCGCCTGAATACATGCTTGTTCTGGCTCACACTTGGAGGAAGCATGTATTCACATGAAACAGCTGTTGCTCATTTTACTGATGTCTCTGTCTGCAATTCTGTCACTGTTTACTAAAATTACCAGTGGTGAGTGCAGCTCCTGTTGCCTCCTTTGAATTTCCCTAACTTAATTTAAGGACATCTATGATTTGATATCTTTGCCCTGTTGATTGGATGGGTTGTTACTGAAATCTGGTGAGAAATTCATGTCAATAGCATCATTAGAAATATATTTACTTAAAAAATTGGTGAAATGGTTAATACTTATTTCACCTGCTGTATATAGGGCTACACTCCAGTTTCATTGAGGCTCAGTGGTGAACTCAGCTGACCTTTCACATGGCACCCAGCTGTGAGTGCAAGCCCGCTCTTCGCTGCCATCAGACGTGTTTGTCTGCTGGCAAAGATGTAGCAGAGCTGACAATAAGAAGACCTGTGGATTACGTCTGAGAGAAGATTTTTTCTGTAATAAAGATGGAGTCCCTAAATGTGTTTTATTGTTAATAAAAAATGCTTTCTCTCTGTTGTGTTTTTTTAATGTTTACTAGAAATTCATGGTGGCCAGGTCTAATTTGGCCTGACGCCATGCTAGTTAATTACTAGTAATGGAAGAACCCGCCGATGTTCAGGATCGGCAAACTCGCCCAGACTTTTTTTTAAGTCCGACTTCAGGGCCAACATGACTCAAACTTGAGTCCGAACCGTGAACTCAGACTTTACAGTTATGGGATGGGGGTTGGGGGGCTGTAAAACAAAGCACATCATTAATAAACATCATCATTATACTTATCGGATCCAGCCATCTCCCTGTCCCACCACATCTACTTCCAGGACCGCTCATTAACTTCCAGCATATTCACTGCACTGGCTCCAATAGCCAATCACAGATGCTGACGGTCTTTAAGCGTACGCGTTTTGGAGCTACACCCAGCTCCTTCCTCAGGGAGCCAACATAATTGATTATATTGGTTCCCTGAGGAAGAAGCTGGGTGTAGCTCCAAAATGCGCAGGATTTAAGACGATCACTGCCTGCAACCCATAGTCATTCCATCTTTTTGCATGTGCAGCACGGAACTAAGAAACACAGTTTTTTCCTGTTTCATTTTTGGCACCACCATACCACGAGTGGAGTGTGGATTCAGCGGCAGCCATAACATACTTTTCTACAGGTTGTGGGCCCCACAACCATCCCAGGTGAGCAGCAACAATTGCTTGTACCATAAGAGTCTCCTAGGATAAGACCCTATTGCGCTTTCTTTCCTTTTCAAATAGTCTACTTCTACATTCTACATACGAGAATTTATGGTCTGATTGCAGATTACTTGATCAGGCAATCACAGATGCCCATTCTCTGTGACAACACCTGTGATTGGCTGTTCCACTCTCTGCAGTGAAAATCCGAAGTTAATGAGCTGCCCAAGAACTGGACGCAGCGGGACAGCATGACGCGGGACGGCAGGACTCGGTAAGTATAATGATAATATTTATTAATTATGTGCTTCATTTTTACAGCCCTAGAACCTGAACTGTAACACGAACTTCACAGGGAAGCCCGTGTTCAGGATCTGTGCCCAATTATCTGGTGTTCGGTAAAGGGTTTCATTAGTGGAGAGATTGCTAACAGATACTTCAAAAACACTAAAACTACTCAAAAAAGGGCAGCATTTAAAAACTTACCACCTGCAGCCAAAAAACAAATCCAACACAACACTTGGCAGGAATTGAACAGACCCCACTTAGATGGAACAAGCACAGATGCACAGAACGCTAAAACCACATCACCTTGCCTAGGCATGTGGGTGGTGGCTTGCTATGGGCTCAAGGCTAGTCCATTAGGACGCCATGCACATTGATACACATTTTTGTATCAATGTGAATGGTGTCCTAATGGACAAGCTTGTTCCATCTAAGTGGGGTCTGTTCACTTCCTGCCAAGAGCTGTGTTGGATTTGTTTTTTGGCTGCATATGGTAAGTTTTTTAACAGATACTTCAAAAAAGGGTAGGGGGAGGAGGGATGGTGGGTGTTGGGGTCCTGCTCCAAATCCCCCTAAGGACAAGAACTACAAGGAGTTTGTGTGCTCTCCTTGTGTTTGTGTGGGCTTCCTCCAGGTACCCCACCGGAGGCGACACAGGTGAACAAATATTCATAAACAATCCCTGACATACCTCAAATCCATTGGGGCATTGCTTAGTATTATATATACATGCACATTAATAAGGTTTGTATTAGAGACCAGTAGTTTAATAATAATGATACTGTAAAGCCTCTTTGCAGGATGCAGCTAGGCCCTGTAGTATTAATGGGGGAAAATCATGGTGTCTGATATTGTAGGGTGCCTTAATATAATGCTCAACAGCCCAGTAATCAAACAGTATGGACAACACTAATAGGGCTCGCTATCACCCCCGTATGAATCTGATTGGTGCCATCCTATTTTTTAATCAGACAGCACTCGGACCAATGTTATTCAATGGGGCAGTGCTGATCAATGTTTTACAAACTGCAAGCTGCAATTTGATGTACAATTCGGATGTCATTCACCCATTCAAGTCTATGGCAGTGTGGAAAACATCGGTCTGCACTCAGATCCAAGGAAAGTGTGATTTCCGCACTATGTAGAAGATGGAGAAATTGTATTCTCCATCTTCCCATTTTATTCTCCATCTTCCTATCACAGTGTGATCTGATTCTTGCATCCAAGAGAATCAGATCACACTATGCTGACACTCAGATCAGAGTTTGATCACAGCGATTGTCTAGAGTCATGTGACCCTGGCTGTACACAGGCTGTAATCTGGCATGGTACACGGTGCACTACACGTATCAGCGTTACTGGCTCCTTATTAAAGCTTTTTCCATAGGCATTTATAACCCTAAGAAAAAAACGTCCTCTATGAATTGGTCGGTGTGTGTGTGGCAGCTCATCAGTATTGTGCACCTGTGCTTCCTCCGCCTTTTATCACCTGGGCCTGTCTACATTCTACAGCATAAGTATACTGTTATTGTCACCAGGTATTTTAGTAATTATGGCTGCATTTTGATTCTGCATTTTGATATTACTTATCAAATATTATTTAATATGTATTATGTAATAGCGGGGCACTGAATGACCAATTACTTACGTTGAAACTTCCTGCTGAGACTTTTCCAGCATTTTTCGTAATTCTTGAATCGTGAAGGTTAGATCCTGGAAAAACATTGATAAAAAATGTAGTTTAGAAGGAAGACTCAAACCACAAAGAACATGAGTTCTAGCAGTATTATAGTGATGTATGTTACCTTTTCAGTCGCTTGGTATGCCCTCAGTTTCTCGTTTAGTTCTTTGATAATGGAATCTTTCTAGAATAGAGATAAAAAGAATAAACTAGATTACAAGACGTTCCCTTTACCAAACCTTAACTTGTCCCGGTTGGATTCTCCGGTAGCCAAGGCTCTGACACAATACTGCGGTTCAGCAGAAGACATCCTCACTTGGAAGGATCTCTGGAGACAATTACATGTTAGACTAAGCTCACATTTCCAGTAATCATCCATTAGAACAGATTCAGCAGACATCCGTTGACAAAACAGTGGAGAAAACACAACTTTTTTTGTATCTTCTGAAAAAATAGAATTTTACAGGATTTTTCTTTTTAATATGGGAGTCTGTAAGGGCGTCTGGGGTCCACCCCAGCTCTGGAGGATACGGCGTATGCACGACTATACATGAAGGTGTTGATCTGTTATGCATTTATGTATAACATTTGATAAATGTAATCATATATTTGTGGCCATTTGGTGATCAAGGTGAAGACTGCTCCCCTGTGTCCGACAAGTTGTGTAAGGTTATTAATAATAATTATTGAAACTCCTTTATACTCCTTTAGGATGGGGCCCAGTCTACAAAAAGGGCTTACAGTGCGGAATTATCAGAAAAGTCTCCAAGAGGAGAAAAACAAGGGACCACTGGATCGGTTGACATGGTGGCTCAGTGGTTAGTACTGCAGTCTTGTAGCACTGGGGTCTTGGGTTCAAATCCTGCCAAGGACAACATCTGCAAGCAGTTTGTATGTTCTCCCCATGTTTGTGTGGGCTTCCTCCGGGCACTCTGGTTTCCTCTCACACTCCAAATACAAACTAATAGGATGTTTACATTGTGAGCCCCAATGGGGACAGTATTGCAAATGTATGTAAAGCGCTATGGAATTAATAGCACTATATAAATGAATACATATTTTGATTATTGTTAGGCCCATTTATCAGATTCCACAGGGCCCACTGGATCATCCTAGGAACTGAATATAGCAACCGGGAAGCAACTGATTGCTCTGGTACAGGTGTGGTGAGCTTCATCAAAGACTTGGACAAAAAGTATTTAAACAGTGCGGGCAGTAAAGAAACATTGTCTAATAGGTGGCTCTAACCATTCTGTGGCGCGGATCCTTCCGGAAGAGTTGGTCTGAGCCAGTAGATGAATTTGTGTGGCGCCCCACTGGTCGGTGCGCCACGAAGGGGTACTGCACCCAGACCAGTGTGTGTGGTATCCCAGTGGCCAGTGGATGAGGGAGGTTCGCATGTGGCTTTCACCTACGCATTCACACACTTAGAGCCAGGGGACCAATTGGTTAAACCCGTTACCGGGGTAACCGTTCGGGTGGGTGGTTATATAAGTGGGTAGTGAAGAGCGGGTAAGGGCCCTTTCATATCAGCGTTTTTTTTCAAATCGCGGCAGATGCGGTGAAAAAACCGCATCTGCCGCGATAACCGCATACCGGCTGCACTTGCGGCGCGGTTGCGGTTTTTTCCATGCAAAGTATAGGCGGACTTGCGGCAGGTGCGGCAAGTGCGGTTTTGCACTTGCGGCAGGTGCGGCCGCGAAAAAAACCGCGGCTGACCGCGGTTTTTTTCGCGGCCGCACCTGCCGCAAGTGCAATACCGCACTTGCCGCACCTGCCGCAAGTCCGCCTATACTTTGCATGGAAAAAACCGCAACCGCGCCGCAAGTGCAGCCGGTATGCGGTAATCGTGGCAGATGCGGTTTTTTCACCGCATCTGCCGCGATTTAAAAAAAACGCTGATGTGAAAGGGCCCTAAGTGAGTGAGGAGTGAGTAGCGAAGTTGAGGAGGGCCCTGCAAGGGATGCAGAGGGAGGGCACCCAGACAGAGAGGTGACCCAGATGAGAAGGGGGATCTTTGGGTGTCAACTAACACCCAGCGCCAGACCGTCCTAATAACCGGTCTGTGGTGAACCCGTTCCTTTAATGGAGAACCGGCTCTGACCGTGGTGCAGGAGAGCTCAACCCTGAGCTGCCAATCTGGAGGACCGTGGGCAATCAGATAGCCACGACACAGTCCAAAGCACACCTCCACTACAAACTCTGTCCAGGGTCATGAGCCCCTCAGCTAAGAAATTACTCTATTCAGACCAATAGGCCTGGTGCAAGAAAGGGGCTCTGTGCAGGGCCGCGCTGAGAAAGTAAGGAGTAGCGCAGAGGAAAGTGAGAGGACAGAGGGAGAAACCAGAAAGAACACCGATGAACGCCACAGGAGGACACCTCATCCACTGGTAACTACCCAGGTCAGCTACCCGAGACTGTGAACCTGTTTATTGCCTGACGGTTACCAGTAAACCCGTACAGAGCTTCAGCAATGTGTGGTGTGTTATTCTTTCACGAGGGAGAAGTCACTCAGCATTCCGCCTGCAGAGCCACCCCACTGTGCCAAAACCTATTCCCTCATCACCTATGGGGAGCAACACAATCTAGCTGTGGCCACATCATCCCCAGAGGTCTGAGAGCAGCGCTGGTGCATTCACCAGATATCGTCGTTGGCGTCATGAACATTACATTTTTATTATTTTATTTTTCCACATTTTTCAGCGACCACCAGGGCCACAGCCCCGGGCATCGGCCACCAGTGACAGCGGCCTTGATCAATGCCCGAGATCTGAGTACCCCATGACCCTGGGGTGGGTCATTTGCAGCAGGATACCGTGTTTTTGAGTGGGGTAGGCAAGAGCCTAGAGGTACCGGAATGGCGGGAGAAGGCGGCACCAAAATCTGTCATTGTGAATAGTAACATTCAAGTTTTGTGAACAAGTTTCACAGGACTATTTCAGTTTTCTTTTGTTTGTGGATATTCAGTCAGGGTGTCCGCTCTGAGCGTGCACAAAGAGAAAGACAGTGCACTGCATAATTACTGTGTTGGTTCCGACATTCACAGTACAATATAATAGCATCATAGCAGCTAATCCCCACACACTAACTCAGGGGAAGCTAAAAACTATAGAGAGGTGAATTATATAAAGGTGCCTCATCTGCGCCACATTGGAGTTGAGAAAGATGTGCTCGGTATGGCTGTGGTCACAGTTTTTTTAGTGCCTTTTAAAAACGCATGCTTTTTTACATGCGTTTTTCATGTCAGCATGAGTTTTTTAAGGTCTCTGATGGCACCCTGCGTTTTTGGCTGCGTTTTTGAATCTGCACATAAAAATAGTGCATGTAGTATTTTTTTGAGCGTTTTGAAAAACGCATGCGTTTTTGTAGAAAACGCATGCGTTTTTATAACATGGGTTCCTATGGAAAACGCATGCAAAAACGCATGTACAGTTAGTACCTTTTAGTGCCATTCAAAAACGCATGCGTTTCCCATAGGAGCCCATGTTAACAAAAAAGCATGCGTTTCCGTAAACGCATGCGTTTTTGTTAACATGGGCTCCTATGGGAAACGCATGCGTTTTTGAATGGCACTAAAAGGTACTAACTGTACATGCGTTTTTGCATGCGTTTTCCATAGGAACCCATGTTATAAAAACGCATGCGTTTTCTACAAAAACGCATGCGTTTTCTACAGAAACGCATGCGTTTTTGGATATGCTCCAAAAACGCATGGGACTGTCACACATGCTTTTAGGCTATTAGGGCATGCGTTTTTTAACATGGGGGCCTATGGGTGCGTTTTTTACATGCGTTTTTGAAAACACAGGTCTCCAAAAATGCATGTGAAAAATGGTACTGTGACCCCAGCCTATGGCATTGTTCACATCAATTTGCGTTTTTTTTAGCACTCTTAAAAGCACTTGCGTTTTTTTAAGAGTGCTAAAAAATGTCCCTTGTGTGTCTGAAAGGATTTGCCACGTTTTTGGACTTAGTCATTTTTTCATTAAAAACGCATGCGCAAACGCATGCGCAAACGCACTGGGGGACAAAAACGCAAATTGAGCTGAAAAACGCATGTACACTCTAATGTACCCTGCGTTAACGCACCTGCGTTTTTTTTAACAGCCCAAAAACGCATGGATGGTCAAAAAAACGCATGTGTGTGAACAATGCCTATGTCAGGTTTAAAGGGAATTTGTCAAGCTTTTTTGCATATAAGCTGCGGTCACCACCAGTAAGGCCTTATATACGGTATTCTAGATGGTGATGGCCGCAACTTACATGCCAGGTTCACCATAGACATGTCAAATCCTTTTATTCTCATTGGAGAAAAGTCGCGGAAGAGATATCAGGATACAATGATCCATTTTTTTCAATGGTAAATCAGTCAACCTTACATGTATATTGATGGCCGAGTGGCAGCGTTGCCAGTCACATAAGTGTCCAGTAGACAGGTTATCTGACCGGGCTTAAAAAAACAAGGCTGTAACTCATGAAAACCATTTACACAATATTCTTACACTATAAAGCTCATTTTGGAAGAGTCCGGTTTAGTCATTAGAGGTATCAATAAATGTAATGACGGCGTGAAGGGTTGGACAATGCCATACATTATTTACACCTTCGCTCTTGGATCTCTTGGTTTCCACCAGTTGCCACAAATCTACATAAATGGGGCAGAATTTCTGACCACAAACAAAACCTTCAAGTAAAATCTCTTCACTTCTGGCAAATACTTGAGGCTTTTCCCCATGAAACTCACCTCTAGTTCTTCAATGTGTTTCTTTAATGGGCTGAAATCAGCATGTAAACCTTCTAAATCCGCTTTACAGTAAAGGAGCTAAGGAATAATGAATTATATACAGAAATATTAGTAACACTAGCTTATCAGGTGGCTTTAATACACTATGCATTTATTCATCTATCTTTCACAGCATTTCATTTTTAGATTCAATATTCTGTGCAGATTAATTTACTATTATTTCTTTAAAAAAAACTCTTTTAAATAAAGGTCTCCAAACCACTACATTTAGAAAAGAACGTTTTCTTGTTGTTTTTGGTATTTTTTAACATGGTAAGGCCCCACAATGTACTTGTGCATGAAGGATTGCATGACATAAAGCCTAGGTGACCTACAGGTACAGTGTGCACTATGATCAGAGAGAGGGCGCCTCTGATCAACAGGAATTCAAGAGCCAAGCAAAAGCCGCACTCTGATCTGGATTAAATCCTCCATCATAAGATAAGGCTTGGAAAAAGGTTGCTTTTACTTTTAAGGTACCGTCACACGCCACAATATCGCCCGCAACTTTGCAAACAACTCACGGGTTCGGCGATGTTGAAGCCACATCGCAAGTGCGTTGTGTTGTGTGACAGGGCGATTCGATGGCGATAAATCGCTGGTGACGAGTTGACAGGTTCTACAGCACTGCTCTAAAACCAGGCGATATCAACGTCGCGATTCTGCAGGATCGTGCCGTGTGACAGCGCGATAACAATGTTGAGCGGAACTTCAGAGATCCTATAATCAATCCCGTAGGCTAGCCTGAGCGTTGTGTTTTCCGCGCCCCGTCAGTGGCGATTGGTGGATACTACAGCATTCCCATTGGCTGCCTGTGGCCAAGGCGCCATATTTGATGAAAAGGCAAATGCGTAATGTAGTGGCCATCTTGCCAGACAAGGCTGACCAATGGTAACGCAGTTGGGTCAGCCAATCGCAGTGGTAGGGGCGCGGTGAAACACACTCTGGCATGCCTAGCTCTTCGCCGGTGTCAAACAGCACGCCCACAGCGATGTGGAAAGGCAAGATCACTTCCGATCTTGTTCAGGCGATTTACGGAACGCCAGATCGCCGGAGGTTACACGCAACATCGCTACATGTGACATCTCCAAAGCGATCTTGGCAAAGTGCAAAAACGTGCACGCTCACATGAAATCGCAGGCGATATCGCAGCGATGTTGTGGCGTGTAACGGTACCTTTAGGATTGCTACTTCCAATAGGCGGCGCTAGAGTTCAAGTCTACATCCCCTCTAAGGAGATGATTTGCACATCTTAATGTTAGGATTACACAACCAGTCTGACATGTATTTAGTACAGCAGATCAAATACATCCAATCAATAATGTACAATACAGTTTGTAATGTGAAATCTGATGACTGACCCAATATAACAGTTATGCTGGGGATTTGGAGTGCTGTGCTAGAAATATGGAGCTACTTATAATATAAAGCAGGTTGGAGAATCCAGTCCTCAGGGCCGCAATCAGTGCAGGTTTCAGGATTTCTAGTTTTGCACAGGAAACATAATCACTTGCACTGGTGATGATTCCAATCCCTGTGCAATACTAAGGAAATCGTGAAAACCTGAACTGATTGCGGCCCTCGAGGACTGGAGTTCCCCACCCCTGATATAAAGCTATATTATGAAGTTAATCAGCACAGGACATTTTTTGAAAAAAGTAAGAGATATTCAAGGAGAGAAAAAGAAAGAAATCCTTATTGAAAAAAAGATGTCAGTAATAAGGAAAGAAAAAGCTTCAGCTAGGGGGTGGGAGAGCAATGAGGGGAGAATGCCGGAAACACAGGTGTGAGGAATGCCTACCTGGCGGTTGAACTTTCTTAGCATTTTTTCCACTGGATCTCTTTTCACCTGGAAGTATACATCACAGTAAGTATAAGAGACAGTCATATACAGTTATAATTTTTATCAGCATAAAATATACAACAAAAATGATCAACTCAGAGTGCCCCCCCATCTGGTATACTGTCCCCATACAAAGAAAGCACAAATATGCATCTCCCCTACGTAGATATTTCTAGACCTAATGTGAACCGGTCAGCAGGTTTATCCAACATAAGCTGCGGCCACAACCAGTAAGCCTTTACATACAATATTCTAGAATAGTTTGTAAAACCCTAATCTAATCCATATAACATAAAAAGATCCTTTATTATACTCACCTATGGGGCGGTCCAGTACGATGGGCGTCTGATCTTGATCTGGCGCCTCTTCTCTGCTCATCCGCACAGTGTCCTCCATTGCGCTCCTGGGCACACACACTTCTCTATGTCCTGCTGAGGGCAGAACAAAGTATTGTAGTGCTCATGCGTGGGTGTTGCTCGACTCTTCTCCACTCCTACTCATTGCAATACTTTGCTCTGCCCTCAGCAGGGTATTGAGAAGTGCGGAGGAGCGCAATGGAGGTAACTGTGTGGTTGACAAAGGACGTGTCATCCAACAAAGTAGGGAAGGAGTATGGCGATCGCAAGAAGAGAGGATGCACCGGATCAAAATCAGCGACCGATCAGAGACCACCCCATAGGTGAGTATAATAAAAGGTATTCTAGAATACTGTATATAAGTCCTCAGGCCGATCTGTATAACATATCGGCCTCGTGACTTATATACAGTATTCTAGAATCTATATACAGTTGTGCTCAAGTTTAGATACCCTGGCAGATTTTTTTCTTTCTTGGCCTTTTTTCAGAGAATATGAATGATAACACAAAAACGTTTTTTTCCACTCATGGTTTGTGGTTGAGTGAAGCCATTTATTGTCAAACTACTGTGTTTTCTCCACATTATATCTAAATTATAATGACAACCAAAAACATCCAAATGACCCTGATCAAAAATTCACATGCGCCAGTTCTTAATATCGTGTATTGTCCCTCTACTTCAATGACAGCTTGAAGTCTTTTGTGGTAGTTGTGGATGAGGCTCTTTATTTTCTCAGATGGTAAAGCTGCTCATTCTTCTTGGCAAAAAGCCTCCAGTTCCTGTAAATTCCTGGGCTTTCTTGAATAAACTGGGTGCTTGAGTTCTTCCCAGAATGGCTCAATTATACTGAGGTCAGGAAACTGAGGTAGCCACTTCAGAACCTTCACTTTGTTCTGCTGTAGCCAGACAGGTCGACTTGGCCTTGTGTTTTGAATCATTGTTATCTTGGAACATTCAAGTACTAGTGAAAGGAAATGATAGGCTCACTGTGTCCTAGGGTGCTCCAGAAAAGTAAAGTCACTGTTGTATGGTTATTCTGGGCACACCAATACGTCCCATGCGCACCTTCTTTGCTGATGAGTGCAAATTGCCTCCAGTATTTGCTGATAACGTGCTGCATTCATCTTTCCTTCAACTTCGACCAAGTTTCCTGTGCCTTTGTAGCTGACACATCCCCACATCATCAGAGTTCTACCTCCGCTCTTTACAGTATGAATGGTGTTCCTTTCATCATAGGCCTTGTTCACACCTCTCCAAATGTGATGTTTATGGTTGTGGCCAAAAAGTTTCATTTTGGTCTCATCACTCTAAATTACCTTGTTCCAGAAGTTTGGAGGCTTGACTCTGTGCTGTTTTTCATATTGTAGGAGAGATACTTTGAGGAATTTCCACAGTAATGGCTTTCTTCTGGGGACTTGACCATGCAGCCCATTTTTCTTCAAGTACCTCCTTATTGTGCATCTTGAAACAGCCACACCACTAGTTTTCTGTATTTCAGCTGATGTTATTTGTGAGGTTTTTTTTCATCCTGAACAATTTTCTTGGCAGTTGTGGCCGAAATGTTTGTTGGTCATTAATCATGGTTTGGTTTTTACAGAGCCACTGATTTTCCACTTGTTAATCACAGTTTGAACACTACTTACTGGCATTATCAATTCTTGGATATCTTTTTGTATTCCTTTCCTGTTGTATACAGTTCAACTATGTTTTCCTGTAGATCCGTAAATAATTATTTTGTTTTCTCCATGACTCACAATCCAGAAGCATTATTGACTGGATGAAAGTTGCAAGAGTCTGTCTGGATCCCAGAAACTCACTCAGCTTTTATGCACACACACTGAGTACAAACAAACAGGTCACTGGCATTATAAGACGGACCCCATTTACAATTAAAAATGATTTTATTTCTCTTTTCCTTCACCAAATTTGGGGTACGCCTTACAATCTGGTGCGTAGAATAAAGCAGAAAATACGGTATATTTATACATATAATATACATGTAGACATAGGCGCACCCAAGGGGGGGGACCTACGTGTCTGGACCCCCCCCTTTGAACAGCCCTGAGAAGTGGTGCAGTACACAAGGAGCTGGGCCCCTATGTCAGGAGACAGGAACAATTACACAGCACCCAAGGGCCCACAAAAGAGGCTACTTTTAGGGGGGCTTCGCTCCCCAAACCACCCCACCGGGGGCTTTGCCCCTCGGAACCCCGCTGGGGGGGTGACACCCCCCTTTCAGGGCCGGTGTGTGTTTCTTGGACCCCTACCTTGGGAAATTTCTGGGTGCGCCACTGCATGTAGATATTGATATAGATATCATACCATTTTACTCTTCTCGGGGAGCACTTCCTGCTCTGACTCCAGCTTGATCTCTACTGTAGCTGACGCATCTGTCAGATCTGTTTTTTGTTCCTGCAGACTAAAAAGAAAAGTGCCACTTACATTTTTTTTCTATTTACTGGAATGGTACAGCTAGAGATTGTGCATATTGTGCAGGATCAAACCAAATTGTGTTTATTATTATTATATTTTTATATTAATTTTCATCATTTAGATCAGTTGACTCCTGCTACTGCTCATACAGCTCCCTGCACAGTATGATGTCCCTACACAGCTCCCCATGCAGTATGATGTCCCCACATAGCCCCTCATACATTGTGATGTCCCCAGATAGCCTCTCACACAGTATGATGTCCCTACACTGCTCACCATGCAGTATGAGGTCCCTACACAGCTTCCCATGTAGTATGATGTCCCTACACAGCTCCCCATGCAGTATGATGTCCACTTAGCCCCTCATACAGTATGATGTCCCCACATAGCCTCTCACACAGTATGATGTCCCTACACTACTACCGATAGAGTGTGATGTCCCTACACAGCTCCCCACACAGTCTGATGTCCCCACATGGCCCCTCACACAGTATGATGGCCCTACATTGCTCTCCATGCAGTATATTGTCCCTTGACAGCTTCCCATGCAGTATGATGTCCCTACACAGCTGCCCTCACAGTATCATGTCTCCACATAGACCCTCACACAGTACGATGTCCCAACAAAGCTCCCCATGCAGTATGATGTCCCTACACAGCCCCTCACAGAGTATGATGTCCCTACACAGCCGCTCACACAGTATGATGTCCCCAAGTAGCCCCTCACACATTATGATGTCCCCGCAGAGCCCCTCCCACAGTATGATGTACCCACATAGCTCCTCACTTAGTATGATGTCCCCACAGATTCCCACAAGTACTGAAGATTATAAAAAAAAAAAACATTTCAGCTAACCCTGTTAGCATAGTAATGACGTAATGATGATGTAATGACATCATTGATACTGATGTGCTCTCATATGTACAGGCTCAATAGGAAGTGGGAGTTGATACTGGTGAAATTGAGACACTGGGGTGGCCACGTGGTGCTTGACACTACTGTATTCAGGACTTTGGCTGTCCCAGTCCGCAGGCCACACCGGGACAGGTAAATGTCTGCCTGTGGCGTGCGGAACGCACTTTGCCCAGATCTGGTTTAGAATTATGTGAATAAATAGAAACATTTGGAATCACTTGTTAAGCGTATGTGGCGCCCCTGCGACCAGGTGGCCACAACAGGGAAGTGCAACTAGGTAAGCAAGGTGGTTGCAAAACACACCCACACCGCACAAAAACGGGCCCTATGTCTAGGACTCTAGATTGGGTAAGGGGTGGCGGGTGTAGCGAAGTGAGTGGAACGTAGGAGTACACTGACAAAATGGGTGGAGAGACCTAAACAAAACTCAGGAACACACAGGGTTAGAGAAGAGAGTAGCAGACAGTAAGCAGAGCAGAGCAGAAGAAGCAGACAGTGAGAAGGGAGCTGAAAAGCTGCAGTAGAGTGAGAACAGAACAGAGAGAGACTTCCCAGACAGTTTCGGGCTCTCTGGAGATGCAGAATCCTGAGAGGCACGGACCCCTGGAGAGAAAGCCTACTTCACAGCTTGGAAGGGACGGAAAGGGTAAAGACTGAAACAAACCCCACAGCTAAGGAAGGTGGGAGGACAAGGGCCCGGCAGCCAGATAGACCCGTGCTGCGCGGAGGAACCCTTAGCACAGTGACAGACAGAAGGAGCCTAGTGTGCCCAAATACCCGAATCTGGGACACTGGAGGGCTAGGCTGACACCAGAGAACCGGCTCTGAAGAGGTGACTGGGGATTCTATACCCTAATCATGAGACACGCCAGTGTGGGGCAGAAACTTTATGTGCTGCAGCCTCACTTTCCACCACGGACTAAGAACACAGCCGTTATACTAGGACTGGTGACCCTGATTGCAAGGGAAATAAATTCACCAGTGAGTCCACGACGACCAGACCAAACCTGTGGGTAAGGTACTACGATAATACTGAGAGAAGGGCCTGAAAGGACTTTGAGGGAGCAACACAGAAATGCTACCTGAGCTGCACAGTTTGAGTAACCCGGAGCAGTGCTTAAGTGTTTAAGTTTAACTTGTGTGAACTGTGAAACTGCTGTGGAAACATCAAGTAAAGTACCCAGTAAGCTCACACTTACCTGAGACAGTTTACTTGCAGCGTCGCAGAAAAGTCCCACCTGAGGAGCCACAGCCTGTCAGCCCTGCACACTGGCTGGAGGAGCTGCAGCTTGGAGTGACTTGTACCCAGCACGGTCCCTCACAAAGCCCCATCCAACAATCCATCCACAACCACTACTCCTGCCCTGGGGACCCTCAGCCTACCCGAGGAGGGCTTACTATCCACGCTGCCCCAAGTCACCATCCCTAGCAGGAATATGGCAGCGGTGGTTCTACTAACCACATACCCCGGGTGGCGTCACAACAAATCATCCATTGTAAATATCCCCTTTTTGGACTAATCCCAGGCCACGGGAACGGGTCACGACTACCGGGATACCCCAGAGAGAACAGCACTGGCCCGGTTCCCGAGTACCCAATAGCCTGGGGGTGCATCACGTAGACTTTGTTGAAATGAGAGAAAAGTTTCTTAAGACCCTATAGAGACCCTAGGTTATTAGAAATGTCTCTCATGTAGAGCTGAAATGTCTCTGTCATGTAGAGCTGAAATGTCCTGTCATGTAGAGCAGAAATGCCCTGTCATGTAGAGCTGAAATGTCCCTGTCATGTAGAGCTGAAATGTCCCTGTCATGTAGAGATGAAATGTCCCTGTCATGTAGAACTGAAATGCCCCTGTCATGTAGAGCAGAAATGTCCCTGTCATGTAGAACTGAAATATCCCTGTCATGTAGAGCTGAAATGTCCCTTCATGTAGAGCTGAAATGTCCCTGTCATGTAGAGCTGAAATGTCCGTCATGTAAAGCTGAAATATCCCTGTCATGTAGAACTGAAATGTCCCTGTCATGTAGAGCAGAAATGTCCCTTGTCATGTAGAGCTGAAATGTCTCTGTCATGTAGAGCTGAAATGTCTCTGTCATGTAAAGCTGAAATGTCTCTGTCATGTAAAGCTGAAATGTCTCTGTCATGTAGAGCTGAAATGTCCCTGTCATGTAGAGCTGAAATGTCCCTGACATGTAGAGCTGAAATGTCCTGTCATGTAGAACTGAAATGTCTCTGTCATGTAGAGCTGAAATGCCCTGTCATGTAGAGATGAAATGTCCCTGTCATGTAGAGCAGAAATGCCCCTGTCATGTAGAGCAGAAATGCCCCTGTCATGTAGAGCAGAAATGTCCCTGTCATGTAGAACAGAAATGCCCCTGTCATGTAGAACTGAAATTCCCTGTCATGTAGAGACTTAAATGTCCCTGTCATGTAGAGCTGAAATGTCTTGTCTTGTAGAGCTGAAATGTCCCTGTCATGTAGAGATGAAATGTCTTTGTCATGTAGAGCTGAAATGTCCCTGTCATGTAGAGATGAAATGTCCCTGTCATGTAGAATGAAATGCCCTGTCATGTAGAGCTGAAATGTCCCTGTCATGTAGAGCTGAAATGTCCCTGTCATGTAGAGCTGAAATGCCCTGTCATGTAGAGCTGAAATGTCCCTGTCATGTAGAGATGAAATGTCCCTGTCATGTAGAGCAGAAATGTCCCTGTCATGTAGAGCTGAAATGTCCCCTGTCATGTAAGAGCTGAATGTCCTGTCATGTAAGCTGAAATGTCCCTGTCATGTAGAGCTGAAATGCCCCTGTCATGTAGAGCTGAAATGTCCCTGTCATGTAGAGCTGAAATGTCCCTGCATGTAGAGCTGAAATGTCCTGTCATGTAGACTGAAATGTCCTGTCATGTAGAGCTGAAATGTCCCTGTCATGTAGAGATGAAATGTCCCTGTCATGTAGAGCATGAAATGTCCCTGTCATGTAGAGCAGAAATGTCCTCTGTCATGTAGAGCTGAAATGTCCCTGTCATGTAGAACGAAATGCCCTGTCATGTAGACTAAATGTCCCTGTCATGTAGAGATGAAATGTCCCTGTCATGTAGAGCTGAAATGTCCTGTCATGTAGAGCTGAAATGTCCCTGTCATGTAGAGATGAAATGCTTGTCATGTAGAGCTGAAATGTCCCTGTCATGTAGAGATGAAATGTCCCTGTCATGTAGAGATGAAATGCCCTGTCATGTAGAGCTGAAATGTCCCTGTCATGTAGAGACTGAAATGTCCCTGTCATGTAGAGCTGAAATGTCCCTGTCATGTAGAACTGAAATGTCCCTGTCATGTAGAGCTGAAATGTCCCTGTCATGTAGAGCTGAAATGTCCCTGTCATGTAGAGCTAGAAATGTCCTGTCATGTAGAGCTGAAATGTCCCTGTCATGTAGAGCTGAAATGCCCCTGTCATGTAGAAGCTGAAATGTCCCTGTCATGTAGAGCAGAAATGTCCTGTCAGTAGAGATGAAATGTCCCTGTCATGTAGAGCTGAAATGTCCCTGTCATGTAGAGCATGAAATGTCCCTGTCATGTAGAGCTGAAATGTCCCTGTCATGTAGAGCTGAAATGTCCCTGTCATGTAGAGATGAAATTCCCTGTCATGTAGAGCTGAAATGTCCCTGTCATGTAGAGCTGAAATGTCCCTGTTATGTAGGTGAAATCCTGTCATGTAGAACAGAAATGCCCCTGTCATGTAGAACTGAAATGTCCCTGTCATGTAGAGCTGAAATGTCCCTGTCATGTAGAACTGAAATGTCCCTGTCATGTAGAGCTGAAATGTCCCTGTCATGTAGAGCTGAAATGTCCCTGTCATGTAGAGCTGAAATGTCCCTGTCATGTAGACATGAAATGTCCCTGTCATGTAGAATGAAATGTCCTGTCATGTAGAGCGAAATGTCCCTGTCATGTAGAGATGAAATGTCCCTGTCATGTAGAGCTGAAATGTCCCTGTCATGTAGAGATGAAATGTCCCTGTCATGTAGAACTGAAATGTCCCTGTCATGTAGAACTGAAATGTCCCTGTCATGTAGAGAGAAATGTCCCTGTCATGTAGAGATGAAATGTCCCTGTCATGTAGAGCTAGAAATGTCCTGTCATGTAGAGACAGAAATGCCCCTGTCATGTAGAGATGAAATGTCCCTGTCATGTAGAGCTGAAATGTCCCTGTCATGTAGACTGAAATGTCCCTGTCATGTAGAGCTGAAATGTCCCTGTCATGTAGAGCTGAAATGTCCCTGTCATGTAGAGCTGAAATAGTCCCTGTCATGTAGAATGAAATGTCCTGTCATGTAGAACTGAAAGTCCTGTCATGTAGAGCTGAAAGTCCCTGTCATGTAGACAGAAATGCCCTGTCATGTAGAGCTGAAAGTCCCTGTCATGTAGAACAGAAATGTCCCTGTCATGTAGAGCTGAAATGTCCCTGTCATGTAGAGATGAAATGTCCCTGTCATGTAGAACTGAAATGTCCCTGTCATATAGAGCTGAAAGTCCCTGTCATGTAGAACAGAAATGTCCCTGTCATGTAGAGCTGAAAGTCCCTGTCATGTAGAGCTGAAATGTCCCTGTCATGTAGAGATGAAACGTCCCTGTCATGTAGAACTATCGAAGGAGCCTGTAAGGAGACTTTCTTTCCTACCTTTCATTGGCGCGCTGTGATGATGTTTCTTCCAGATGTTTCTGCGCTTCTCCGTTTAATTTTTCAGCAGTGTCTTCCCATTCTTTGTTGTATGCCTGCAGTCTCTTCTGGTACGCCTCCACTCTCTCCAATTTGCTGAGTGCCATTTTCCTGTGTTAGAGCAGAACGGAGAAGAAAGTCATTGTATGTGCAGGAAAATGTAGCTAGTCACTGATATGTATGAAGATGAATAAAAGAGGTGGGCAGGTGCTATTCCTCCAGGATTGTCTGTATATTCAGGAGTCTGTCCATAGGAGCCATCAGTAACTGGACACATGGACATAGTCAGCAATAGCTCCTGCAGGAGAGATGGCTGGCCATGTTTTCATCTATGCAGTGGTCTTTGAGTAGGGAAGGGTAGGAGGCAAACTGTGAACATGACCTATTGTGAAAGGTGGATCCAGTTTTATCTACTGTAGGAGAGGTGTCAGCTTTTATTAGACTTCTGCCTGTGATGATAATAGCCTGCTGGAGAAAGTCTTATCTACAGAATGTTCCCACAAAGGTATAAGCAGCAGCTTTAGGATTACACCTGGATTGGGTAAATTAAAAACAACTTGCTAAATTTTTCCCCGAAAAAATAGCTTGTCTTTGGGATAGTATAGGGCATTCCTATAAATAAGATGTAGCAGCAATAGCCCATGAAATATAAAAACTTCAGCTGTTCAAGAAATGTCCTGGTGGAAGGAAAGGATACTAGAGTAAAAACAATGCTTTTCTTCATTTGCTTAGTGTTACTTAGACATGGCATTGGCTTGTACTTGGTATTATGTGGATCCTCATTTGGTCAATATACTGTTATACTACTATATAGCCGTTGTTCATGTAAAGAAAAATAATGACCATATTTTTCGCTTAAAGATGCACGAATTATAAGACGCACAGGTTTTATAGGAGGAAAATAGGCAAAAATATATAAGCAATAAGTGGTATATACACCTGTTATGCTGTGACACTTATGGGGGAATGTCCTCAATTATACTAAGGCCCCATCAATTGGCCCCATTCAGATATATATGTCCCCATCTGGTGTATATAGCCCCCTGGTGTATATGTCCCCCATCCAAGGTAGTAAGCCTAATCACCCCCATCCTTCATTGTCACCTAATCTAAATCTATGTTATGTATGTGCCGCCCAACCGGTTATTATCCCATCTAGTATATCCCATTCATGGGTCTTGATTCCCTTCTGGCAATATATTGGTATGTGCCCTCCGTGGTACATGAATCCGACATCCTGGAATATGGCATATTGGGTACTAGATGGAGGCCGATGAGTCGCATTGGCGAGGCGGGATATCACGATGGTGGCAGGCTTTGGGCCATGTTTCCCGTGATGCACTCTCCACCTGCCCACTTCTCTTCCTCATGTGCTCTTCCTGTGAGTGTCTTCACTCTGTACTTCCCCTCGTGTGCTCTCTCACGAGTTGTCTCCTATGTGCGCTCTACCCCTGTGTATGTCTTTCCCCCGTACTGTAATGTCTCTTCCTGTGTGCTGTCTCCCGTTTGCTCAAACTCGCGTGTGTAAGTAGTAAATAAATGTATTTGTACTTTAAAATCTGTTTTGTGTTTATTTTCATTATTAAAGTGTTTAAGTTTTGGTAAAAAATGTGTAGGATTGTCATATTTTTTGTCTAGCGATAACAAGCAGCTACTGGCTTACGCTTCCATTGTTGCTTGGTGTTACCTTCGATGGCAATGAAAAATACAGGGGAGCTCTATTTTTTTAAATTAATTAAATAATAATTTTAAAAAATTGACGTGGGCTCCACTGTATTTTTTATTGCAAGCCAAGATAACCAAGGCAGCTGGGGGCTGGAATTCTCAGTGTGGTAAGGCCTAAGCATTCTGGGCCCCCCAACTGACAACTGCAGCTATCAGCCACCCCAGAATAGACCCAGAACTGTCACTTTTCCCGCCCTTCCAGCTGCCGTATAGCGGTGGAGACTGGGTTATAAAGGGCTTGATGTCAGCTTTTTTTTGGCATCTGACATCAAGCCCTATTGCTAATGTCAGCCGTCTATATGACATTCGACCATTAGCATTATATTCAGTAAGGAGAAAAAACACAGATGCTGATGTTCACCAATAGGATGCATGTATGTAAGTGCCAAAGGATAAGTTGACCAAAGACGATGTTACAATATTTGTCCAAGAAAATTCATATATAAGTTTAAGACGATGATGTAATAACTCACTAGGCATTGAGACAAATAGAGTCCTGCTTCTTATGATTATTGCCTGTCTAAAGGGGGCTGCTCAATTATGTACTGTACATGTGACACCCATGCGTACCGGTGGCCACAGTAAAGCACTGCAGCTGGGACTGGGTAAGTCAGTCACCCACACCAACACCCACCACACTCCCGATCCTCATACTAGAAGTTCTATGCCTAGCAATGGGAAGTGGGGGGTGCCAGGTTGAGGGTGGAGCATAGTGGCAGAACCCGGTAAGAGGGTGTAGGAACTGGAATAAAACCTGGGAACACTAAGTTAGGAGAGATAAAAAGAGAGAGAAAAGGGGGAGTGGAGGAGAGAGAGAGAGACGCCTAAGCCAGGACACCCAGTAGCCTAGCCAACTGAGAAACCTGGCAGGAAGAACCGGGCCCTGGGGCCTGTGCCACTGAATGGCTAGTCCGGGTCCCAGGCTGCGTACCGAGGGAAGCAAGAAGGGGTCCAAGGTGTTTCCAGATCAGCGGGGACACTGAGGGACTGGGCCGCCACCAGGGTGTCGGCCCTGTTGAAGTGGTAGGGGTTGTAGACCCCAGCCATAGATTAACCAGCGGGGTGAAGGGTCTGTATGCCCGGAACCCAACCTCAGGTGCAGCAAAAGAAAGGCGGTCGAACTAGGATGAGGGAGCCAGGATAGGAGCCTCCATGGACAACCCGTGACTGCTGACCCGTAGCTAGCACACGGAACAGAACCCAAGGCCCGAAAGGCACAAGAGAACGGAGGTGATGCAGACAAGCCATCCCAGCTGCGGGAGAACACCGGAGCCGCTGAGTAACTGTTGTGCTAGTAGGAAGTAAAAGCCGGTCAAGCTTGACTTTTGTGTCTGACTGTACTTTACGCGCCAAGTAGTAGGAGTCTACCTGCAGAGCTGCCAAATGAATCGCCACACAGGCAGAGACAGCCTACTGGAGTGAAGGTGGACCCTGCTGGCAACTGGAGAAAAAGTCAGCCGCACCAAATCTTCCCCATATTCCTACACCAGCCCAGGGAAAAGCCCTGCCCGTGAGGGCTCATCATCCTTGCTGCCTGCTACCATCATTATCCCCAGTGCCCTAAAGGCAGCAGTGGCCCATCTTGGCCACACACCACCATTTTTACTGCTCACCCGACAAGGGGATCACGGACCGGGTCACGCCACTGTGCACTCTACAGCCCCAGACAATGACGAGAGGGCTCGGTTCCGAGTACCCCACGGTCCCCGCCCGGGGCAAGACAGACATATGACATCTTAATGATTTTAATTAGGAGCACACACACAAAGGTCTGATACGTTTACATGCTAAATGTGACGACAATCTGGTGCCTTGAACAGGGATCTACAAATACAGGACTGCTTGATACAACTGCTTTTACCGTTCTCAGTCAGAAAGACAACTCTAGGTGCAGCAAAAGGTAAGCGGCTTATTCTTACAAAATTCAAGGTTGTTTTTCTGTCTTGAATTTGGCTTGTATTGAGTAAGTTTGCCCCAGGTCAATCGATCTAAACATAGTAAGTGTGTCTATTATTGATAGACAAAGAACCCTGCAGATTTTGTGTGTTGTGTTGAACTTCTGTGTTGAACATCTATGTTGAAGTTGCGTGTTGTGTAGAAGTGTGGATTTGGCAAGGATCGAGGAATCCCCGTCTGCCCAGGGAAAGGCGAAATGGCCAGTGGTTACTGGCAGATGCTCATGGTGGCTCGAGATCAGCAGAAGACAGCATTCATCTTACTGATGGGAGTGTAAGAGTTCAAAAGAATGCCTTTGGACTGACTAGTGCCCAGGAACCTTTCAGCGGTTGATGGAATATTGCTTGGGTGATTACAACTTTGAGTCCGTGTTGATCTATCTGGATGATGTGATAATATTCGGAGATTCGTTCAACGATTATCTGAAAAAGATTCTGCAAGTGTTGCACTGGCTAAGGGACAATGGACTTAAGATGAAGCCAAAAAAAGTCACCTTTGCCGGATGCAGATCAAGTATCTGGGGCATGTAGTGTTGGCTGAGGGTGTGTGATGGCAACGAGTAAAATTGAGGTCATTCAGAAGTGGCCAAGTTCCAAGACTGTGAGGGAAGCATGGGCGTTTCTCGGTTTAGCTGGATACTACCATTGGTTTGTGAAAGACTTCTTTAAAGTGGCTGAGCAACTGAATGAGTTGTTGAAAGGGACAGCTTAGAAGAAGTTGTGATAGAGGTGTGTGCTAGGTGCCAGCCTGTGTATTGAATAAGTCTCCAGAACAGAGGGCTCTTTTTCAGACAATTGTGACATCTGCCCCGCTGGAGGTATTAATGGTGTATTATCTATCATTCGGGTACTCCAGAAGTGATCATCATTCATGCCTAATCATGACCGATCATTTTGCAAAGTTTGCCATAGCTGTTTCCACCAGGGATCAGACTGCTAAGTCCGCAGCAGAGGCGATCTGTAAGCATTTCATCCTGGTTTATGGATGACCCCAAAGGGTGCATTCAGATCAAGGTGCCTACTTTCAGGGTCAGCTCAAGACTGAGTTGCTGCAGGTCTATTGGTTTCAGCAATTGCAGACAACGCCCTATCACCCACAGGGAAATGGGGCTTGTGAGTGATTCAACTAAACACTGCTCCAGATGCTGAGAATACTGGAACAGACGCAAAAGGAGCAATGGACTGAGTTTATCCCAGAATTTATGTGGGCCTATAACAACAGGGTCCATAGCAACACAGGGTTCACTCCATACGTGATGATGTTCGGTCGGCCTGGACAAGAAATCGAAGAACTGGGTCTGACTGTACCAGATGAGCCAGAGTATTGAACAGCCAGTGAGTGGGTCCAGGATCACTGACGAACGTTGTGAGAAATCCACTGAATAGTGAAAGAACATGTACAGGATCATCCCCACCGAGATAGGGGCTCAGTGCACATGGAAGAGTTCTGGTGGGTGATAAGGTGATAGTGCGAGTCATGCATCCGAGAGGGAAGTTGAGTAACAGTTGGGAGCATGCACTGCTCACAGTAGTGGACATAGTATTTCCAGGGGGGACTGTGTACACAGTGGTCCCTGAAGGGTGCATCGGACCCCGTCGCACGATGAACCAGAATTGGCTAAAGAGGTGTATGTCTGACGAACCTGTCCCCTGAGTCATCTGATCTGCGAGCGGCAGTTCAACCAAGCAATGTTGAATGTGACTGTTGGAATGACTTTGGGGCCAAACCCCTGGACGTGCAGAGTCCGACAGTCAAGTTCCAGATGTATCAGGCACAGCCCCTAATGTCACTATTTCACCAGATGGGACATACGCTTCATTGAGTCCAGCAGGTACTGGCTTACGAGGTTATAGAGGAGCACATCTGGTGTTCCCATGATATGATATAATCCTTGTTCAAAAGTTTTTATTGATTTTACATGACAAAATAAACAAGATAAACATGCACTAAAATTAAACATAGTCCGTGATGAGTACTATCAGTAGAGATTAGGTGGAGGATTATAGTTCCAACCAACGGGACTTAAACTACGTCCACAACAATATAGGCTTAGAACTGACAGTTATTGATCATGAAGTAATTTCAGGACTGTTCAATATAAAACAGATAGTGCAATTCTAGAACATGGTTCAAAAGGATAAAGGTAAGGCAGGGATAAAACAGGGGTAGGAGGGGGGGAGGGGGAACAGGGTTAGGTAGGGTGTAGAGTCTGCTCCGTCAGGAAGTGTGTTCTCAAGAGCTTTTGTGCCTAAGATTTCGAGGATGGGGCGTGTATGGAAGGGAAGAGTCTGTTCCATGGCCCCCATTTCTTGTGGTATTTGTTTATTAATTTGTGCCTTAGTGCATAGGACAGTTGTATGCATTGTGTGCGGCCACTTTCTCTAGAAGGATAGAGAAGGAGGGTGCCTTGGTGTCCCTCCACATCGATGCGATGAGTGTTTTTGCAGTCAGGATAATGTGGGCAGTCAGAGGTCTAAATTGAGGGGGGATAGGTTCTATATCTAGGAGTAAGATGACAAGTTCCGGGTAAGTGTACAGCCGTTGTCTGTTAGGTCTGTGAGGAGTAATTGAGTCTCATTCCAGAAAGTCTCTAAGGCTTTACAGTACCAAAAGATATGTGAGATGCTGCCTATCTCAAGAAGGCAACGCCAGCATAGCGGAAATTTTCTTCTTTGATTGAATGAAGTCTTTGTGGGGTAAAGTACCACCTAGTGAGAGTCTTATAATGGGTTTCTATCAGTGTTGAGCACGGAATCGCCTTCTGCAGCTTCGAAAGTGAGCAACTCAAGAGGTCGGGGTCGATCGTGATTCTTAGTTCTTTTTCCGATATGATATAATCCTGAAGAGTACGTACTATGTGTTAATGTGTTAGTTGTGAGATGCCATTTGTTGGCACACCAAATTATTTGTGGGGTGTAGTGAAGTATGTTGGTATCCGTTGTTTAATACTAATTCTCTAAAAATATACTGCAATAACTTAGTTTGGCCACTAGAGGTCACCATGCAACAAGATATGCTAAACTGAGAGCAAAGCCCAGGATTTTTCTGATACACATAGGAAGTAGAGAAAGGAAAGTAAAGACAGGCACACCAGGTGGATGCTGAGAAAGGGAGCTGAGAGGAGACCTGTGTGAGACACAGAAGCCCTGAGAACCTTGAGAGGCCCAAAGTGAAAGGTGTGATCAAGAGGAAGCGGCTTTCGTGAGTAAACATGGATGTGTGACCTGTCACTGACTGCTTAGTCAGCTAGGAAGAGTTAGCTAGAATTTGCAGCATCTCAAAGAACATTCCTGTCGCAAACATTACAGATGGACTGATAGAGATACTGTGTGAACTCCAGTGTACTGAGACTCGGTGAACGTGAAGACCTTAGGAGAGACCCGTGTAATACTACTGCATTGAGACCGAGACTGATACTGAATCCTCACCTGCACCTGAATATAACAGGGAATTTTGGTGACCTAAGAAGCTGATTAAATCTAGTAACATCAGAGTAACAAGTTCAGTTTTCTTTTCTTGCAGATATTCAGTCAGGGTGTTTGCTCTGAGCACTCGCAAGAAAAGACAGTGCACTGTACAATCATGTGTATGTTCAAAGAATCGGTTGTGTAAATATATATATAATATATATATATATATATATATATACACAGCATATGTATATTAAGGGGCAAACAGGGTACTCAGAATCTACTGTAAGTAAGGCGGGAGGCAGGTGTAAGATTGTATACCTGAGAGAACCACATGTCATGGTCATCGTAGAAACCCGGGTAGGTCCTGTATTGGATACGGGAAGGAGTGGAGTAGCCTTGGGGATAGTCCTGCTCCTTTCTGTGAAGCTGGCACTTGGGATCTCTCAGGCTGCATATTTTGTATTCTGTGGTTTGTGGCTGTTGTGGCCCATATTTTGTGGAGAAGTGAAATATTGTTATTTATTGCAAGTTATAAAAAGACGTTGGTTTGGAATCATATTGTGGTCAGAGTCATTCATAGCAGCGCCGTATCCCACACATGGACTGGTGTCCAGTCATTACGTTTTGGCATAGTCGGCAAGATACGGTGCTCGTTATGGATGATACGGGCAGCACGGTGGCTCAAGTGGTTAGCACTGCAGCCTTTGCAGCACTGGGGCTTGAGGTCCTGGGTTCAATCCCCACCAAGGACACCAAGGACAACATCTGCAAGGAGTTTGTATGTTCTCCCCATGTTTGCGTGGGTTTCCTCCGGGCACTCCGGTTTCCTCCCACATTGTAAAGACATACTGATAGGATGTTTAACCAACGGACAGACGGCAGCGCACGAATTACCACCTTTCATCTAATGCTTTAATCGAGCTCCAAGAGAGACAGCATTACTGATGTACGTAAAGTGCTATGGAATTAATAGCGCTATATAAATGAATAAATATTAAATATTTTTACCGGTAGAGAACGGTTAGTGGGTTGCTCCACAATGGCGCCCTGCTTAACCACCAGGCCATGTTCAATGTATACAACTTGCTGTTCAGTGATTGGGTAGACTAGTTGAAGAATGCCATTGCCTTGCATGGTGTTAGCCCTCAACTGCAGCCGGAGTTGCGATGAGTGCTATGGAGAGAAATGCCTGTGGAGACACAGCGGGCAGTGAGTGCTTTTGTCCACTGGCCCAGCCGCCTTATGAAAGACCGCATGGACCAGGGCTTATCCCAAATGAACGCCTGAACTCCTTAACCGTGGGCAGAAGTTGGTTTGGAATCATATTGTGGTCAGAGTCGTTCATAGCAGTGCCATATCTCACACTCATATTGACTGGTGCCCGGTCGTTACATTTCCAGCTTCCAGATGTGGAGACTGATGGTATGCATCTGATTATATATTCAGGCAAGGAGAGACAGAGAGCAGACTATAGCGACAGGTAAGATTCCCCGCTAGCCTGCTTCTCTAGTCCTGCGTGTACCTGGTGAAATAGACAGAAGATGGGTTACTTGTACAATAGGGAACAGACCATAGTGGAAGGTAGGCGTACCTGATGGTCTTATTTGCATAGTTGTGTATACAGATATGGGTAATATAGTCTGACCAAGGTAGAGCTGTTGTCTACTGAGGTGAAAACAAAGCGAGGAGAGAGATATGTTCAGTAAATGCATAAAGCTTGCTTAGCATCTGGGTGCCCATCAGGTGGAAGACAATGAGGATTGTTGAAAAAGGGCATTGTAGGAAAATAGGGGTTGTTTGACAGCTTGTTAGACCAGGCTCAGTTGTAGTGGAAAATCTCTACATATGTCACTAGAGGTTAGATAAAAGGAAGAAAAATATGGTAATAGATTTTTGTGTTAAAAAATGAACAACACAGATGGCACCTGACTTCTCTGCCATTTCCTAAATTGACTCCCGCCCTTACAAGGGCCCTGGAGGGTGGAGATGCTGTGTATGCACAAATCAGAACCCAGAATGGGTGGCAACTTGTTGTGTATTGCGCCCCCATTGGCACATAGAAACTGATAAACTTGTCAGCCAGGATTATTTCCTTTGTTAACCAATTTGTGCACTATAAACCTCCCAGATCCCAGACAAGCCAGTGCAGCCGTCATGGCAAGTGCTCAAAGTGCCATGGCCCCCCAGTCTTGGCCATGACCCCTAGTGAATATCATGCCTGCATTGGATGGGGCTAACGCCCCTTCAGGCCATGCCCTGTCTTCGAGCTCATCACCTGACACAACCCAAATGGAAGCAGCTATTTCATGCTCCAGTCTTATGCTCCCATCCATGATTCACTAGGACAATTACTTAGGGGGGGCAGCTCACCTTAACCCCTGCTGCTCACCCATAGCCAACACCCAGACTGTTAACATCAGGCCTCATATGTCAGTCTAGGGGACATCATATTAAAGAGCCCCATAGAGTGCAGTGCCCCTGGAATCCTAATGAAATGCTGATGTAGAAACGCCGGACCCTGAAATGTTTCCCATGCCATTGTTAGAAAGGTAGAGAAATTAGGAAAGGCCTTCTCCTGTTTTGGAATTCGGAGGATTTGGTGTCAGTAAAGGCAGGGGATTCTTTGTTTCCCTTGTGGCTGGGGTAATAGGCTTGCGGCCCGCACCTGAGATGATACTTCACTGGATTCAGGAAATAAATATTTTAGCTTCCCTGTCAGCACCCTTCATGATATTTATGGTAAAAGAATGCTGTGGAGACAGTAGAAAATACTGAAGCAACCCTCTGCACAGCACAAGCGATCGCGCTGTGCATTGCTGATGTGCCCTAAGAGGCCATGTAAAAAGAAGAAAAAGTAAAAATAAGTTTAAAAAATATAAATTAATAAAAATATTATATAAATAACTAAAAGTGGTAAAAAGATTTCAAATCCCCACTATTCCCCTTTTTGCCCCATTGAAAATTAACCCCTTCCCGACCTTGTTGTTACGGAGACATCATGGAAGTCGGTGACTTCCATGACCCATGACATCCCCCAACGTCATGGCGGGATTCCATTCCTGCAGCACCGGTGACCGGTGTCGGTGAAATATCACCTATGCAGCAGAAACACAGGAACCTATAGTTTACCCGGGGGGGGGGTGGCTTAGCCCCCCAGGCTATGATCGATCTGATTGGCAGTTGAAAATGAAACTGCCAAATCAGACCGATTGTAATAGTTAACCCAATGAAACTTGGTGAACTATTACAATCCAGCCATGGTTGGTGCTGCAGTAGCACCGGCCATTGACTGGAGCAGGGTGAACTCCATGTCACCCCTCAGATCTGATTGGAGCTAGCGTCCATGTGATGCTAGCTCTCCAATCAGGTATGGACGAGCAGTGTGATCGGTGGCCACCCTCCCCCTCTGCCTCCGCTTGTCTCCCCCTGACCCCCCCCCACCTCTGATCCCAGTCTTCCCCTTCACCTTCCGCCCACTAACTCCGTTCCCTGTGTCCCCCTCACCTTCCCCGTGTTGCTGTCCCCACTGCCAGCCTCCTCTCATCATCGCCGTGGACCCCCTCCTCCTCTCCCGGGCTCCTCCTCTCCCGACGATCTGGAGTGAGGTATGTAGTGTATGTATGTGTGCATGGGATGGGATGAGGGATGGATGGATGGGTGCATGGATGGATGGATGGGCTGATGGATGGATGGGTGCATGGATGGATGGATGGGTGCATGAATGATGGGCATGATAGATGTGGTGCATGGATGGATGGATGGGTCATGATGGGTGGGTGCATAGATGGACGGATGGGTGCATGGGTAATGGATGGATGGGTGCATGGATGGATGGGTGCATGGATGGATGGGTGCATTAATGGGTGTATGGATGGATGGATGGGTGATGGTGAATGGTGATGGGTGATGGTGATGGATGGGTGCATGGATGTGATGGGATGGGATGGTGTTGGATGGATGGTGCATGGGGATGGATGGGTGCAGATGGATGATGGGTGAATGGTGGTGGATGGACAGGTGCATGGGTGGATGGATGGGTGCATGGGTGGATGGATGGGTGCATGGATGGATGGATGCATGGTGGATGGATGCATGCATGAGTGGATGATGATGGGTGATGGATGGGTGCAACAAGGGATTAAGTGTCCACTTGATGTAGTCTATGGGGTCAGAGTCATGGTGCACTGTATGGCAATGATCTGCCATACTGTGCACCATGACTCTGACCCCAGAGACTTCAAAAAGTGGACACTTGATCCCTTGTTGTAGTCGCTGGGGTCACAGTCATGATGCACGGTACGGCAGATCATTGCCATACAGTGCACCATGACTCTGACCCCAGAGACAACAACAAGAGGACACTTGATCCCTTGCTGCAGTCTCTGCATGTAGTAGAGGCAATCGAGCATCGTGGGACCATCGTTGTGGACTATGTCGGACGGTATGGAGTAATAAAGATGGAGTCTCAATTTCTGTTTGTGTTTTTTTCTAATAAAAATATTTTTCTCTGTGTGGTGTATTTTATTTACTATTTACTAGAGATTCCTAATGGCTGGGTCTAACATTGGCTCGACATTATGAATCTCGGGCTTAGTGCCAGCTGCCAATAAAAAAGCTGGCATTAACCCCTTTATTACCCAGTTTGCCACCGACACCAGGGCAACTGGAAGAGTCTGGGTACAGCGCCAGAAAATGGGGCTTCAATGAATGCGCCATTTTCTATTGGGCTGCGGGCTGCAATTCGCAGCATGGGTGGCCCAGAAGGCTTGGGCCTCTCCATGCTGAGGATTCCAGCCCCAACTGCCTAGTTGTACCTGGCTGGACCAAAAATATGGCGAGCACCACATCATTTTTTTTCTGAAGTTAGGTCTATAATTACAAAAAAAAAAGGGCTTCGCTGTATTTTTGGTTACCAGCCAGGTACAATGAGGCAGCTGGGGGTGGGTGGCAGTCGCAGCTGCCAAGTTGTACCTGGCTGGACCAAAAATATGGCGGGCACAATGTGTTTTTTTTTTTCTGAAATTAGGTCTATAAGTAAGAAAAAAAGGGTTTCGCTGTATTTTTGGTTGCCAGCCAGGTACAACTTGGCAGTTGGGGGGCTGAAATCCTCAGCGTGGAGAGACCCAAACGTTGTGGCCCCCTATGCTGCAAATTGCAACCCACGGCCACCCAGAAAATAGTGCATTCATTAGAGGCGCCATTTTCTGGTGCTGTACCCCAACTCTTCCAGTTGACCTTGTGCTGGTGGCACACAGAGGTCTCCATACGTGATATGGTGTCCGCTAACAATTTCAATGGAAAATTAGCTCAAATTGTTAGCGGACACCATGTTGCGTATGGAGAGCCCCTGTGTGCCTGAACATTAGAGCTCCCCCACAAGTGACCCCATTTTGGAAACTAAACCCCCCAAGGAACTTATCTAGATGCATAGTGAGCACTTTGAACCCCAGATGCTTCACAAATTAGTCCGCAATAAGGAAAAAAGAAGATTTTTGTGAAAAAAAAGTACTTTTTCATTTTTACAGATTCAATTTGCATCTAGATAAGTTCCTTGGGGGGGTCTAGTTTCCAAAATGGGGTCACTTGTGGAGGAGCTCTAATGTTAGGCACACAGGGGCTCTCCATACGCGAACATGGTGTCCACTAACAATTGGAGCAAATTTTCCATTCAAATTGTTAGCGGACACCATGTGACGTATGGAGAACCCCTGTGTGCCTAAACATTGGAGCTCCACCACAATTGACCCATTTTGGAAACTAGACCCCCAGTGAACTTATCTAGATGGGTGGTGAGCACTTTGAACCCCCAGGTGCTTCACAAATTGATCCATAAATATGAAAAAGTACTTTTTTTTTCACAAAAATGTTCTTATGCCTCAATTATTTTATTTTCTCATGGGCAATGGGATAAAATGGATCTACAATTTGTCTGGCAATTTCTCCTGAGTACACCAATACTTTATATGTGGTCATAAACCACTGTTTGGGTGCATGGCAGAGCTCGGAAGGGAAGGCGCGCCATTTGACTTTTTGAATAGATAATTAGCTCCAAAAGTCAAATGGCGCTCCTTCCCTTCCCAGCCCTATCGTGCATGCAAACAGTGGTTTATGACCACATATGAGGTATCTGTGTACTGAGGAGAAATTGCCCAACAAATTTTAGGATCCATTTTATCCTGTTGCCCATGTGAAAATGAAAAAATTGAGGCTAAAAGAACATTTTGTTGGAAAAATTAAAATGTCCATTTTTTCCTTCCACGTTGCTTTAGTTCCTGTGAAGCACCTGAAGGTTAATAATCTTCTTGAATGTAGTTTTGAATAGCTTGAGGGGTGCAGTTTTTGGAATGGTGTCACTTTTGGGTGTTTTCTGTCATGTACGCCATTCAAAGGGACTTCAAATGTGATGTGGTCACTATAAATAAATGGTTTTGTAAATTTTGTTTGAAAAATGAGAAATTGCTGATGAACTTTGAACCCTTATAACTTCCTAAAAAAAATTTTTTCCAAAATTGTGCTGATGTAAAGTAGACATGTGGGAAATGTTATTTATTAACTATTTTGTGTCACATAAATCTCTGGTTTAACAGGATAAAAATTAAAAATTTGAAAATTGCTAAATTTTTAAAATTTTCACCAAATTTTGATTTTTTCGCAAAAATGATCGACCTAAATTTACTACTAACATGAAGCCAATATGTACGAAAAAACTATCTCAGAATCGTTAGGATCCGTTGAAGCGTTCCAGAGTTATAACCTCATAAAGGACACTGGTCAGAATTGACAAAAATGCCAAGATCTTTAGGGTCAAAATAGGCTGGGTGGTGAAGGGGTTAAACAAAAAAAGAATACACATATTTGGTATCACTGAGTTCAGAAATGCCCAATCTATTATAATATAAATCAACTAATCAGATCTGTAAACTGTAACGGAAAAAAGAAGTCCAAACGCCAAAATTACATTTTTTTGATTGCTGTAACATTGCAATAAAATGCAATAGCAGATCTTTAAAACAGCACATCTACCCAAAAAGGTGTCGAAACATCAGCTCATGCCATAAAAAATAAGCCTCTCACCCTCTGCCCACTCCACGCTCCCGTGCAGCCACATACATACACACACGGTCGCCATCTTTGGGCACTTGGGTATACACATCACAGCAACCTACTGCAAGATTACCGTAATTACAGGATTACTTTGGAGGGGCCCTTGGTCGGAGCTACTAAAGTGAATCTATTTTGTTTGTAATAAAGAATTTGTCTCAGGCTAGGGTCACATATGCGGTTCTATTTTGGAAACCTGATCCGGTTTTGAGCTTTCAAAAAGCTCAAAACCGGAGCAGGAGCCGCTCCCCATAGGAGCCCATTATGGTAACCAGATTGCACTACATGCAATCCGGTTACCAGGTCCGGATCTGCAGCCTGCGGGGAAAAATCATGCAGGCTGCAGTTTTCGGAGCGGTTTCTGTGACCCGCAATGCAGTAACCATATTGTTCAGGATGTGTAATCCTGAGCAATGCGGTTACAGTATACTTTGTTCATCCCTGTGTTAAATGTGTATTAAAACATTAAATATTAATATTAACTGTGGACAACATGTCTCTAGGGGGTGCCCCCCCTTGACAGCTCCCCTCCTGTGGGCATGTGAGGGGTTAATAAGCCTTACAGTAAGCCGGCTATTGTCGGCTTTGTACAAATATATGAATGAAGGAGCGGCTCCTCACATTAGAGCAGATACTGTACGTAATGTATCTATAGTATCAGCCGCTGTCCAGGTTCCTGTAACCATTAACATTAGGTGTATGGCAGTGCCCTGCCCATAGACCTAATGTTAATGGTTACAGGACCAAGGACAGCGGCTGATACTATACGTACATTACGTACAGTATCTGCTCTACTGTCAGGGAGCCGCGGCTTCATTCTTATATTTGTACAAAGCCGACAATAGCCGGCTTACTGTAAAGGGCTTATTAACTCCTAACATGCCCACAGGAGGGGACACCATATCTCTAGGGGGGTGGGCACCCCCTAGAGACATGTTGCCCACAGCTAATATTAATAATTAATGTTTTAATACACATTTAACACTTTGTTCATCCCTACGGCAGCAGGGATGAACAAAGTATACGGTAACCGCATTGCTCCGGATTACACATCCGGAGCAATCCGGTTACCGCATTGCGGTTGCCACAACACATTTTGTCCTAAAAAATGTGTGTGAAGGCAATTGCGGTTGCTCAATCCGGATCTGGATGCGGTCACCACAATTGCCTTAACAAGTGTGACCCCAGCCTCAGTGTCTTGTTTTTTTTTCTCTGCCCTGAAAATATTGTTAATGGCCAGCTGTCATACTGATGGGAAACATTAGCAATACGGCTTGATGTCAGCTGCCAGAAAAAGCTGACATCAACCCTTTTATTACCCAGTTTGCCACCGCTACACGGCAGCTGGAAGAGCGAGGTAACTGACAGTTTTGGCGTCTCTCATGGAGGCACCAATTCTGGGGCGGCTGCTGGCTGCAATTTTGAGTGTGTGGGCCCAGAATGCTTGGGCCTCACCACTCTGAGAATTACAGCCCCAACCTGCCTGGGTTACCTTGGCTGGCAATAGAAAATACAAAGAAGCTTATGATTTATTTTTTTTAAAGTTATTTATTTAAATAACTTAAAAAAATAGGGCTCCCCTGTATTTTTCATTGCCAATGAAGGTAACACCAAGCAGCGCATGCTGGCGGCCAGTAACTGCTTGCTTCACCTGTGCTTGCAATAGAAAATACAGTGAAGACCTACATATTTTTTACCAAGGAATGAAACACTTTATTAATTAACAACAGAAACAGGTTCCTAAGCAAAAATACATTTATTTATATACATTGGGATAAAACACAGGGGGGGAGAGACAGCGGACAGGGCAGAGACCACACAGGGGGGAGAGACAGCTGCCACTCCCAGCGCCACAGAGTCCACTCCATCATGATGTCACTGTACTCTCCATGCGATAGTGGTCACTGACCGGGGAAGATCAAGATTAAGATCTAAAAATGATGAAACATAAAATGGTTCCTTTAATACACATGATGCCACAATACATGGTGCCTCTATATATACAGCTGCATCTCAATTAATTAGAATATCGCAAAAATTAATTTATTTCAGTACATAAAGTGAAATGCATATATTATATAGAGTCATTGCAAACACAGTGATCTATTTAAAGTGTTTATTTCTGTTAAAGTTGATGATTATGGCTTACAGCCAATGAAAACCCAGACATCATTATCTCAGAAAAGTAAAGTAGGGAGGATAAAGGGTTAAAAATTGTGCTGCCATATTCCATGAACATTAAAGGGTGAATATAATATTGATTTATTAGTCAATGCGTTTCAGGCATCCTGGCCCCTTCCTCAGGACAAATCAATGTCATATTGCCATATTTCAGGGCTTTTTAGGGAGTGTTGACTAATAATCAATTATATCACCCTTGATTTTGTGGATATGACAGCGCGGTTTGTAACCCTTCATCCTCTACTTTATTTCTAGATAATGACTTGGATTCTTGGTGCAAGTTAATCATAATTACAGAAAAGCACTGAAATAGATACTGTGTATACTCATTAATATTGCCTTCATTTTATTTATCATTACTACAAAAATATTTATGTATTCAATTTATTGAGATCATTGTAATCTATTATATCTATTGGGACTACCAAATGTCATAATTTAGAGATCATGGCGCGATAGTCGAGAATGATTCTGTGTCACAACTGGATTTTCTTAGATAAATTGATAGCCTTGTGATTAGCCAATGATATATAAGAGATAGTAAAGAATAGCAGGGCGGACACGTGGTGCAGCTGGTTCAGCTGCACCAGGGCCCCAACGGGTAGGGGCCCTCAAGCCTGCAGGGGGCCCCCAGCCGACCCCCATGTCCCTGTATCAGAGGAGAGGGGGTTAAGTGAGGGAAGCTTCCTGCTTCCCTCGGCTGATCCCGCCCCTCCTCTCCTCTCCAGCCCCGACACCCAGATCTACAATGCGGCGCAGGTAAGAGCCGCACGCTCCCCCCTGCCAGCAGCCCCCCGCTTCTCACCACCAGCACCCGCAGCCCCTCGCTTAACGCTGCCAGCACCCCTTCCCCCAGTCCTCGCCCGCCGCCGCCAGCACCCCCCCATCATCCCCCCCGGTCCTCGCCCGATGCCGCCAGCCTACCCCCGGTCGTCTCACCTAAAGCTGCACCAGGGCCCGGCAGGCTGAAGGTCCGCCACTGAGTAAGAGTGCAGGAACAGGTCAGACATCCGAAACGCTGTTTACTGTCAGGATGTCGAGAAATTAAAATCCATCTCTGGTCATTTCCATGAGATGCACAATTGTACCCCAAGGGGTGTAACAGTCTGCGGTATTGACCGTGTACATAGGGAGTCGTGGTGGGGATGTTCAGAGGAAACTCCTTCATAAAGGAGTGAGATGGATGGTGACTACTGACAAAAGGCCCCAATGAGGCCGTCAGTGTTAAGTCCTTTCTGTAAGGCTTTGCGCTGTCTTATTTTTGCTCTTTGTTATTCTGCTATATATTCCTATATTTTATTATTCACACTGGTTTTATTTCCCTTTGTGCAGCAGTCGGCTATGAATCCTAAGTCGTTTGTATGGATCGGTGGGAGCACCGTATACTGCGAAAAAAAAGGAAAAATACTATTTCTGAGACCACTCCGCTGTGAATGGATCTCTCCCAATTATGGACTATCACTTATTTTCTCGTAACACTAATCAATACTCCATAAATAGACATGAAATTGCATACGTTTTGTGACTGTATATCAGTGGGGCCACTGTAAGAGAGGTGTATCTGTCACATAAAGTACTGATCTATAATTGTACTTGATATGTATACTATTTTCCTCTTTGTCTTTCTGGTGGCTGTGAGGTAGCAACCGGGGAACCCGCTTGCTAACGACAACAAACACGTGTTTATAAGTTTAACCAATGTCTACCCGTTTATTTTCACATATTAACAACATAACCCGGGTAGCATGTTTGACACATATCACATTGATTAAAAACACCATACATAAATACACCATACATTTACATATAACATTACATAACACTCATATTGCACATAACATCTTATAGTAACCCGGGACCTGTAACCATCTCTGTCCCCATTAGAGCTCTGCTAACAGCTCCCATGGTGGCTACGGCCTCCGGCCTACTTACACTATACATACGTTACAGTACGATGATGACCCCTCCGGGTTCATAACAGGGATTGGCAAACCCTAGTAACCCGTGGGGCTGCGGCCTCAGGCCTAACCACGCGTTACCCAGTACGGGAGCCCTTCTAACCCCTGCTTCTGACCTTCGTTACATACGCCTCAACGGGCCCTGTGGGTCCCAATGGCGGTACCTGCCGCCTGGCTTTAGTCACCCAGCATGATGACACAACACTCACCCGTAGTCAGGAGTCCTGCCTGACCGGGTCCTTACATACCGTATGTGATCCATCATTCAAACGTCCATGGATCACACACCTGCTCACAGCCCACATCCATGGACTGTGGCCCCTCCATGGCCCATTACAGGGACTGGCAAACCATAGTACACGGGAACCTCATCCGATACCTACTAGGAGCCCTATTACCCCTGTGTCTGGCACCACAGGCACACCCACACCATTAGAGGTCGTGGTTGAGGGACGGGTACCCTCTGCAAGCAGCAGGGCAAGCCTCCCTCTCGTTCCAAGGACGGAACGCCTCCAACATCATCCATACTAGCTGGGTCACTCTCTCCCCACATCATTATACATGGGTCTTACATATAGGCCATCATCTCTCATTCAGGGCCATTACCTAAGCCCTCATACACATAGTTAAACACATTTTTTCATCAGGTCCTTTAACTGAGTACTCCGACTCGGACCCAAAGGCGGTCTATGCCCGCCTGGCATTACTCACACACAGCTCACTCCGTTACACGGGAACCGCTGTCTTACCGAGCACGGATCCGGGTCTCGCTACCTGTATAACGGGTCCACCAAGCGTCCCCCAAGGGCTCCTTTCCCGGACGTAGTTCAACCCACGCCCGGACCAGTCTCCACCGGGTTCAGCCACGGCTTCCCCACCAGGTGCTATCACAACCTCGGACCTCGGCACCGGCATGGAGCTAGCATGCTCCCTTCACCATCTCAACATGGCGGCCTGGACTTGCATTCCCAGTCCCTCACACAGACTGGCGCTGCTCAGCTCTCCGGCTGGTAATCAGCCCACATCCTCTCAGGCTGATGTCTGGCTGAAAATGGATCTAATCTGTAATCACTCAGCTGGCAGCCTCTTATCGTGCCAGCCACTCCCACATGGACACACCCCCTTAGCTGCTGTTAATCAGCCTTTCACACAGCTCAGGTTAACTCCCTGTGTTCCGGGTTGTCAGCACTCACTCATTACATCCTATTCCTCATGGATCTCATCCCACTCTCACTGCCGCTCATTAGGCTCATGAAACCCTGTGTTCACAAGTCGGTTCACAGTCAAACCGGCCAGTGTGCACAGGATCATACCTTGATCCTGCATGTGACGCGCCCCGGCCATGTGGACCATGCCAGCGGTGCCTCACATGGCCCATATTTTAAATCTAATTTATGGGATGTATATGTAAATAATTTGATTAAGATAAGACTAGATCATGTGTGTATTATATATACACAATCAGACTGGTCAGATAAACACCATTTATGGGAGAAATAGAGTCTAAGTATAGAATTTACTATACTATCCTTTTGAACAGGGGAGGCTGCTGCTATATAAACTTGTGAATAGGGGAGGTTGGTGCTTCTATATACTGGTGAACAGGGGAGTCTGGTGCTGCTATATACTGGTGAACAGGGGAGGCTGGTGCTATATATTAGTGACAGGGGAGGCTGGTGCTGCTCTATACTGGTGAACAAGGGAGTCTGGTGCTGCTGTATACTGGTGAACAGGGGAGGCTGGTGCTATATATTAGTGACAGGGGAGGCTGGTACTGCTCTATACTGGTGAACAGGGGAGTCTGGTGCTGCTCTATATTGGTGAACAGGTGAGGCTGGGGCTGCTGTATACTGGTGAACAGGTGAGGCTGGGGCTGCTGTATACTGGTGCATAGGGGAGGCTGGGGCTGCTGTATACTGGTGAATAGGGGAGGCTGGTGCTGCTGTATACTGGTGAACAGGGGAGTCTGGTGCTGCTCTATATTGGTGAACAGATGAGACTGGGGCTGCTGTATACTGGTGAACAGGTGAGGCTGGGGTTGCTGTATACTGGTGAATAGGGGAGGCTGGGGCTGCTGTATACTGGTGAACAGGGGAGACTGGGGCTGCTGTATACTGGTGAACAGGGGAGGCTGGGGCTGCTTTATACTGGTGAACAGGGGAGTCTGGTGCTGCTCTATACTGGTGAACAGGGGAGGCTGGTGCTATATATTAGTGACAGGGGAGGCTGGTGCTGCTGTATACTGGTGAACAGGGAAGTCTGGTGCTGCTCTCTATACTGGTGAACAGGTGAGGCTGGGGCTGCTGTATACTGGTGAACAGGTGAGGCTGGGGCTGCTGTATACTGGTGAACAGGTGAGGCTGGGGCTGCTGTATACTGGTGAATAGGGGAGACTGGGGCTGCTGTATACTGGTGAACAGGGAGGCTGGGGCTGCTTTACTGGTGAACAGGGGAGTATGGTGCTGCTGTATACTGGTGAATAGGGGAGGCTGGGGCTGCTGTATACTGGTGAATAGGGGAGGCTGGGGCTGCTTTATACTGGTGAACAGGGGAGGCTGGTGCTGCTCTATACTGGTGAACAGGGGAGGCTGGGGCTACTGTATACTGGTGAACAGGGGAGGCTGATGCTTTGCTGGCTGGGGATTTGGAGGCATATTACTATAGAATCATTTTTATTGGCACTGTAAAGTAAAATCTACTTTATTTAGTATGCAAATGAAGGAGCTTTGCAGCACTCTCGTATTTGTATACTAAAGCTTGTCTTTATTGTCAGCGCACCTTTAGTAACAGTGAGTGCTCTCTAATATCAGCCTGCAAGTCTGCGCTCTTTCTTTTAGTGTGTAATTAGCGCCTTTAAAGCGTTTTACGGGGTAGATCTGCCTTAAATAGATGTCGTGCGCACAGACTCATCGGGTGACATCAGTAAGGGGTGCAACCACGAAAAGTGCCTAGGGCCAAACACAGCCCTGCGGGCACAGCATGACTTCTGGTTCCGGATCAGATGACCAGTGGATCACATGGGGATGCCCGCTCAAGGAGCAAATACAACTTGTGAGGTACTCATATATGAGAAGTGTAATTACCAGTGCGATGTCATGTCACCTGCTTACCATGCGACTTAGCGACTATACATTTGCTGAACAGCTGTTTTTAATTTCAGAGTTCTTTTTTGGGAGATTACCATGGATGTATAAAGGGTTCTAATATAAGTGAAGCCATGCCTCCTGACAAAGCCTATTATAGACAAAACGTGCGTCAAGGTGCTGGTGGACTGGAGCTACTCCTCCTGAGCCCCTTGTATACTGGTGTTGCCAAAACCCAAGGTAAATTGCATTATGAATTGGTTGTGCAGTGATTTACTAATAAGAGGCAGATGGCAGTTAGGTTACTGTATTATCTGCCTCAGGTAGCTGCTTGCTATTTACCATAATAATTTGGTCCAGTTTACACCTTGCTACACTGGCTAAGACGGTTCACTCCCTGGGAAGAATGTATCACCTTGTTACCTATAATGGCCACTTTACACGCGGCTACATTTCTAGCTTATCCACAGGTAACTTACTGGCTGCAGTGAAATCATGGAGACATTATTCCATTTGTACACAGCAACAAGATAGAACCATGTCTCCATGATTTCACTGCAGCCAGTAAGTTACCTGTGGATAAGCTAGAAATGTAGCCGCGTGTAAAGTGGCCATAACGCGATGTCCTCTCTGCTACATCCCCTGTGCATAAATATAGATGTCTATGCACAGGGAATAAGCAGACTGAGAACAATCTCAGCTCTGCTACATCATCTCTGTGCACAGACATTCATGTCTGTACACAGGGAATGAGCAGACTGAGAACAATCTCAGCACTGCTACATCAGGCAGCAGGCGGGCTCTAGGACCCTGGAGCTGGCAGCCAGCACACAGAGGACAGGACTCTTATCTGTGCGAGTTTCCCAGCGATTACAGTTGCAAAGTAAACGAGTCCAATGCAAATAAATGACAAAAATAGGATTGCTTCAGGCTGAAGCTTCCGAGACACATCTGCGATTTGTAAATCTCACACTACTCGCTATTACTCGCTTCCCCATTCATTAACATTGGACTCGCTAGACTCGCAACGAGTAGCGAGTCCTGTGCTCGGACTCGCTAGAGTCAAGCGATTCCGAGTAATTTAGGATTCGCCCATCACTAGTTTTAAAGTCCAGTCTGTTGTGATGTCATAGACACCGTGATGTCATCACGCATGAAGGTTCTACAACAGAAGTGGGCTGGATATTACCATGGTAACCAGGAGAACAACAATTCACATAAGCTCCTAATCTTCTTTGCATTTTGTTCTTGTAGACCATAGAGGGACAATGCTAACCAAAACTTCTCAACTCATAGATTATGTCCACGTAGACCCAGGTAGCAGTGTAATCTGCCTGGTCAACCCACACACTATGAATAAACCTTCAGGCAGAATACTGCCTTGTACATAAGCAATTGGCTTATTAACCCCTTCACCGCCAGACAATTTTTCATTTTTCACTCCCCTTCTTCCAAGAGCCATAGCTTTTTTATTTCTCCATCAATATACACAGACGACGGCTTGTTTTTTGCAGGACGAGCTGTACTTTTGAATTGAATAATTTATTTTACCACATAATGTACTGAAAAGCAGGAAAAAAGTTCCAAGTGGGGTGAAATTACAAAAAAGTGAAATCATATGTTAATTTTGAGTTATTTTTTATTCGCCATGTTCACTATATGGTAAATCTGACATGACGGTGTGATGCCTCAGTTTGGTACAAGTTCGTAGATAACAAACATATATACTTTTACTATTATCTAAGTGGTGAAAAAAAAAATTCTGAAGTTTTTAATATACGAGAATTACACTTTTGCGCCATTTTCCGCGACCCGCAGCGTTCTCATTTTTTGGGATCTGGGTCTGTGTGACGGCTTATTTTTTGCGGCTTGAGCTGATGTTTCTAATGATAACATTTTTGGGTAGATGTGCTATTTTCATTGCCCGTTATTGCAATTTACCTTAACAATGCCGCGACCAAAAACACATAATTTTGGCGTTTGTCCTTTTTTCCGTTACGCAGTTTACAGATCTGATTAATTGATTTCATATTTTGATAGATCTGGCATTTTTGAACACAGCAAATACCAAATATGTGTATTTTTTAAATTTCTTTAATAGTTTTATTTTCAATGAGGCAAAAGGGGGTGATCTGAATTTTTTAGTTTTTTTTTCATATTTGGAAAAACTTGATTATCTTGTTTTTTGTTTTTAAATCATGCTGTCAGTGACTGACAGCGTGATCCGGAGCACCACAGCGCATATCGTTCCATTCCCTGTCGGTATCGGTAACTCCGCTGTTACTTTCACAGCCCGGGGTCCTGTGATGACTTCAGAAGCTATCTGCATCACCTCCTGTCGATGGCAGGTGAGTGCCAGCATGCACATGAAGTGATTATTTCTGCTATATAGAGCAGTGCTGAAGCATGTCTCTGCATAGCAGAAATGATCGGACAGTGTAACACCAAGGTGGGCCATGTAAAATAAAAGAAAATAAAGAAAAATGTTTTTACAAATATGAAAAAAACCACCCCCCTTTTGCCCCCCTTGAAAATAAAAGTATTAAAAATATAAAAAAACACATATTTGTCATCGTCCCGTTGAGAAATGCCTTATCTAACAAAATATAAAATCAGATAATCACCAGATCACTGAACTGTATAACAGAAAAAAGCCCAAAAGACAAAATTACGTTTTTTTTTTCATCGCCGCACCACTGCAATAAAATGCAATAACGAGCGATCAAAAGATCACATCTATCCAATGGTATAATTAGAAACGTCAGCTCAAGACGCAAAAAATAAGCCGTCACACAGCCCCAGATCCCAATAAATGGGAATGATACGGATTATGGAAAAAGGTGACAAAAGTGCAATTCTTTTTCTTTAACCCTAGAATGTGTAACCTCGGTCTTTTACACCCGGCAGCTTATTTTTTTCCCTATTTTGCGCAAAATTAGTTGGACTCTAGGTTTTCCTCAAGTATGTTGTTGTTGGTAATATCCAGTTGTTCATATAATTTTATGTGATAGGCATTTTGATATAACAATTCTTTTTTGGGAGCTCCATATACGTCACACATTCTCGGGTTAAAAATGTCGGATTGTTTTTCACCACTTAATAAAAGTAAGATAAAAGTAAAAGTATAAATGTTTGGTATCTATGAACTCGTACCGACCCAAGGCATCATACCAACATGTCAGATTTACCATAGAGTATCTCTTTCGCAATCTGCCTCTGTCTATTCCCTCCAACCTACTAACGCGCTTGCAACAAGCCGTGCATGCATACATCTGGGCAGGCCGAAGAGCCAGAGTATCGGGGAATATCATGTATCTGCCTTACAGTCAAGGGGAAATGGGAGTTCCTCATTTGTCGGCGTACTACAGAGCTACACTGCTTCAAGAGGCCAAGCTTTGGTGGATGGCGAGGGGCACTGAGGGCTGGGTGGGTCTCGAGTCCGCTCTCCTTGGGACTGGTTCTCTGCGCCATCTTTTGGAGGCAAAGTGCTTGGCCCCTACGAGAGTGTCCCTGCAGCTCCCCACGATGGTCTCACTCTTGCGAACCTGGAGGGAAGAGGGGGGAAGCAGATCTCATTATCCCCTAAGGATATAGACATTAGGGCTTTGCCTTTTCAAATCCCCTTCCTGAACATTGGTCCTTGGATGCGGGCGGGGATCCGCAACTGTGCGGACTTCCTTGAATCGGGTTGTCTCAGCCCCTTTTCGAGCCTTTGTGCGAGATTTCCGGGTATAGAGAGGACTTTCTATCAATATGCACAAATCTCACATTTCTTTAGCTCTCTTGGGGGTACGTGGGGGGCCCGCCCTCCCCCTCAGGTCTCCCATTTTCAAAAGTTCCTTTTTTCCCCCACTAAAACAAAAAGCTCTGTCAGGAGTGTATAGACATTTGACTGCGGCCTTGTTCCCCAATAAACCAAGCTACATGAGGAGATGGGAGGAAGACCTTGGGTTCACGGCCCCGGAGGAAGGCTAGTATAGGGGACTGAGGGTCTTACAGGCAGCTTCCAGGTGTGTTAATCACCTGGAAATCCTGAAGAAAATTCATACGAGGTGGTATTACCCTCCGGTGACCCTGGCGCGCTTCTCCCAGGATCGATCCCCTCTATGCTGGAGGGGCTGTGGAGAAAGAGGTACACTGGCCCACATGTGGTGGTCCTGCCCCAGACTGGCCCCCTTTTGGGCAGTCATCTCTGGCTTGATGGGGTCGGTAACGGGCATGCGTGTCCAGGTATCGCCGCAGCTGGCAATCTTACATGTAGGGATCCATCTCTTTCCCAGGGACTCCAGAACGCTGATTTCTAATGTTTTAACTGCTGCAAGGTTGAGCATCGCAGCTAAATGGAGGGCAGACTCTCCCCCTTCTATTGCAGAGGTCACTGATCGTCTGAATGTGATATTCCACAATGAATACCACCTAGCTTTAGATAATGCCACCAGAAACAGGGTGATAGACGACTGGGCACGATGGGCGGCCCACCCGTCTGCAGTTCCGATTGTGTGAGACCTAGACTTTTGACGTTGGCCGTTCACGGAGTTATTCACGTCGCTATTTCTGCCATTATTCACAATGTAAGTGGTATCTGCGTTTAGGTCCCTGGTGGTCCTTCTCTCATCTAAACCTCCCCCCCTCCCCCTCTACTTCCCTTGGCTGTTTTGTTTTCTTGTTTATGTATTCTTGTCTATGTTTATGTCATTGTATTTGCTTTGCATAACCTCAATAAAAATTATTGGAACAAAAAAAAAAAAGATTTACCATAGAGTGAACATGATGAATTAAAAAAAATCAAAACTAAACTTGTAATCACACTTTTACACGGCAGTTGGAATTTATTCCCATTTTCCTGTAGACTACATGGTAAAATAAATTATTTTATTCAAAAGTGCAACTCATCCCACAAAAGTCAAGCCCTCATATGTCTATATCGATGGAAAAATAAAAACGTTATGGCTCTTGGAAGAAGGGGAAGGAAAAATAAAAATCGGAAAACGAAAAATCGCCTGGGGGTGAAGAGGTCAAAGATAACTGGGGGCCCCGTTGGAGCTTTCACATTGGGGCCCCTGAGCTTCAAGTTACGCCACTGCAGTAGAAGCTCAGGGAAAGTGAGTCTCACAAAGATTTAGCACATTTAGGCTGGAAACACACAGTCCGAGTGACATGAGAGTTACTCGCACGAGTCTCGGATCATTCACCAGGGATGGCCTCCCCCTCTCTGGACGGGAGCAGTGGAGCTACATAGAAATAAATACCACTGACAGTATTCTGTCCAAAGAGGCAGGGGTCGAGCCGGGTGAATGATCCGAGACTCGTGCAAGTAACTCGCATGTCACTCGGATAGTGTGTTTCCAGCCTAAGCAACAATGTTGCAGTCCCGCTCCAGAATCTGTTTCCTCATTGTATCCTGATGGGGAACAGATGCATTCCTCCTAATAATTAGGCTCCTTTCACATCTGCAGTTTATTTCAGTTCCAGCAGATCAGGTATGCCTGAACTTTTGAACTTCTTGCCTGTTCTGCCTTTTTGGTAAAGCCTCTTTGGAAACACGGATTTGTTACACCTGTGGCAGGATTGCGTTCTGCCTAATGCATTTTCTATTGGAGTTCTATGCCACCACCTACCTCCCAGCACACTCCATCATGGCCACCGCTTGAGAGAATGATGGAGGAACTATGGGATGACCACGCCCTCTAGGACAGACAGGACTTGAACCATCTTGTGGAACACTGACATGCCCTGTGGGTTTGGGTGCATTTAGCTGGCCAACCAACAGACAATTTGGTTGCACCTGGTGCCAACTTTTCTCCAGGTTGGCCCCCTCCTGCCTCTTCTGGAAGTACTCGGTGGTGCCAACCCAACATACGCCAACTGCAAATCACCCCTTCCTGCTCCACACCTTCATGAAAGTGACCTCATCCCTGAAAAAGATGGTACGTAGTCTTTGGTGAAGATTGTCACGCTGCAGCGCGGAGCGGTTGATATAGCAGCAACGCTTAGTGCCATGTTCCACTAGGAATGAGTACCGTTCTCATATTTAACGCTATTTTCAACAGGAATAGACACCCCTGACGAAGCCGCCTAGGAGCAGCGACACGCGTTGGGTCTGCTGGGGGTCCACTTTCCTTATTGGGGCTAGCTAACTGGTGACTATTGACCGCATTACATATGACTTTTGCACGCCCCGTCATTGTCAGTGCTCTACTTCACTTATATCAGCATCCACACTGGGTATAATAGCATTACCAGCACTTATCATTTCTTCTTTAGTAGTTGGTTATACCTTAAATTGATATATAATGATATTCTGGTTTATACTTAACTGTGATTACTGTGTTGGACGTTTATAATGCTCACCCCTTTTGTATCTTAACTAACTAATGATGTACACAGACTCTTTTTGTCTGTGCCTGAGTATTACTTATGATCACTGGTCATGATTGCCCATTATGACTGCTCATGGTTTCCTATGGGTGTACAGCATGTAACTGGTATGCATACCTAATTTATTTAACCACCTGTGTACTGTAGGATCAATGTGAAGTGATCCCCTATGGTTTGTCCATAGACCATTGGATTCCCACAGGGTGTATTATCTATATGTATGACCCATGTTTGATTTTGTAAAGAATTGGTATACATTCTATTTCTGATAATCTTACAATTGCCATTGACTACTGTACTGTGATCACATATAGTGAGCCCCTGTGGTTTGTCCATCTAGATTGGATCTCCATAGGTGTTTTTATCTGTATGTATTGCCTATGCTTAATATTGTACTGAAATACACTACCTCCGATTACTTTGCACTGGTCATCGACTACTGTACTATGACCATTCCCATAGGATCCACATGTATGTAATTTTGATATCAATTAACTGCTGTGATCCCTGATAATAATAATTGCTGCTTGGTGATTGATGCACATTGACAACCTTGATGTGAAGCAATTGTTATACCACATATATGGCATTGATGGACCCCTTGTTTGTGATCTTTTGTAAGTTTTAATTGTGTTTTAATATTTGTCTGTTATCCTGTTGTGTGTAATAATACATTTTATATACATATAATTACTCAGGTGTGCTCCCCTTATATGTCATGGCTTTTTCTGGGTTTACATCTCTTCTCCATGATGCCACTTTGGGTCTGGTTCTGTCGACCTACCTTCTGCCCCTGGGGTGATTAGGTAGATTACATCTTCTGAGTCCAGTTCAACCATGCCTTGCAGAAGATCCATCAGCAAAGTACTGGCGAATGTAGACAGTGTACCTGTGTGCCACTGGGAATGCACAGGTAAGATGGTGTCCAGGGTAATAGATATAGGAACAGGGACTTGTGGCTGCGCTCCCGCTCCAAAAAAATCCAAGATTCAAGAATTATTTGAATTCATACGGTGGTGTTTATTTCTACGCATTTCGGGGTAAACCCCTTCCTCAGGAATACAACAATAATGGGATATAATTCTCGAATTTTGGAGAGGCAGCGCGGCCACAAGTTCCTATTCCTATATCTATTACCCTGGACTACTACTGGAAGGAGTTAATCAAAAGGAGGAAAAAAGTCGAGCCATAAATTTCTTCAATTTTGCAGTAAAATATCTAACTTTATTTTGAGACAGTTATCAAACACCAAGGTGCAGAAAAATGGTGCAATTATTACAGATACACAGCATTTATCCATATACAATAATGGATGCACATAGTAGGTTACATCAAAAATGCACAAACATAGGATAAGATAAAAAGCTACTTCATTAGACTGGTGTAGTCAAATGAACAGTAATGAGACAGCCATAGTAATCCAAGTAAGGACTGGCAGTTCATGATCAGTTATTGCAACAAGGTTTTTATTGCAGAAAGGTTACATACAATAATAAGTGCTGTGAGGCACCGCCGGCATGATCCTCATGGCCGGGGCGCGTCACATGCAGGATCGAGGTATGATCCTGTGCACACTGGCCGGTTTGACTGATAATGCTGTGTGAGCCAACTTTGAGACACAGGGTTTCATGAGCCTAATGAGCGGCAGTGAGAGTGGGATGAGATTGAGGAAGCCCTAAGGAATGTAAGGGCTGAGTGCTGACAACCCGGAACACAGGGAGTTAACCTGAGCTGTGTGAAAGGCTGATTATCAGCAGCTAAGGGGGTGTGTCCATGTGGGAGTGGTTGGCACGATAAGAGGTCAGCCAGCTGAGTGATTCAGATAAGATCCATTTTCAGCCAGACATCAGCCTGAGAGGATGTGGGCTGATTACCAGCCGGAGAGCTGAGCAGAGCCAGTCTGTGTGAGGGACTGGGAATGCAAGTCCATGCCGCCATTTTGAGATGGTGAAGGGAGCATGCTAGCTCCATGCCGGTGCCGAGGTCCGAGGTTGTGAGCACCTGGTGGGGAAGCCGTGGCTGAACCCGGTGGAGACTGGTCCGGGCGTGGAGGGAACCACGTCCGGGAAAGGAGCCTTGGGGGACGCTTGGTGGACCCGTTATACAGGTAGCGAGACCCGGATCCGTGCCCGGTAAGACAGCGGTTCCCGTGTAACGGAGTGAGCCGTGTGTGAGTAATGCCAGGCGGGCATAGACCGCCTTTGGGTCCGAGTCAGAGTGCTCAGTTAAAGGACCTGATGAAACAGAACGTGTTTAACTATGTGTATGAGGGCTTAGGTAATGGCCCTGAATGAGAGATGATGGCCTATAAGTAAGACCCATGTATAATGATGTGGGGAGAGAGTGACCCAGCTAGTATGGATGATCATCATCAAAATAACTATAATGTGCAAAAAATATAATAAATATGTGAGGTATTGGTCGATATTTTGTCCTAAATACGCAAACTCTCATCCTATGTCAAGGGTCCTCATTCTCTTAGTAGACCCTATACCAAACAGGAAAGCAATGTCAAAGAAATTACTTATCATTTCATTTTACTGTAATATTCTTCTCTAGCCATCCTGACACCTGACACCCAGTGGCGTAACTTGAAGTTGATAGGTCTCAATGCAAAGGCTCCAGCAGGACCGCCAATTGTTGCAAATCTTTAATAACATTAGTCTTTCCACAGGCCAAAGGGACGTTTGGGGCCCCCTAGGCTCCAGGACCTGGGTGCATTGCAACTTCTGCACTTATTGTACTTACGCCCATGCTGACACCTTCATCTTGCTTAAGAAAAAACAAACCTTTTTTTGGCAGCACATATCCTATGATCCTAAGTCTGTGCTGCCAAAAACATTGATAATTTATGCAGAATGACGTTTTATCAATTGCTCTATGTGCATGAATGTACAGGTTATAAGTGAATCCCAATCGACTTAGATATAGCTGATTGATGGTCAATTAACGGCCATTGATTGGCCAATGTAAAAACACCTTACACCTGTGCCTAACTATATTGACCCCTGCTGTTTACCTTTGTCTGTTGTCAACTCCAATTATACCTGTGAATTCCCCAGCATGGGTGACAGCTTAGGCTGCTTTCACATTACGTTTTTTTTCCTGTCCGTGGGATCCTACTTTTTGTAGGATCCCACAGACAGGAACAGACACCACAAGAGGTGACCTATTTCTGTGTCCAGGTCCTTGTAATTTTACTTCCGCAATGTATGTATACATTGCGGAAGTGAAATTTAAGTAAAAGCAAGGGCTAAAAATAAAAATAATTCTCACCTGTCCTGCGATCCCCCGATGTGCGGCATCTATCTCAGGATGCATAAAGGACCTGGCTGGGCGGGGCTACCTGCTCAGCATCTTCGGTCACATGACCGATTACTGCAGTCACCGGTCATGTGACTGTGACGTAATGCCAGGTCCTCTACATCCAGAGATGCTGCACATCGGGGGATCGCTGGAAAGGTGAGGATCGATTTTCTTTATTTTTAACACTTGCTTTTACTTAATTTCACTTCCCCAATGTATGTATACATTGCGGAAGTGAAATTACATGGTTAGGAGCAGTTTTAGTGTACTGAGCATGCTCAGTACACTAAAATCGGGTTCGAGAAACGATCCGATGTTTTCTCGGACCTGTGCTCCATAGGTCCCCTTGTTATTGGCCACGGATCATGTCGGATCCGATTCGGTCCGATTTGATCCGCTGTGCCCAAAATCAGAGCAGTCTCCGATTTTGGGTACTGCAAAAATCAGACAGAATCTGATCCGACAAAAATCGGATGCCACTAAGGGCAAATCCGATCCGATCCGTGCCCACAGGATAATATGGTGGCCAAAGCGGATCCGTGGCTGTTCGTTTTACAACAGACAGCCACGGATCCCAGAAAAATGTGATGTGAAAGCAGCCTTACTGGCAACTAAACCGGAATTTTTAAACACATTTCTAGTTAACCATTTTTGTTCTGGGTGCATTAGAATGCCCATATATAGAGGTTGAACATTATTATACTCCAGTACTATCGGAAAGCTTTACACATCTATTGTTGCATATATGGTGTTAAAAGGTATTTTCCCAATACAGACAATTATGATGATTTAATTAAGGGGTAAGGGTATTTGCACCTGTTGAGTACTTACCATAGCTGTATAACTTTCTGCATCAAATCTGCATCTCCTGGCCGGAAGAACTCACCAAAAGCGCAACTCTTTTTTGACGCCTTTTTTTGCACTCATTTTTCCATGTGTTGTTCTTGCATTTGGGATGAAAAAAAACACAGCACTAATTGACATGCTACAGACTTATGTCTGCACCAAATCTGCAAGGGAAATAAAGCAACATGTGCACAAAACTTTAGAATTCTCATTGACTTTGCTGGCATTAGGATGTGCTTGCAGTTTTGGGACAAAACTAAAAAAATGCATTAAAAACGCCTAAAAACGCATTGTATGAACAGTGCCTAGGGGGCATGAAATTTCTTCTTTCCTATTTCAATACATATATGCCAGAAATTACTGTATTTTTTTGAATTATAAACTGCACTTTTGTTTCCCCACATTTTTAGGGAAAGTGGGGATACATCTTATAATTTGAGTCTTCTGTTAGGGAAGGGGGGTTGGCTTTAGAGTGGTGTCCAGAGGCTGGGAAGGGGTGTCTTTAGAGCGGTGTCCAGAGGCTGGATCAGGCTTCAGCTGTGGCCCATAGTCACATGCGCCTGCTCATTAGGCATATGTAATATTCACTGCATCCCCCCATCCATCACCTCTCAGCACTGAGAGGTGGGCGGGGAAGTGGCGCATATGATATGGACCTAATGAACGGCTCATAGGATCAGCAGCTGCAGCAGTTTGCAATCCTGTGTGGATAGTCACTGCCTCCCACGCTTTCATTACTTGGAAAGCAGTGACTATCCCGGCAATATCATACTCATCTTTCTCCATCGCTGCCTGCAGCTGGCGCCATCTCTCGGTCCACCTGTTCTGGTATCCGGACATGTGAGTGGCACAGCAGTGACATCATCACTGCATGCTGCTCACATTACTGGATGCCAGCACAGACAGCGGAGATGGCGCCGGCTGCAGGGAGCAATGGAGAAAGGTGAGTATGATTTTTTATCATTTTCTAATTGTGTGGCAGCGTTGGAGGTTATGTGTGGGCTGTGTAGCAGCCATGGGGGCTATTTGGCAGCCTTATAGGCTATGTATACCTGGATGGTGAAAATATATACTAATCGAGTCCCATGGCCTCCAGTACCATCTCTACGCCGACGACACCCAGATCTACCTCTCCGGACTTGACATCACTTCCCTCCTGTCTAAAATACCCCCATGCCTGTCCGCCATCTCATCTTTCTTTTCTGCTCGCTTCCTCAAGTTGAACATGGACAAAACAGAGTTCATTGTCTTCCCCCCAGCCGCCCTCCCCCTCTACCAGACCTGTCAATCCTAGTCAATGACTGCTCCCTCTCCCCAGTCCCCCACGCAAAGTGCCTCGGGGTCACCCTAGATTCCTCACTCTCCTTCAAGCCCCACATCCAAGCCCTCGCCACCTCCTGCCGACTCCAGCTCTAGAACATTTCACGTATCCGCCCGGTTCTTGGTCATGACACTGCCAAAACCCTCGTCCACGCCCTCATCATCATCTTGACTACTGCAACCTACTGCTCACCGGCCTCCCTGCCTCTTCCCTTGCCCCCCTCCGCTCTATCCTAAACTCAGCTGCCCGTCTAATCCACCTGCCTCCTCTCTGCTCCCCACCATCCTAAGACCCCGCTTTAAAATCCTAACCCTGACTTACAAAGCCATCCACAACTTGTCCCCCCTACATCTCCGACATGATCTCCCGATACCAACCTGCACGCAACCTACGCTCCTCACAAGAACTCTCTTCTCCTCCCCCCTCATCTCATCCTCCCCAACCGCTTACAAGCCTTCTCCCGCGCCTCCCCTAAACTCTGGAACTCTCTCCCCCAGCACGTCAGACACTCGCCTACTCTTAGGAGCTTCAAAAAGAACCTGAAAACTCATCTATTCCAACAAGCCTACAACCTACGATGAGACCCACTGCCGCTCCACCACACGCTTGGCGCTTCCCCTCCTATCATGTCCTCCCCACCCCTGTAGACTGTGAGCCCTCGTGGACAGGGTCCTCTCCCATCATGTATCAGCAAGTCTTGACTGTTCATATGTACTGTACCTGTTCTTGTCACCCCCATTTCTTATGTAACGCGCCATGGAACCAATGGCGCTATATAAATAAATAATAATAATAATAATAATTGTAAGACAGACACTGGCATTATAAGACTGACCCATTTAAAATTAAAAAATATTTTTTCTCTTGTCCTTCATCAAATTTGGAGTGCGTTTTATAATCCGGAGCATCTTATAAAGAGAAAAATATGGTTCTAAAATATATCCGTTTAAAGGGAACCGCCCATTAGGGTGTACTGACGACCTCTCGATGCCGATTGCGCATGCGTGAGGTGTGTTCACGACAGCTTATCTGTAAGCTTCCGTTAACACACCTCGTGCATGCGCAATCGGCATCGCGAGGTCAGCAGTACACCCTAGAACTGACGTTGTAAAGCCAGATATCACGCGATTTGCATCATAGCGGCTTTACTGCCCCTTGCAGCACGCGCACAGCCTCTCTGCTCTATAGCACGCCCATCGGGCCGTGAAAAATTTACAAGCAGGCGGCGGGGAGAAGCACAAAGGAACGCTTTTTGCGGCTTCTCAAATAAGGAGAAGCCGCAGATCATAAGGTATAAAAGCAACTTTTATAAATTTTTCAATAGCGCTTTAGAGACACACAGGGATGCCTAGAATTGTATTACCATGGTGCAGGGACAGGTTAAAAGAGGCTGGGGGCTCATTTTTTGAGGTCAGGTTCCCTTTAAACAATGCCTATTTATTGAAGCTATTTAGGACATGAAGAGCTAATGAGAATATTAGTAATTTATAGGAAACTTTTTCTATTTTGGTCAATCATTACTATGGTGTGTATTATTTATATTAAAAGAAAAAGTCATTTTGGACACTATATTTGGACAATCTATCTCTACCAAGAGTGCAGGGGATATTGGTCACGCCTCATGAAAATTGGGCTATGATGAGCATCAGTGATGACCTTGGCTTGCAGTAAACGTATAGGCTGCATTTTTGTGACTATTGGCAGCAACACTCAAAAGCAACTTCCAGTTTAATAAGTGAACAGCTGCTTTTTAAAGGAGCCACTAAACCTAAGGTCAGTAGTTTATAGAAGTCCAACTTGTAAAAAGAGCTGCTAATATTATCCATGAATATGTGTGTAAATGTTTCTAGCTGGAACTATGAAGACTTAATATGTGAGAAGGCGTAGACTTAGTGTCTTCTTAAACACAAGTGGTTAGCAATAACATTACACTTCATGGGTTTTGTTCACACATTTTTCTGAATATGTACATTATCTACTGTGTAATAAAAAATTGGTAATTTTGCAAACATCTTGATTCCGACTAAGTAACTGTCTGTGACTGAGTTATATTCTTCACTTCAAATTGTATTTCTAAAACTTTTATTACTATGATTTAGTGTCTGCAGTGTTTTCCCACAAATAAGAATTGAAGTTAGCGCAATGAATCATACAACCCAAGACTGCAAAATCATCTGACACCAGAGACACTGAAAAAAATGAAAATTTTCCTCATCCAGCGATGAGATAAAAAAATAGCCAACTTCTCTAAAGTGCTCAACGTGTCAGTTTTGTCTACTTTGTAAGATCCTAAAAGAAAAAATTACCCACTCAAAGATTAAAGTGAAGAACGTTCTATATGAGTACTCACTTTCCAACAACATCAATAAAAAGTTTCAAATAAAACGTCTAACTTATTTTGCAACAACATAAAAATACAATAAAAGTGCTCTCAGAAGCGTTGTATACCAGCAGGAGTCATGGTTTATGAGCTTCTTGAAGCTAAAGATGGAAGACTTCATAAGATGGGATTCAACCATGGAGGATGGTAATGTGGATACTGATCAGCCATGATACTACTGTATATACAGGGTGGGCCATTTATGTGGATGCACTTAAATCAAATGGGAATGGTTGGTGATATCAACTTCCTGTTTGTGGCACATTAGTATATGGGAGGGGGAAAACTTTCCAGATGAGTGGTGACCATGGCGGACATTTTAAAGTTGGCCATTTTGCATCCAACTTTATTTTTTTCAATGGGAAGAGGGTCATGTGATACATGAAACTTATTGAGAATTTCATAAGAAAAACAATGGTGTGCTTGGTTTTACCGTAACTTTATTCTATGATGAGTTATTAACAACTTTATGGCAACTGATAAAATGTGTTCAAACTGCTGCCCATTGTGTTGGATATCTGGATCATGTAGCAATTTCAGATATTCAGTGGCATTGAGGTTTCCATTGATGAAGAATGGCCCACTATCTTTGTACCCCATATACCACACCACACCATCAATTTGTGTGTTCCAACAGTCTTGGAGGGATCTATCCACTGTTGGTTAGTGTCAGACCAATAGCGTTGGTTTTGTTTGTTAACTTTACGATTCACAAAAAAGTTTGCCTCATCACTCATCTGACGGCAATTGTCTATGCTGTGAAGATACGAGATGTGAAGCATCTGAAACAACAGATACTGGAAGCCTGTGCTAGCATTTCTTCTGCGGTGTCGCTATCAGTGTGTCAAGAGTAGGAGAAGAGGGTTGCATTAACAATCCAACACAATGGGCAGCATTTTGAACACATTTTATAAGTGGTCATAAACTTGTAAGTAACTAATGAAAAAATAAAGTTACGGTAAAACCAAGCACACCATTGTTTTTCTTATGAAATTCTCAATAAGTTTGATGTGTCACTTAATCCTCTTCCCATTGAAAAGAATAAAGTTGGATGCAAAATGGCCAACTTTAAAATGGCCACCATTTTCTCCACTCATCTGGAAAGTTTTCCCCCTCCCATATACTAATGTGCCACAAACAGGAAGGTGATAGCACCAATCATTCCCATTTTATTTAGATGCATCCTTATAAATGGCCCATCCTGTAGTATTTGCAATGTGTCACGTGAATAGATTGAGGTTTTTACTCTGCTTTGAAAGCATTCATTCTTATTAATCTCTTAGTTGTATTACATGGACACATATCTTTTCCAACAATCATTCAACCAAAACTACATAAATATGTAGGGATGAAATTATATGATCACATCTTCTAATGCTAAGGTCCAAGCTAATAGAGATAATCTGTTAGGAAATTCAGAACAAAATGACCGTTGTTATAGAAGGACCACCTTAGAAGAAATGAGGCTTTTCAGAAAACCTACTGAATTGAAAAGGTTGATGTGCTTAGACGGATTGGAGCCTTCAAAGTGAGAGATGGTCTGTGTAGCTCTTCTTTTCCTGATTATTTACTCTAATTTTAAATGATTCGTCGGACTTAAAATTGAAAACATTAACTTGTCTGGTACCATGAAAAAAACAAACACTAGTGATACCATGTGGTCAATATGACCCCACCACTAAATTTGGTATTTCTATGCATTTATTTTGATCAGGGTTTATTTAAATAATGAATTACGCCCCTTCAGTCATCCTTTGAACTTTTTTTAATTTTCGAGATGTTTTAATAAACATGTGAATAATTGACATTTGCATCAAATATCGTCATGTGTGGAGTTATAAAAATGTACAATTTTCATATTTGAAATTATTTGAATTATTTTCAGTATCACTTTCTGATCAACTAAGGCTTGCTTCACATTTGCGTTTGGCAGCGCATCGTGTGGGGTGGATGCGCATACGCAGTGCCGAACGCAGACACTGTTATGCTAACGCAGCCGCGATTGTCTGCATGCATTCACATAACAATGTCCATAGGAAGAGAGAGAGAGAGAGACCAGGCAGGAGAAGCGCAGCGTTCTCTGTGGACGCTTGCAGATAGCAGTGCGTTTCAATTCACTGCCATGCATTCTTTGTGCGCTTGTAGACGCTTGCTGACAAACCAAGCACCCGCAGATGCACAAAATATCCAACATTTTGAGTTTGGAGGGTTCTTTAAAAAAAGGCATCCGAACGCAAATGCAACCAAACGCAGCCCAACGCAGGTACTATGCGTTCACATGTTAAACATAGGAACGCAGTGCACATGCGTTTGGCTGTGTTCGGTTATGCTGTGTTCCAAACGCAAATGTGAAACCAGCCTAAGGGCCCTTTCACATCAGCGTTTTTTTCAAATCGCGGCAGATGCGGTGAAAAAAACGCATCTGCCGCGATTACCGCATACCGGTTGCACTTGCAGCATGGTTGCGGCGCGGTTGCGGTAAACGCCATACAAGGTATAGGCGGACTTGCGGCAGGTGCGGTTTTGGCATTTCGGCAGGTGCGGCCGCGAAAAAAACCGCGGCTGACAGCATTTTTTTTCGCGGCCGCACCTGCCGCAAGTGCCAAAACCGCACTTGCCACACCTGCCGCAAGTCCGCCTATACCTTGTATGGCGTTTACCGCAACCGTGCCACAACCGTGCCGCAAGTGCAGCCGGTATGCGGTAATCGCGGCAGATGCGGTTTTTTCACCGCATCTGCCGCGATTTGAAAAAAACGCTGATGTGAAAGGGCCCTTAGAATGTCGTTGTAATCACTTTATTTGACATCACTCTCTAGAGCCACAATTATTGCTGCTTTAGTACTCAGTGTTATCTCCTTTTCCATATTTGTCCCTAAAATAAAAAAAAAAAATTTTTGCTTTATTACACAAACAGTAGCATGGGATCATAGGGATCCCACCGTCCTTTATGGTTATATAGCTATAAACTAAAAAGAATAAAACTAAAATTAGCATTTTAAAATACATAAGATACCATAATCATGTGGAATAACATGTGTTGGCAACTACATACGCAATCTGTATGGGATCACATTGACCCCATGGTACCAGGCAAGAGTTTAAGGAAATCTATCACCAGGGTTTTGTTTTCTCATATGAGAAAAGAATGATGTAGGGGCAGAGGTAACATATCACCTATTTTACTGGTTGCTACAATTTTGATAAAAATGCAGTTTAATCTTTTGCAGATCTCTCAGTTCTCTGAACATTGGGCTCTGTATAGCCCAGCCCACATCACTGATTGGCCACTTTCTGTCTACTTCGTGCATACGTAAGGTGGTAGACTGGTAGTCCCTTTCCTCCCTGAAGACACTTATTGCACCACTGTTTTGTCATGTGAATTGTGTCTTTCATTTTTGTATCTTATTTATTAAGTGAACTGTAATATACCGTAATGTAAAATGGTGATCTATGGTATCATGAACAGTAATATTTATTTGTGTATTGCATAGTGATGTTTGCTAATGAAAGGTATAGCATTGTATAAGATATAGTGGTAAGGTAATGTGATGTGTATTTATTTTTAATAAGCTACCATAGTATTATAAGAATAAGGTATGTGATGTTTGGTAAGAGAGTTCTGCTCAGCCACCGATTGCAGGGCAAGCAAAAATTAAGTGTTAAGGCTAGCCTACATTCAAGGGAGTTAGCCTCTAGGGTATAAAACAGTTTCTTATAGAACTTCAGACAGGGCACCATTAGTGACTAGTATGAGTCTGACCAGTCGTTAAGGTCGCATATAGTGGGTGACCCATAGCAACTCCAATATTGAGGTCAGTGTGAGATAGCATCATTCTTGGGAATTGACTGAAGCATTGGATGGGAAAAACTGGCATGCTAAAGACATTGTGTGGCGCTAACGGCTACCCGGTGCTTATGGGCCCGCAGCTTGTTGGTTTGCGGCTAGAGGTAAACTACTGACCGCCTCAGCTTCCCGTCTTGCCGGTGTTTCCCCGGACTGAACCAGCCGGCTCCAAACAGTTCTGGTCTGTCCCCTTCTGTCCTGGGCCACCTCTTAAAGATGAGGATCCCTCCTGTCAGAGCACTGTCAGGCACGTCCTTCCTGACTGCCTTCCCAGCTCTGTCTGAGGTAAAACTCTCCTCACTTCCTGGTTTTCCCACTCTAGCCTAAGCTCCACGCCCTTTTGGGACCTACTAAATAACCAGTCCTGGTTATACTAAGTGGCCTAGTCCTGTGTGTTGTGTGTGACATGAGACTCCACAGGTTAAACCCTGAACTGACAACTTACAGGGATAACACATTTGTTGTCACAGTGTAATATTTCCCTGTGGCGCCTAGCCAGAGGGAAGCCACAATAACCTCGGACAAGTGGCTATAGGCTGATTAAGCAGGAGTACAGACAAATGCCAGGCCACTCAAGGTAGGTTTATCATCACTGGCACATCAACTTGGTCAGCCTTCCTGAGCAGAACCTCCTAAAGTGACTGTAAGCAAGAGGATCTTTGCTTGCAATATGACAAATCCCTTATGTCTCTCCCCTATGGGGAGAAGAGATCTTCTCATGAAAACATCTTGGAGACTAATGATTAACTACTGCCTTAGTGATCCCACTGGAGCCCTTACTATGTGGGGTAAGGAGATGTGGACCTTGAAACGAAAGGTCACAGACTGTACTTTTGTGTTGAGCTGGGTTGTGCTGGAACTCATAAAACCAGAAAGATTGGGAACAACCTAGTGGGAATTAGAACTGTGTCTCATGCTATGCTGTGGAACTGAAACTGTGGTTCAGTTTTGTGGCCACTATCTTGTATGTGAAGTTGATTCTACAGAACTGTGGAAACTGATAAAGAACTGTTGTTTGAAAAGCACTGTTGGTCTCTGTCTCAATCTAAACTGGCATCTGGTCTCCCAAGGAAACAGTTACATGCAGCCTGCTAAGGCCTCTTTCACACTGGCATTTTTGACAAATTGCGGCAGATCCGGCAGATTTACCGCATCCGCCGCGTAATGGCCTCACTTGCGGCACACTTGTGTCAAGCCCCATGCATTGTCTATGGGGCTTGTGGTCAGGTGCAGCAAGTGCGGTTCTTGCGGCGGGGAAAAAAAATGCGGCTAACCGCTTTTTTTTCGCGGTCGCAAGTGCCGCATCTGCCGCAACTGGCAGAACCGCAGTTGCCGCACCCGAACGCAGGCCCCATAGACAATGCATAGAGCTTGCCGCAAGTGTGCTGCAAGTGGGGCCGTTAGGTGGCAGATGCGGTAAAGCTGCTGGATCTGCTGCAATTTGTCAAAAACGCCAGTGTGAAAGGGGCCTAAAGCCCATTACAGAAGCAACATGGGGGCGTGGCCTATCGCCGGTGTCATCGCCCCTACGTCGCCTCATGTGAAGAGGTGATTTCGGCGGTGCCGGGCAGTTGCCTGGCTTCAGACCAGTGCTCTGAAACCAGGCGACCATCATGGGGCGATGTGCACACATCGCCCCATGTAACCAGGCGTCGGCGACCTGTCAGGCAATGGGAGCCACAGGCTCCCATTGTCCTGCATCGCCGCTGGGGTTTCCAGACACCCCGGCGATGCCGCCTGTCAGAATGCCGGCGCGGGGCTGGAGGTGTCGCCCCGTCTAAATGGGGGACGGCGACGCTGGCGGGGCGCCAAAAACGTGCGCACAACCGCCAGGCACCGCCGACATCCCCAGCCCCGTCGCCTGGTGTGACAAGGGCTTAAGAGATGTAACTTGAACCACTCAAGCCCACGTACTCATCCAGGGCCACTGTTTTCATCAAGCGTGATGAGCAGTCAGGAGTCAATTCCTTGCCCATGACCACTTCACTGAGCAACTCTAGATATAAGCAGAAAGCTGCAAATCAGTAATGGTGGGGAGAGAGGGTGCATGTGGTTGGACTACTTGCAGCATATTTATTAGTCTTGTAGTGATAATCTCTTGCTGATGAAATCATGATTTTATATAAACTACACTAAGCAGCATAGTAAGTGGTATATGACATATTGCTGGAAACAGGGTTTCTCCCTACATTATGCTGCTCTCATATTAGGTAGCAAAACTCCTAAAATATTCCCATTAAGCTATTCTTTTTTTTTGCACCAATAATCCCAATGAAAATTAATTCTATGATACCTTTTATTCTGTTCTCTGATAGCTTGTATGCCAGTGGATTTTGGAATGTGGAAATATTAAGTATCTTCTATTATGAAGAAGAAAAAGGCAAAAAAATATGAGTCTGCACACATTGGAAGCAGCAGTGTGAACTGCAACCAATCCCCACCAAAAACATGATAAACCAATGCAAAAACCGTATATGAATCACACAAAAGGCGCTCTGCTGTAAAAATAAAAATAAATAGCAAGTGCTGTGACAAAAACAGGGCCTTTTGGTTTATACGTTTCTGCAAGAAAACGTACAATAAGCTGTCTCACCCACTCCACGGTAGGCCCTGATAGAGACAGTCCTAACTCTGTCCCTAGTGCTACGGTAAAAACCTGCCAGTGTGTACATACCTCAGCTGGACAGGGTGCGGGAGAGCACAGGACTATCTCACCTTGTAGGGCTGTGTGGGTGGCAGCTCTGTGTGCAGACTTCATATGGGAGGGGCAGGTGCCTCCAATATCTGCTGTTACCAGCAGTGGTGAATACAAAGGCAAAAAAATATGAGTCTGCACACATTGGAAGCAGCAGTGTGAACTGCAACCAATCCCCACCAAAAGCAGATATTGGAGGCACCTGCCCCTCCCATATGAAGTCTGCACACAGAGCTGCCACCCACACAGCCCTACAAGGTGAGATAGTCCTGTGCTCTCCCGCACCCTGTCCAGCTGAGGTATGTACACACTGGCAGGTTTTTACCGTAGCACTAGGGACAGAGTTAGGACTGTCTCTATCAGGGCCTACCGTGGAGTGGGTGAGACAGCTTATTGTACGTTTTCTTGCAGAAACGTATAAACCAAAAGGCCCTGTTTTTGTCACAGCACTTGCTATTTATTTTTATTTTTACAGCAGAGCGCCTTTTGTGTGATTCATATACGGTTTTTGCATTGGTTTATCATATTATGAAGAAGAGTAGCTAAAGTCATCATGTCTAAGATGGTAACCCCATCTTCATTTCAGTGCTATTGTTCTAGAGCAGTGGTGGGGAACTCCAGTCCTCAAGGGCCGCCAACAGGTCATGTTTTCAGGATTTCCTTAGTATTGCACAGGTGATAATATAATCACCTGCACTGGTGATGATTCCAACCCCTGTGCAATGCTAAGGAAATCCGGAAAACATGACCTGTTGGCGGCCCTTGAGGACTGGAGTTCCCCACCCCTGTTCTAGAGCCTAGAAAACATAACTACTATTAGTTTAAAAGTACATGTTATAATATTAAAATGATCTAAAGAATTCCTGAAGAACTACTCCGTAAGGCCTAGTGTTGTATGTCATGAAATATAAATATGGACTCCTAAAATCAAATATCCAGCTGATCGTCAAGAAAAAATACTACCAAAAACAGTGACATTTATTTCATCTTGTTAAAAAAATCCACATCAATAAAATATGACATAAGGAATGGTCCATGCTTCTCAAGCCATTAGAGTTCTTAGTCATAGCTATGATTATAGCCTTTTACTTTCCTTCTTGTTAATAGTCTACCAGTAGTAACCAAAAGGAAACGTATTTAGGTTTTACTATAGATGAAGCAAATCCGTGGTCTTTCAAGGGTATTTCTAAGTCATGATTCTTTGATTTCTCATTGTGGGTAAAGTTTAAAAATTTTCTGTCACCACGGCCAATATTTGTCGTTTGTATACAATATCAAAGAAAACCAACAGGTCCAGTTAGTGATAAAGTTTTGTACCCAGACAACAAATAGCAGTGCAACCTTTTTACCCTCCATCCTTTAATGTGAGCTCACGCTCTGAGCTTGCATCATCCCCACCACATCTCAGCTGATTTCATCAGCTGAGATATGTATCTAACAGCGATGTTAACCCTTTGGATCGTGCTATCATTTACGGCGGTGATTGCGCTGATCCCCACCATGATTGGTGGTCCCGTGAAGCGAATCTCGGAACCTCTGCTGCTACCTGGACAGCCCGTAGTCCTGTGATGACCCCAAAAGCTGTCTTGACTCACTTCCTGCTGGCAATGACCCATTGAGGTCGCCAGCAGAAAGTGATCACTTTCCATGTCTTCAGATGTGCAGCAGCTTATCTAAAAACAAGAGAAGTGATTGGACAGTGGAGTGCTGAGGCACTCTAGTGGGGCAAGTAAAATAAATAAAATTTAAAAAATAAGAAAAATATTTAAAGTATGGAATAAAAAAACACACAAAAGTTCAAATCACCCCCTCTTGTACCATTGAAAATAAAACTATGAAAAAAATAAAAAGTTACAGATATAAGTGCCCAATCTATCAAAATATGCAATCAATTTATCAGATCGGTAAACTGTCTAACGGAAAAAAGCTCAAATGCCAAAATTAAGTTTTCTTGGTCGTCACAACATTGAAATAAAATGCAATAACATGTGATTAAAACAGCGCATCTATCCAAAAATGGTATCATTAGCAATGTCAGCTCAAGAGAAAAAATAAGCCATAACACAACCCCAGATCCCAAAAAATGAGAATGCTACGGGTGTTGGAAAATGGCGCAAATGTGCAATTATTATTCTTTAAAAGCTTCTGAATTATTTTCACCAAGTAAAAGTATACATTTGGTATCTACAAACTTGTATCGACCCGAGGCGTCATACCAACATGTTAGTTGTACTATATTGTGAACATGGTGAACTCTGAACTTTTTCACATTTTCCTGTCTCTATATGGTAAAATAAATGATTTCATCTGAAATTACAACTCATCTCCCCAAAAACAAGGCCTCATACAGTTATGGCCAGAAATATTTGGACAGTGACACAATTTTCGCGAGTTGGGCTCTGCATGCCACCACATTGGATTTGAAATGAAACCTCTACAACAGAATTCAAGTGCAGATTGTAACGTTTAATTTGAAGGGTTGAACAAAAATATCTGATAGAAAATGTAGGAATTGTACACATTTCTTTACAAACACTCCACATTTTAGGAGGTCAAAAGTAATTGGACAAATAAACATAACCCAAACAAAATATTTTTATTTTCAATATTTTGTTGCGAATCCTTTGGAGGCAATCACTGCCTTAAGTCTGGAACCCATGGACATCACCAAACGCTGGGTTTCCTCCTTCTTAATGCTTTGCCAGGCCTTTACAGCCGCAGCCTTCAGGCCTTGCTTGTTTGTGGGTCTTTCCGTCTTAAGTCTGGATTTGAGCAAGTGAAATGCGTGCTCAATTGGGTTTAGATCTGGTGATTGACTTGGCCATTGCAGAATGTTCCACTTTTTTGCACTCATGAACTCCTGGGTAGCTTTGGCTGTATGTTTGGGGTCATTGTCCATCTGTACTATGAAGCGCCGTCCAATCAACTTTGCAGCATTTGGCTGAATCTGGGCTGAAAGTATATCCCGGTACACTTCAGAATTCATCCGGCTACTCTTGTCTGCTGTTATGTCATCAATAAACACAAGTGACCCAGTGCCATTGAAAGCCATGCATGCCCATGCCATCACGTTGCCTCCACCATGTTTTACAGAGGATGTGGTGTGCCTTGGATCATGTGCCGTTCCCTTTCTTCTCCAAACTTTTTTCTTCCCATCATTCTGGTACAGGTTGATCTTTGTCTCATCTGTCCATAGAATACTTTTCCAGAACTGAGCTGGCTTCTTGAGGTGTTTTTCAGCAAATTTAACTCTGGCCTGTCTATTTTTGGAATTGATGAATGGTTTGCATCTAGATGTGAACCCTTTGTATTTACTGTCATGGAGTCTTCTCTTTACTGTTGACTTAGAGACAGATACACCTACTTCACTGAGAGTGTTCTAGACTTCAGTTGATGTTGTGAACGGGTTCTTCTTCACCAAATAAAGTATGCGGCGATCATCCACCACTGTTGTCATCCGTGGACGCCCAGGCCTTTTAGAGTTCCCAAGCTCACCAGTCAATTCTTTTTTTCTCAGAATGTACCCAACTGTTGATTTTGCTAATCCAAGCATGTCTGCTATCTCTCTGATGGATTTTTTCTTTTTTTTCAGCCTCAGGATGTTCTGCTTCACCTCAATTGAGAGTTCCTTTGACCGCATGTTGTCTGGTCACAGCAACAGCTTCCAAATGCAAAACCACACACCTGGAATCCACCCCTGACCTTTTAACTACTTCATTGATTACAGGTTAACGAGGGAGACGCCTTCAGAGTTAATTGCAGCCCTTAGAGTCCATTGTCCAATTACTTTTGGTCCCTTGAAAAAGAGGAGGCTATGCATTACAGAGCTATAATTCCTAAACCCTTTCTCCGATTTGGATGTGGAAACGCTCATATTGCAGCTGGGAGTGTGCACTTTCAGCCCATATTATATGTATAATTGTATTTCTGAACATGTTTTTGTAAACCGCTAAAATAACAAAACCTGTGTCACTGTCCAAATATTTCTGGCCCTAACTGTATGTCTATATTGATGGAAAAGTAAAAAAGTTATGGCTCTTGGAAGAAGAGGAAAGAAAAACTAAAATAAAATTATTAATCTCTGGTGGAGAGGGGTGAGAAGTTAATAGCATTAATAGTCTTTCTGGCCTGTACTCACTTGCCGAATAACCACATCTTTAATGCCGGTCAAAAAATCAGCGTTGGTTTGGCAGCACTTGCCCTCAAGTAAGCAGGGAACAACTTACAATCTGAAGGCCTGAACAATTGCATCACAGATTTTTTTGTCACAATAGTTTTCATCAGTCCCTGTAAAGATCTCTATATGCTCCACTGTCAATCAGTGCTCTTTATATGCCTTTGTCAGTGTGACATTAGTCACTCTATGCAGAATGGGTCTATTGTGTTCGCTGCGTAAGATGCATTTCATGATGAAAACAATCTATGGATCTATTTATTTTTCTTCATGAGAATACCTCTATTTTCTATACACTTTTGTATCTATTCTACCTATTGTGCCTTGCCAAGTACCGGTGTCTGTCTATAGACAGACACAGGTGCATTTCAATGAAATAAAATATCATCAAAAAGTTAATTTTTTTGAGTAATTGAATACATAAAGTGAAACGTACTGTATATATTATATAGCATCCTTATAGAGTGATCTATTTCATGTGTTTATTTCTGTAAATGTTGATGATTATGGCTTACAGCCAATGAAAACCCAAAGGTCATTATTTCAGAAAATTAAAGTAGGGAGGATGAAGAGTTAAAAACCGCTCTGCCCTATTCCACAAGACATCAAAGGGTGAATATAAAATGGATTTATCAGTCAACACCTTTCAAGGTTCCTTGAAATGCCCTGACACATGACAATATAACAATGAAGTATCCTGAGAAAGGGGCCAGGGAGCCCTGTAACGCGTTGACTAATAAATCAATATTATATTCACCCTCTGATGTCTCATGGAATACGGCAGCTCAGTTTTAACTCTTCATCCTTCCTATTCTATATGCCCCATGCTGGGGACTGCAGCAGCTGTGATATGCTTTTATAGTGGTTGTGACTCTCACAACCACACAAGGTGAAGCCTCTGATACCTATTGAGGTGATATTTTATCTCTTAGACCCTTCATCCTCCCTACTTTAATTTTGCTTATTTATTGTTACATGATTATTAGCCTACTTACACTGAAAGCATGAGAAGCTGGACGCAGGCGCAGAGCGAGGGATTGTTTTTGGAGTTCTGGCCACCTGCCCCACCTCCTGCCGTGATGTCACTGCCTTTCCCCGCCCTGCTCTGTGGATAACATGGAGCAGAGCGGGTAAAGGAGCTGACATCACTGCAGGAGGCCGGCCGCCCCGCCTCCTGCCGTTACTTTACTGCTTATCCCTGCCCTGCTCCATGTTATCCACAGAGCAGGGCGGGGAAAGGCAGTGACGTCACGGCAGGAGGCGGGACGCCGGCTAGAACTCCAAAAACAATCCCCCGCTCTGCGCCTGCATCTAGCTTCTCATGCTGCAGGAGAGAGGACCATGAGTGACAGGAGGGAGGCAGTGGAGGGAGGATAATACATACAGGGGGCGTGAAATTGCCCTGTGAAGAGAAGTGGCTCGAGCCACTAAACCCCACCTCTTTGGTTCCACATTGTAAGTTTTTAAATTCAATTATCTCGGGGTACAGGGGGCTAGAGACATGGGGAACCGCTTGCCTGAATGCAGCAGGCATGCTGCATTCAGTGTTGCAATTAGATCAGCGTTTAATGGGGGGGGTGACAGATCCTCTTTAAAGGCATACTTGTATCGGCCAATGTAAATGCATTGGTGGGTATTTTTCATCCGATTCTTTAGTTGTCATTTTGGAATCTGTCATCTAATTGCTTTTTTCAATGACTTTAGACCACCCGTGTTAGAATAATTTATTACATAAAACTTAAGCTGTGTTAATGCCGTTTTTATAATATTATTTTTTGCATTAAACACAGAAAAAAAAAACACTTCACAAAACGTTTTTATAAATATTCCTTAGCAAATGATTGTCTGTTCATCGTCTTCATCTATTTGTTTTACATCCATTACACATTCCACTATGCAGTACAGTAGTTCATATCACCAATAGCACTCCCTTTCTTTCCTCACTTGAGTTCCACTCTTCAATACAGGCTGATATCTGACTAACCTATAATGTGACCTCATATTCACCGCTGAGCAACATTCAATGTGAGTGGTCAAAGCTCTCTTTCTACACATCTATAAACTGCATCCCGAAGACCTTCAGAGAGAAATAGATGTCTTTGATTCATGTACGACTGATTGAACTGTTCTTAAAAGCGGGTCAACAGGCACTGAAATGAATAAGAAGCTCTTTAATTCAATACTCACATGGGAAAATATTATGAATTATCACTGATCAGAACTTTACTCTGCCTATTTTTGAGAAAAGACTTCAGAGAATAGCAAACTTTGTGTGCCATGACATATATTTTTTGTGAAATACCATTTAGTTTGACTTTTCACCCACAACACAGACCAAACTCCTAATCCAATGCTCTATCTGTACTGTGAAAAATTGGTAATGGAGTAATATCAGAAAAGGTTTATAATAATAATAATAACAATAATAATAATAATAATAATAATACTAATTTAGTCCACGATTGAAGTTAATCTCTTTTTTGTTAAAAGAAAATATTTATCCTTTTTCTATTGTGATTTACAGATTTGTGTCAAATTAGAGCCATGTAAATAGCGTGTCGCAATTCCCCCACTCAGTCTATCTTGGATACAGTGATTGCCAGTTTTGCTTCCCTATGGATTTAGGGGTGTGCTGAGCTGTCAGTTTGGTAACTGACAGTTTAGTCATCAAATCTAGTGCAGGGGCATGTTTAACTGTCGGTATGTTGATTGACAGCTCAGCCATCCAATATGAGACTGGTAGGTGCTGAACGTTTTCAGGTGTTCCCTGCTTTGAGTGATTACACAGCTTCTTAGCCAAGCAGTTAGTCCCAGATCACTGTCAGTCATAGCATTTGCTCTTTGGTGCATGTTGTCATTTATCTGCGTTTATCTGTGTTTTAATCTATTGCTGTCAGACCTTTGACCTCATCTGACCATCTGTTTGCCTTGCCCCTTTGCTTTGATCGGCTACCTACTTGGTATTCTGCCCCCAACCAGGACCTGACTATGCCTTTGTCAGTCACCTTAGTTTATGACATGCTGTATTGGAATCTGGCTCTGGAACGTTTTACTACCCTGCCTCACAGCTTGTCAATGAGTAGTGACTAGTATCACATAGGCTCTTCAGAGAGGAAGAGGCCTTGAGCTCTAAACCCACCTATTATATTACATTATGAACCCCTTAATGAACCTTATTACATTTTTTAGGATAAGAATCCAATTCAGGCCCTCCATTTGCATACACATATTTCAGAGTGTTTGCTCCTCATCAGTGTAAAGCAGGAGATCTGATTTGGCTGGGTGAGAGACCTTTGACTGGAAAAAGCTAAGGCACAACATTTTTCTTTGAGGAGAGTGCAATACTAGCGTAACAAGACATAAGAGCTAAACATAGCAGTTATGGAGAAAAAACAAACTAGTAAAAGAGAGTTTAAAGATCAAGTGACAAACAGAACCACTCTTTACTTTTACATTTTGACTCCATGCTTATTCTGCCTTGAATTATTGTGTATGCCATGCACACCATAACAAAGTGCCACAAAGTGGCAGAGGCCTAAACTTCTGCTGGACAGAAATGTTATAGTGTGGGGGAGTAGGGTCTACTTTTTTGAGAAGCTAATGGTACTGTCACATGCCGCAATCTCGCCTGGCGATATGAGGCGATCTAACGTGCGCGTGCACGTTTTTCATGGTCGCCTCAGATCGCTGATGGCGGCATCACACGCCACAATTTGCCCTGAAGCTAAGGCGATGTGTCGCTCTGGAAATCGCCTCCCCTATAGCGGAACCAATCTTGCCTAATTCCATCACCGCTTCACACGCCGCAATCTCAAAGGCAATGTGGGCGTACATGTTCAGTGCGGCTAGGAGATAGGGGTGCCACAGTGGTGTATACCGTGCCCCATACACGCTCATTGGACAATGCAACAGCATAATGATTGGTCAGCCTGCTCTGGGAGGCTGGGTAATACATGACGCCATTGTCTATCGGAGTTTGCACTGAGTTTGCGGACAGTTGTGTAGCTGAAGATGTGTGTGGTGCTGAACGGACAGCTCTTCAAATATGGCGCCCTGTCAACTGACAGCCAATGGGAACACAGTAGCCCGCACCAATCATCTCAGACGGGGCACGGACTTCAGCATGCTGAGGCATGCCTACGGTAAATCATAGGCAACGCTCTTTCCATCATTATCGCCCTGTCACATGCCACAACACAGAAATCTCGCCTTAACAATTGCGGCTGATTACTGAGTACTGTTCAGGAATCAGACGACGGCCGAGGGGCGATTTATCGCAGTGAAATTCCCAAATCACACGCCGTAACCGTGAGGCAATGTCACGGCGATTGCTCCAGGGCGACATATCGCCTTTATGATTTCCAGGAGAGATTGCAACGTGTGACGATACCTTAAAGGGTCTCTCTTTTTCTGAATTTAGGTTGTAAAAGTTAATTGAAAGATGCAAAATGCAACCAGTTCATGCACAGTTGTAAAAGCAAAGATTTTTGTCTGTCCGTAAGTAATATGTAATTAACATATATATTATGAATCACAGCACTGGTCATCAAAGCCATCTCCGCTGTAAAGGTAAAGCAGGTGCAAAGGGAACGTGTTCAAACTCTTAAGTATTTCTTATAGTGTGACACTCCCGTGAACCAAGGAGATGCTTTTCAGCAGCAAAGAGCACAGTATATCCGCATGAATAACTGCTGTAACTGAGGATGATAATAGTTTCAATTTGACACTTGTTTGCCTTCAAGGCCTAGGCATGCTACAGGATTTAGGTACGAGAATAAATGATTTTTCCCATAAAAGCACTAGTGTGTTTCAAGAGCATTGATTCAATATAACAAAAATGTTCTTAATGAATTTACCATGTTAATCTCTTTCTACAAGATGTAGATATCCACTAAAATCTCTCAACTACATCCACCTAAAAATATTATAATTGATCAAATTGTGCAAAAAAGCAAGACACATTGGCCCACATTTACTAAAGATGTCTAATAGTGCAGTCAGTCTCAAGATGTTGTAAATGTATCACATGTTGTTTCATCGATTTAGAACATATTGTTAGAAGTTAAAGACCTCCACACATATTAGACAAACATCGGCCAAGCTAGCCGATATTGATGGATTTGGCCAATACTCTAATGTGCATGGAAGCTCCCGACTCTTTCTGGATAGTTGCTGTCATGGGAGATTCGAACCCATCAGGACTGATTTCTTTTTGTTCTCCAAATAAACTGCAATAGTTTTGTCATTGAGATCACAGCTGAGTGAGCTTTCCTGTTTATGGTGGATTCAGATTAGAAAACTGCCAGCCAAACGATAGGCCAAATCATCATTGACAGCTATCAAAATGTATGGGGAGCCTTAGACACAATGGAGGAAATTTCTGATTTATTGTATGACAGTTTTCTGGTGCCAAATATAAAGTGCTGAAATACATTTTGTTACACACCTTTCCTGGATCCGGGCTGTGCTTTCCTTATCCCATTCCACTGGACTCTACAATGCCCTACATCAGGCATTACAGATGGCCCAGCAGGATCCCATGTGATTCTGCATGGACCTATATAAGGCTCCACAAGACACACTTGTGTCTTGGTAATGAGATTTTAGTTTTCCTGTCTGCCTATGGCCACCAGTGATTTGACTACCCGCTTCCTGGTCTCCTGTCTACCTGTATCCCCCAGTGCTTCTACCAGCATGTATTCAGTGTGTATCACCCACATCCTGCACCAATGCCCATGGCCTGTATTTCCACTCAGACCTTGGGCTTGGATGATCCTCACCAGGTGCGCAAAAACATATTTTAAGTCAGATTCATGCCACATTTTGGTCCTTGTCTATAACTCTTTTGGATGTATCTGTTTAACTACCGTATATACTCGTGTATAAGCCGACCCGTGTATAAGCCGACCCCCCTACTTTTGCCCCAAAAATCTGGAAAAACCTATTGACTCGTGTATAAGCCGAGGGTGGACCCCAGCACAGGTATACAGCCCCCAGCAGTGTGGTATACAGGCCCCCCCCAGTGGTATACAGGCCTCCCCAGTGGTAGTATACAGCAGCCCCAGTGGTAGTATACAGCAGCCCCAGTGGTAGTATATAGCATCCCCAGCAGCCCCAGTGGTAGTATATAGCATCCCCAGCAGCCCCAGTGGTAGTATATAGCAGCCCCAGCAGCCCCAGTGGTAGTATACAGCAGCCCCAGTGGTAGTATATAGCATCCCCAGCAGCCCCAGTGGTAGTATACAGCAGCCCCAGTGGTAGTATATAGCATCCCCAGCAGCCCCAGTGGTAGTATATAGCAGCCCCAGCAGCCCCAGTGGTAGTATACAGCAGCCCCAGAAGCCCCAGTGGTAGTATATAGCATCCCCAGCAGCCCCAGTGGTAGTATATAGCAGCCCCAGTGGTAGTATACAGCAGCCCCAGTGGTAGTATATAGCAGCCCCAGCAGCCCCAGTGGTAGTATATAGCATCCCCAGCAGCCCCAGTGGTAGTATATAGCAGCCCCAGCAGCCCCAGTGGTAGTATACAGCAGCCCCAGTGGTAGTATATAGCATCCCCAGCAGCCCCAGTGGTAGTATACAGCAGCCCCAGTGGTAGTATATAGCATCCCCAGCAGCCCCAGTGGTAGTATATAGCAGCCCCAGCAGCCCCAGTGGTAGTATACAGCAGCCCCAGCAGCCCCAGTGGTAGTATATAGCATCCCCAGCAGCCCCAGTGGTAGTATATAGCAGCCGCAGTGGTAGTATACAGCAGCCCCAGTGGTAGTATATAGCAGCCCCAGCAGCCCCAGTGGTAGTATATAGCATCCCCAGCAGCCCCAGTGGTAGTATATAGCATTCCCAGCAGCCCCAGTGGTAGTATACAGCAGCCCCAGTGGTAGTATATAGGAGCCCCAGCAGCCCCAGTGGTAGTATACAGGAGCCCCAGTGGTAGTATATAGCAGCCCCAGTGGTAGTATATAACATCCCCAGCAGCCCCAGTGGTAGTATACAGCAGCCCCAGTGGTAGTATATAGGAGCCCCAGCAGCCCCAGTGGTAGTATACAGCAGCCCCAGCAGCCCCAGTGGTAGTATACAGGAGCCCCAGCAGCCCCAGTGGTAGTATACAGCAGCCCATCAGCCCCAGTGGTAGTATACAGCAGCCCCAGCTGCCCCAGTGGTAGTATACAGCAGCCCCAGCAGCCTCAGTGGTAGTATATAGGAGCCCCAGCAGCCCCAGTGGTAGTATATAGGAGCCCCAGCAGCCCCAGTGGTAGTATATAGGAGCCCCAGCAGCCCCAGTGGTAGTATACAGCAGCCCCGGCAGTGCCAGCGGTAGTATACAGCAGCCCCAGTAATCCAGGGCCCCCAGCCTTGCTCCGGTCACCTGTAAAGTAAAATATACTTATCACTGTCCCGCTGCCGTCCGCGCCCGCATCTGCCGACATCCCGATCCTCCATCTTCATGCGTCTTCTTCCGACTTCCTGTGTTCGGCGCCGGCAATGACATCATTGCCTGCGACGAACAGAGAAAACCGGAAGAAGACGCATGAAGATGGAGGATCGGGATGTCGGCAGATGCGGGCGCGGACGGCAGCGGGACAGTGATAAGTATATTTTACTTTACAGGTGACCGGAGCAAGGCTGGGGGGGCCCTGGATTACTGGGGCTGCTGGGGCTGCTGTATACTCATAGGGACCGTCACTGACTCGCGTATAAGCCGAGGGGGGTACTTTTCAGCCCAATTTTTGGGCTGAAAAACTCGGCTTATACGCGAGTATATACGGTACTTTAAAAATAATATTTAGACATACCCCTTTGGAGCAATTGACATTTTTGAGCCAAACGGAGTTCAAATCATGACATTTTGGACTTTGAACTCCTTTCTGGATGCGTAGAAAAATGCAGTAAAACAATTTGAGGTGCCAATAATAGTTTGCCTATGTAACAGTCTTTTGAAGATGTGACAGAGACTGAGAGGACCAGAAGTCATAGAGCAGAGTAACTCAATAACACCAGAAAGATAATCAATAATCGATATGTTGACTGGGTACAGGTGTCTTTTAGAATTTGTAGGTGTTGTATGATTTCAATCCCAGTGGCGGGCCTTGTGAGACATAAAGCCTCGGAGAAATGATATAGGGGTCAAAGTGTGTCTTGCATGAATCATCTCACAGTTAGACAGTGACAAGACCTTTATTTTGGATTGGCCACCTTCACTATGAAATGAATAGGCAACTTCATACAAACAAAATCCTTTATAGGGCAATTAACAACAATAATCAATGGCTAAACCAGCATATTTGTTTGGCAGATATTGAATGTTTATCTATATATTAGGAGACAACAAAGCGCATAGGGTCTTATCCCAATGATAACTGGGCTAATGCTACTGCTTGGGGTGCTCACCTGGTAAGGTTGTGTTATTCGCACGTGTCCAGCTGCTGCAGGATCCACACTGTAACCGGTATCCAACTAAGATCAAAGAGGGACAAAGTGTATGGTGATCCATGCTGCTGGAATGAAAGGTCCAAACCAAAGGATGGTGCAATGGTGCACTTTATTCTTTCTCCAACGCGTTTCGGAGCCTGCTGTGCTCCTTCTTCATTGCTAATCCCTGAAGAAGGAGCACAGCAGGCTCTGAAACGCGTTGGAGAAGGGATAAAGAGCACCATTGTACCATCCTTTGGTTTGGACCTTTCATTCCATTAGTGCGGATCACGATACACTTCGTCCCTCATTGAATGTTTAAAGCATTCTTTAGCCACAGATTAGTAACCATCATATTAGCTGTTAGTATTCACATGCATTATGTTCCCTATCTTAGGTGCATCGCTACCTGACTTTATGTTGCATTAAAATTAAGAAGTAAGTAGCAGGTATTGATTTATTTCTTACATTCCTGCTACATTTTACATTTAGCCTTAAATAGGACCTGTCACCCCCCCTGTTGCATGGCAATATAAATGCAGCACTGAATGCAGCATGTCTGCTGCATTCAGGGAAGGGGTCCCCCATGTGTCTGTGCGCTGTGTACCCCGAGATATAGGCTTAGAAAAACTTACAGTTAGAAGCCATGGAGGCATTCCCTGTGGCTGGAGTGAGCTCAATTGACATGGGCCATTCCCTCCCCCTCTCTGTGCTGCTTCTGCTGTGCAGGCTTTGCCCTCCTCCTCTCCTGCTCTCTGTCACTCAGAGCAGATGCAAATCATTTGTCCTGACGTCAGCTCTAGATTCCTGCCCTGGTGTCTGAAGAAAGCATAAACAGCACAGCAGGAGGTGGCACAGACAGGCAGAGGGAGAGGGAATGGCCCCCCAGTCAATCAAGCTCACTCCAGCCACAGGGACTGCTTCTATGGCTTCTAACTGTAAGATTTTTTAAACCTTTATCTCTGGGTACACAGCACACAGACACATGGGAGACCCCTTCCCTGAACGCAGCAGACATGCTGCATTCAATGCTGCATTTAGATTGCCATGCAGCAGGGGGGTGACAGGTCCTCTTTAAAGGGTTTTTCCCATGAACAAAGTTAAGTTCCTTTTAATCAATAGTTTGTGGGCTATTATAATAATTGTCTGCCAGCTTGGTGCATTGGCACCAGATCTAGAAATCGTCTATGAAGAGCAGGTCTCCAGATTGTGACTTTTATTAGTAGCCAAGCCACAGAAGAGCAGATCTGAATGCCAATATACTGGGTGGGGGAGATAAGAAGATATTGCCAGTTAGTTTGGTGCTTGAAGTTGGATGTGTCACATACCAGGGCTGGGATGCTCAGTCATTGAGCAGTTGGCAGATCCTGTCACTTGAGATGGTGGCCATGCTTAGCGTCTGTGGATCTGAAGACAGAGGTACAGGGATTTGACTTTAGACATGTGGGAGTTCACGCTGTCTTACTGTTGTCTCTTGTGGTGGTGATTGGTGTTCCCCATGGTGTTGGTGTGATGGAGGGTAACAGAAGAAATCAGGAGACATGATGTTATAAACAACCAGATGAGCTTTACTTTACAAGTCACACAGCCAGGCAGGATATATAACCACAGAGGAAAGATGGCACTTTAGATGGAAGCAGTTCAGAGAGTCACTAAGTTGCACATGGGGCATGTTACCACGGTGTCTTAGCAGGATTCTCCCTGTAGTCCAAACCGACACAATAGGATCCTCTTTAGTATGTCCTATCCCACTGTGTACTCAGCCCAAGTAGACCCCATGGCTCCAGTCCCTCATCTATTCCCATAGAAGAGATTCCATTCCCTTGTAGATAGCCTACAGGAGTCATGTCTGTCCACTCCTAGGACAGTTCACTAAAGGGAGAACAGTTTCCTCCTACATACTTCCATCCTGTTTATCCTGGGTGATGTGTATTGCAGGGTACTGCAACTTTTAGGCACACCAGACTCCACCCACTAGCCCTGTTGCTAGGCTACTCGCTCAATGGGGAGTATTAACTAACTGTGTGCCTTTGTGTTGTGTAAATCTGCTAAATCATCCTGACTTTACATAAAATAACACATAATTTAGGTAACACTTCAGTATTGCCCGCTCTGTGTCACTACAGATGCAGAATTATAGTATGTTTGATGCAAACATACTGAATGAGGATAAAGTGGGCACCATGGGATGAAAGTATACTGCCCACTTTGGTTATCTTTATATCATGCTTTTAGTGTCCCTATGAGGTACAGCTAGCTGATACTAGCTCATGACCATTACTCAGAGATGAATGTGGCTCTCAGTGTAAGAAAGGGTGGGGACCTCTGCTCGAAGAGAATAATTATTGGTAAACAATCCGCTCCTAGAACCTTAAAAAAAATTGTCCCAAATTGTAAATTCGACAACCCTTGCTCGTGATTAGAAATGTACAACAAAACAGGTTGCACTTACATCTACTATATTTCTCAGCTCTAGCACATTTAATTACTACAAATCAGGTATCGTTTTTTAAAGTTGTACTACACTCCCTGACAGAAGTTATGTCGCTTATCCATGTGATGTAAATAAAAGCTTATAACCTGATGTTAAATTTATCCATTGGTTGTTTAAATTACTCTTTTGAAAGCTGAAACCCTCTGAAATTTGGCTTACATTAAGAAAATAAACTGGCATCAATGCTGAAATATTGATCATTTAATGAACACAGAATGGTCAGATTTTAGCAAGATAAAAGTTTTTTCGCCTGGTCATATAATACACCCAGTCCTAGTTTACATCCTCACCTGTGCTCTGTAAATGATTAGTTAATTAGTGGATGTGTATAAAAAGAAACTCAGCACCCCAGACCTTCACTTAAACTGCAACTTGAGCTCTGACAACATGCAGAAAATCCACCCTGCGACCAAAGCCTTGATTATCAAGAGGCTGAAGACCAGATCCACTGCAGAGGTGGCTGACACCTTTAATGTGTCTCAGCGTCAAGTACAAAGAATTAAGAAAAGATTTGAAGAGACTAGAGATGTGTTTGACAAGCCTAGGTCCGGCAGACAACTGCTCAGGAGGAACGTTTGTTGGTTAGAAAATCCAACGCAAGCCCCTCTTCCACTGCAGCAGAGATCCAACAGGCCTCGTCACCTCAACTCCCTGTGTCAACTAGAACAGTTTGTAGGATTCTGTCTCAAAACGGCCTCCATGGTCGAATAAGTGCCCAGAAGCCAGCACTAAACAAAAGGCAAATAAAAAACTGTGTGGTATTTGCAAAGTCCCACAGCCTGCTAAACAGATAGACGCTGGAAAAGTGACAGAAGGTGGATTTCTCTGATGAATCTTCAGTAGAATTACACCACAGCCACCTCAAATACTGCAGGAGACATACTGGAGCCTGTATGGATTCAAAATACACCCAGAAAACAGGTAAATTTGGTGGTGGAAAGATTGTGGTCTAGGGTTACATTCAGTATGGGGTGTGCAAAACATTTGCAAGGTGGATGGCAGTATTAATAGCCTAAAATATCAAGAAGTATTAAATACCTCTTATATTCTAATTATAAAAGGGGTCAAATTCTGCAGCAGGATGGTGCTCCATCTCATACATCCATCTCTACATCAAAGTTCCTCCAGGCAAAAAAGATCAAGGTGCTCAAGGACTGGCCAGCCCAGTCACCAGACATGAACATCATTGAGCATGTTTGGGGTAGGATGAAGGAGGAAGCTTGGAATCAAAACCAAAGAATCTAGATGAACTGTGCTAGGGATTTAAGACTGCATTCTTTGCTATTCCTGATGACTTCATTAGTAAATTGTATGAATCATTGTTGAACCGCATGGATGCAGTCCTTCAAGCTCATGGAAGTCACACAAAATATTAAATATGACTTTAATAGCACCACAACTTCATTCACCAATGTTATCCAACATATATTTATATTTTAAGTTCATTTTTTGTTTGAAAATCACATTATTTTTTGTGGGCAATGAATCTTTTGTCTTGCCAAAATCTGACCATTCTGTGATCATTAAATGATCAATATTTCAGCATTGATGCCAATTTATTTTCTTAACCTAAACCACATTTTGGAGGGTTTCAGCCTTCAAAAGAATTTATACAACCAATGGATGAATTTAACGTCAGGTTATAAGCTTTTATTTACATAACATGGATAAGCGACATAACTTCTGTCAGGGAGTGTAAGATCTATAAATTTCTACCACTAATTTCAATAGTAAAATTATTTTGACAATATCCATTTAAAGGGAACCTGTCACCAGGTTTTAGCCATCCTATCTGAGAGCAGCATAATGTAGAGACAGAGACCCTGATTCCAGCGATGTGTCACTTACGGATCTGCTTGTTGTCGTTTTGATAACATTAGTTTTTTCTCTGTTGCAGATTTAGCAGTTTGTGAATATGCCAGACTACCTGTCAGCAGGCCAAGTAGACTGCTAATGGTAATCTCCAAATGATTAAAGAGTGATTTTTATCAAAACTACACTGAGGAGCCCAGTAAGTGACACATCAATGGAATCAGGATCTTTGGTGCTATATTATGCTACTCTCAGGTTAGGTTGCAAAAACCTGGAGACAGGTTCCCTTTAAGCGTAGCCATAACCAGGTTGTTCAATGCAAACTCTACACAAAATTACATAAATGTATTAGACCTGATGAGACTGGTGTACTTTCTTTGAAACTTCATGTCAGAATAATGCATTATTTCAGAATAATTCTGAACTAAAAATAACTTTTTTATAATACCAGCTCATAAAAAAAATCATTTTAACATTAAGCACAGAAACTTTAAAGAAAATTATATGGCCATCAGAATATGAAGTTTAAGATGAGTACACCTAACTCCCCAGGTCTAAAAGATACTTCACACACAGCAACATCGCTAATGATGTCGCTGAAACGTCACAGGATTTGTAACGTAACAGCGACCTCATCAACGACCTCGTTATGTGTGACAGGTAGCAGCGATCGGGCCCCCGCTATGAGATTGCTGATTGTTACAAATCGTTCAGGACCATTATTTGGTCATTGCGCTCCCGCTGTCCACGATCTCAATACTACACCCCAGAGTGACAGGGTCCCAACGACTGCCATATCATTGCTGGTTCGCTGGTGAGATCTGATTGCTTGACATCTCACCAGCGACCACGTAGTGACGCACCAGTGATCCCGGCCGGGTCAAATCATGGTCGTTTTGAGAGATCTATTTAAATGGATGCAATCATCAGAAAATGACCTATTGTCTAACTCTAAGCTAGGTTTTAGTGTTACATTATCCTTTTTTTTTTAAAAACAGTTGGCAATGTTTTTCTTCTTTCTATCGTGATTAAGGAACAGTGAACCTGAACAGCAGTACTCTGAAATGTTATTGTGGCCCCCCCAGAGTCTAAGAGCCTAAGGCTAAGTTCTGAGGAAAGAGGAAAGAAAGAAACCTACCGGGAGGTTGCACCACCCTGTGCTTCCCCTCCGCGAGAGGAACAACGCAAGAACGGACAACGGGGTCCGAGACTGTGCAGGTTCCCATACACCGACAGTCAACACCGGAGAGTGGGGGACTCCAGATTCTCCAGCTACACGGTACCAGGGACACAGCAACATATAGAATCCAGTAACACTGAATTCCCAGGGTGGGTTAAAGAAGTGAAGGACTTGAGTTGCCTGCCATACTGGAAGACGCAGACAGAGACAGGGTCGACAGCCTAGCTTAAGCAACTGCAGGGGCCGCAACACAAGCGCAGTGAGGAAGCCAATACGACCCAGCCTGGTGAGAATTACCTCAAACTGCTCTTCAGACTCTGTTGACAGTGTATAACATCTGCCTTAACTCCAGTAAAGGGACTGAGAAAACACATATCCGTGAGTCTGCCTGTTGATTGCGCCTGTTGTCCTGTGCTTTTTAACGGAACCTTATACTTGCAGAGCTGCCGACTACCAGCACCGTGAAGAGCTGCAGCAAAGTAAGCCCCATCCAATACCACTATCCCTCCTGCCCTGGAGACCCTCAGCCCTACCCGAGGAGGGCTTACCATTTATGCTGCCACAAGTCACCATCCCTAGCAGGAATACGGCAGCGGTGGTTCTACTAACCACATACCCCGGATGGCGCCATGACAAATTCCTTGTAAATACCCCATTTTGGACTGATTCCAGGCCATGGGACAGGATCATGACTACTGTGATACCACAGAGAGACAGCGCCGGCCCGTTTCCCGAGTACCCCATAGCCTGGGGGTGCATCATTATAATATGTAAAAATTGAATATATGAAATTGGAATTGCATTATTTCCATACAAGCTGTGTTATAAAATGAGGTACTTGCAACAAATTGGCCAATGCATGAGAGCCCAACAGCCAGTGACAAGGCCATACCTCTTTGTTAGGACTCTAATCTTATAGGCCTCTAACCAGGCTGAAAGCCCATAATTTTAAAGTGTAACCGCCATTTAAATTTTTATTTAATATTAATGTAAAGCAAGTAATTATAATAAACTTTCAAACACACTTCATAAGTGAAATCTGGAAGAAAACCTTTCAAAAACCCTCCAGAAGATGCCTCCGCTAGGCTGTTTCGAAACCAGATATATGCTGGTTGTCAGGAATTCTGTATTTAGATCCACAAACTGAATACGGACACATAAGGATTGGGGTGGTGCCTAAATAGCGCCTACATTCACAGTACAGCTGATCAGAGTCTCAGGTTACCTCAGGCAGGGACAGTGCTGGGCTCATGCTGTTAGCACACAGCTTATCCTCTGTATTCACATTGGTCTGCTCTGTGCAATCAGATGAGGAGCTGTGTGGAGGCCATAAGCTAATTGCACATAGCAGAACCGATGTGAATGGAGGAGTCAGATAAGATCACGGGAGCTTTTTGGTGACAGTCTGAGCTCAGGTCTGTCCCTGCCTGAAGTAACCTGAGACACTGCTCAGCTGTAGTGTGAACACTATGTAGGCCCCACTCCCACCCTAATATGGCCATATTCAGTTTGTGCAGCTGAATACAGATTTCCCTGACAACCTGCATGTGTAATGTTTAGAGACAGCCTAGTGGGGACATCTTCTGGAAGGTTTTTAAAAGGTATTCTTCCAGGTTACACTTTTGAAGTATATTTGAAAGTTTATTATCACTTGCTCTACATTATTATTGAATAAAATTGTTAACAGTGGTTACACTTTAAGGGCAGACAGGATCTAGCTCTACTTAAAGACGCCCTTAGCTGGTGGGGGAGAGCTCAGTCATAAGGGAGGGCACTACAAATATCAAAAAACTGATTAGCACCTCCATGAATAAAGCTAGTTTGTGGGTAAAGTGTATTAAAGCTCCAGTGGATTAGCAAGATTTGTATATTTTATTTTTATTTCCAATTATGAAATAGAAAAAAACATTGTCAGAAATGTAACAAATAATAATCCAGGCCACACAAAACCCCTTTTTAAACAATAGGTCATTTTCTGATGATAATTTTCCTTTAAGAATGCAATGCATATGGTATTGTAAAATCTATTGACAGACCTGCTGAAATATGTATTGATATATTTAGTCAAATCAATAGAAGAATTTGTGCAGAATAGACTTTAACAATGTGTTTTTGTTGTTGTTTGATTAGATTTCTTTTCTCATCCCAAAATCCAGGTCGACTAGAATGGATCTTTTCATCCTTATTTTGAATGGTAGACAAGGTCATGCAAAACTACTCTGGGATAGTAGATTAAAAATGTGCAATTCTGAGTAGAAATGGAGTTGCCTGAAACATCTCCAAAGTTATCACTGGCTAATTGGATCTATTTACGTGAAATCTTCAATCTCAGCCAAGGTCAGTTTTCACAAGATGATATAAAAGCTGTGACACTGACATCTAGTGGTAGATTGGCACAATACAGCTATAATTTCCGATATGCCTGAAGAATAAATGCCAAGTCATCTCGGGCTCCGTTCACCCTCGTACAGTGCTGAGCAGAATCATGGAAAAACAGGATCCCATGAACGAGCCATTCACTATTACGAGGCAGAGGGGGTCACTTTGTAATGTCCTGATCTGTACAATTTTGTTTTGCATTATAGAGGTCATCTAGGATTAGGAAATTGATGATTTTTACTTTGGTTAGGTCTCCATTATCAGCTTGGAGGTTCAATACCCGGCTCCTCGACCAATCAGGTGTGCGTGAAGCGTACGTTCCATATGTCAATATATCGTTAGTGGCTGTTCTCAGCTCCTATTTACTTCTAATGGAATAAAACGATGTTTGGGTGAGCGCTGGGATATGAAGACAGCTACACTTCAACAAGTATTTTACCTGTAAGTTTTTATTGTTCAAATCACACTAGGTCCTCTCCCACAACATGTTTCGACGCTTAGGGCGTCTTCCTCAGAGAGAGACCCCGTGCACTCACTACGTGAGCCCCCCTGTTGTGCGGACAGCACAACAGGAAAAGGTGAGTGTAACGGTGACTTAACAGAGGGTGGATATAAAACATAAAGCAGCGTGGTGCAACCAATTTCTATATCTCATTACCTATTTACTTCTAAGGCTTGGATAACCCAATTAAAACAGTTTAGACAGGTAATGTATGCAGTTGGGTAGAGGAACATATGTATGCAGTGGCGTAACTTCAGGCCCGGGGCCTCGATGTGAAAGCTCCAATGGCGCCCCCAATTATTGCAAATCTTTAATAGTATTAGTCTTTTTCTATGGGCCAAAGGGACTTTTGGGCCCCCCTAGGTTGTAGGGCCCGGGTGCGATTGCAACCCCTGCACCTACTGTAATTATGCCCCTGTATGTATGACACCCTCTGCATGGCTGAGAATGATGGATACCTAGTCTTTATTCCCAGCCGGAGAGCAAGAGGACTATTTACTGGCCTTCTCCTTAGACGTGAATGGATAGGAAGTAAATAGCAGAAGTCAGCCCCATAAGCAGTAACCCTCACTTTACTTACTGACATTTGTTCTGGCCATAAACAAAATTGTGGGGTTTAATATATATCAACATTACATGAGTCTCGTTCTCAGCCTCTGCCCCAATTTTTGCTGATATATACTGTAGTATACATGGTATACATTCTGAGCCACTTATTGCCTCACTTTTGAGGGTCATACTCATTCCTCCAAACAATGACATTGACTTTCTTTTCTCACTAACACTTGGCCTTATGTTTCCCTTTATGTATTATAAATCTACCTTTCCCTCCCCTGTGGCTCATTATGAGGTCAGCGTATTGTAAGTTCAGAGAAAGGCAATCCTAGAATGTGGATGAATGCACTTTACAGTATGTGGGGCTCTAAAGTGAGTATGATGAACATTTCATTATTATCAGTAATATGTTACACTGGAAGTGCTATTTTATAATAACTCATGACTCAGTGTATGGAACCAAATATTATCTAATATATAAAGCTGAGTGTGTGTATATCCACTAAGTGAATTTGCACCGTCACATTTACAATCACAATATTTTGCACACTCACCTCTTTTGACTCAGGGAACGTCATACACTATGTTTTGAGGGGAAATTTTGACCTCACACTTTACAGTCATTTGCCAAAAAAAGCCTTATTTACTGTTTATATATGAGAGGTAATATATACTGCCTGGCCTGTTTTGACAGTTGGCCTGGATATTTATCAGGCGGCCTATAGCAACCAATCACAACTCAGCTTCTAATTGGTTGCTACAGGTAACAAAGGACATTCCTACTGTATGACAACTTATGCATGTCTGTGAAACATTCAAGGGAAGCTTGCCAAAGACAAGGACTTTTGGAAAATGCCGTACCCTGGGACATGACTATCAGTGAAGCAGCAGACACACAAACCCCAAAGTGATTAAAACACCTCTTTGTTATTCTTCTAATATCCTGTAGCATTTCCAGTAGCAAGACCAAGGGCGTATTAAGAGTAGGCAGGGCCCTTACCTGTTGAGAAGCCAAGGGCCCCCAACCCCAACTATTATGTGACATGTCACATGATCAACTTTTGAAAGATCATGTGATAAGTCACGTGATTAGCACACAGGGACAGATCCATAGAGGCAAAAGAAGAACAATATTGGCACGCCTAGCCACCTAGCCCGCAGTATGTAGCAAAAGGCAGCACACAGCCCCCAGTATACAGCAAGAGGCTACACACAGCCCCCAGTATACAGCAGGAGGATGCATACAGCCCCCTTTATACAGCAGGAGGCCACACAGCCCCCAGTATACAGCATGAGGCCACGCATAGCCACCCCTGAATTACAGCAGGAGGCCACACATATTCCTCTATATGAGAGCAAGAGTTTGCACATAGCCCCCAGCATACAGCAGGAGGCTTCACACATCTCCCAGTGTTACAACAGGGGGCCATGCATAGGCCCCTTTATTACAACATGTGTTATTACAACCTGTGACCCACATAGCCCTTCTATTACATCAGTAGCTCACATATAGTTATCTGTATTATATACAGCAAGAGGCCAAACATAGACCCCTATATTAAACTAGGAGCCCACACATAGCCCTCAGAATACAGCAGGAAGCCACACACAGCTCCTGTATACAGCAGTAAACCACATACAACCTCTAGCTCTGAGAATAATCTAGTCAACAAGATCAATCTTAAAATTCTAAGTCTCCTTCTAGGTGCGTGCAGGACCTACAAGTCAGAAGATACAATGACAGACCTTGCTGAATCATTATTCTATCCAACCAAATTCCTCAACTCCTTAGAACCACAAGGACTTCCTCTACATAACCTCTTTCTAAAACCTGGAGCACCTATTCTGCTGTTGAGAAATTTTAATCCACCAAAGTTGTGTAATAGAACAAGATTCTTGATTAAGAACCTGTTTCCATGTATAATTGAAACAACCATTTTAACAGAATGTGCCAAAGGAAAGGACATTTTCATTCCAACAATTCCACTCATTCCATCTGATTTGCCTTTTGATTTTAAACACTTTCAGTTCAATTGGCATTTGCAATGTCAATTAACAAGGCTCAGGGACAGTCTTTGACAGTAGCAGGAGTTGATTTGCAATCTCCATGCTTTTCTCATGGTCAACTGTACATGGTCTGTTCAAGAGTTGGAACTGCCAAAAATCTGTTTGTCTTTGCACCAAAAGGAAAAACAAAGAATGGGCCTTTTCACATCTAAGGCTGGGCTGCGTTTGTATGCATTTTTACTGCCAAAAATGCATTCAAATGCAACGAAAAATGCACCCATAGGGTTTAATGCAAAAACGCATTGCAAAGACAGCCAACAATGTGGGCTGCTGTGTCTAGGGCTGTGTTTGCAAAAAAGCACGCGTTTTTGCATGCGTTTGCAATGCGTTTTTCATTAAACCCTATGGGTGCGTTTTTGGTTGCGTTGATGCGTTTTTAGCAGTAAAAATGCATACAAACTCAAAATGTGAACTGGGCCAATGTAATTTATCAAAAGGTTCTTGAATAAGGAGTTGCAGATAAAGTGCTTCACATTTGTGGGGTAATCATTTAGTTAATTTGTGTTGCATAGCTGTGGTGTTGAATATACAGTATGATGTGATGTGAAATGCTTCTATTACTTTACTTTTTGATTTTTAATAATACATTTTCTGTCTATCTACTTTGTGGCTTTAATGTGCAAAATAACTGTTGTTAAACCATTCTATTCTGTTACAGCTAAGAAGCGTTAGTTACTATCCTGGGCAACGCTGGGTGCTACAGCTGGTATCTTATAAAATCAGATGTGTTCTATTGTCCTTTATATGATGGTGGAGAATTATGGGCATTAAGTCTTTCAAGTTGTCAAGTAGATGCATTACATTCGACCTGGAGATTACTATACGTTTTCTATCTTAAAGAAGCCCTCCCAAGAAGATTTTTATTAAGTACATATATGTAATTGTGTATGTAATGTAGTGTGTATGTGTTAATATACCGTATATACTCGTGTATAAGCCGAGTTTTTCAGCACAAAAAATGTACTGAATAGTCCCCCCTCGGCTTGTACACGAGTATATACGGTAGCCCCAGCTGTATACAGCCCCCCCGTGGTATCCAGGGCCCCCCTTGCTGCTGCACACCTGTAAAGTAAGATGTCAGTATACTTATCGCTGCCGCCGCCGCTGCCGCCGCTTGGTCACCGCGCTCCTCCGGGTCTTCATGCTTCCTTCTCCGGCGCACAGTAAATGACGTCATTGTTTGAGCGCCGGAGAAGGAAGCATGAAGACCCGAAGGAGCGCGGTGACCGAGCAGCGGTGGCGGCGGCAGCGGCGGCAGCGATAAGTGCACTGACATCTTACTTTACAGGTGTGCAGCAGCAAGGGGAGCCCTGGATACCACGGGGGGCTGTATACAGCTGGGGCTACTGTTTACAGCTGGGCCCTGTATACTACTGATGGGGGGGAGGGCTGTTTACAGCTGGGGCTGCTGTATACAGCTGGGGCCCTGTATGCTACTGATGGGGGGGGAGGGCTGTATACAGATGGGGTTTCTGTATACAGATGGGGCCCTGTATACCACTGATGGGGGGGGCTGTATACAGCTGGGGCTGCTGTATACAGATGGGGCCCTGTATACCATTGATGGGGGGGTTGTATACAGCTGGGGCTGCTGTATATACTGCTGGGGCCTGTATATATACCACTGGGGAGGCTGCTGTATACTACCACTGGGGAGGCCTGTGTACCACTGGGGGGGCCTGTATACCACACTGCTGGGGGCTGTATACCTGTGCTGGGGTCCACCCTCGGCTTATACACGAGTTAATAGGTTTTCCCAGGTTTTGGGGGCAAAAGTAGGGGGGTCGGCTTATACACGGGTCGGCTTATACACGAGTATTTACGGTACTCACCTACTGTTTCCTTCTCCGATATCTGCTCTTCTTCTTAGTGAAATCACTTGTTTTGAGACTCTTGGTCGCACTGTGCTCAGCGTGGCTTTTATAATGTAAATCTAATTAGCATCAGAATGACGTTCCATTGATTTACACTGTATGAGTCTTACGGCTCATGCGTAGGGCATAGATTGAGTCACATAGTCTAAAAAACTGTGACGTTAAGGAGAAGAGTGGAACACCACTGGATACTGGAGAAGGAGACAGTAGGTGAGTATATTAAGCCACGCACTACATTACATACACGTATGCACAGATTTATAAAAAAAAATCTTCATTGAAGGGCTTCTTTAAAGAGTTCCTCCCATCTGAAACAATTATGGCTTATCCACATAATATACCATAAATATCTGATGGATGTGAATCCCACTTTTGCTCTTCACCATCAGTGAAGAGGTATCTACTCATGTATAACATTTTAAATCTTTTATTGGAATTTCAAAAATTTCCAGCAATTTTCAGAACACAATGAAATAAAGTTGCTAATGCATGAAAACATTTTTTATAATTCTCATTGAAAATTGGGAGATGGGAAAGGTTCTTACTCTAATGCAGTTTATACTTTCTTTTGAATCAGTATGTTAATATTATAGGTTGGTAGAACTGATGGAAGTTGATAAAATTGTTCTTTGTTTCTTGCTTATCAAATGTAATATTATGGACATATGGTTGATGCATGAATATTTTATAATCATAGCCTAGGGTCACACTTAGAAGGCACAATCCGGTAGCAGCATCCATTACCTGATGCGGTATTGGACCGTGCCTTCATACTTCTTAAAAGTTGTCAAAATGCAATCCTCATTCCGGATCTGGATGCATTAATGCATCCGGTTTTGGAATGAGGATTTTTGCAATTTTCAAAACTAGATCCGGTACCACAAGGTACCGGATCTGGTTCCCATAGGCGCCCATGTTAAAAAAAATGGATCCGGTTTTGCAACCTCTCCGAAAAATGCAGCCTGCATGATTTTTACCGCAGGCTGCAAAACCGGATCCGGTAACCGGATTGCCATTCGGGCAATACGGTTTTTGTATTGCTGCCTATGGGCTGCGGATCCGGTTTTGAGCATTTTTAATGCTCAAAACCAGATCAGGATGGAAAAAAAAATGCAAACAGGACCCTAGCCATAGATAGAAGAACAGTATGACATAAGATTTTCCTGAACTACTTGATGATCCATATTCTAGTGCAATGTAAGTAACCTGAACTTCCTTCACATATAGGTTCTGTTACCTGATCGTGCCTCATTCATTAAATATTCTGTTGCCATAGACTGATGATTGATCCCAAGCCCTGCATTGTACACTGTACAAATTCATAGAATCAAATCTTCATACTATATTCATATTGCATTGAACATTCTCTGTGTATATCAATGAACGCTCCAGGATCTCATGTTACATGTATCCATAGGTAACATTGACTCAACAGACACCAAACAAATGCCTTTTTGGTATCTGTCGATCTGGCATACAAGATAGAAATGTTGTCTATTACATGATATACATTTTTAATAATGGGACTCTGTAGGTGATCTAAGCCACTTTATTCTTATATGGTACAAAATATCAATGCCTTGGAGCAGAGATATACATGGTGAATACTGTCCATATACATCTTCAATGAAAGTGTCCAATGCAATTTAAAGCATAATCTTCCCTTAGTCTAGGGCAGGGGTCTCAAACTCCAGGCCTCAAGAGCCGCACACAGTCCAGGTTTTCAGGATTTCCCTAGGATTTGACAGTTGGCAATCAAATGACCAACTGTCAAATTCTAAGGAAATCCTGAAAACCTGGACTGTGTGCGGCCCTCGAGGCCTGGAGTTTGAGACCCCTGGTCTAGGGTCACACTTGAGCTGTGGAAGCGCTAAAAGCTATTGTTTTTCACAAGTGCAAATTGTGAAAAACGCTAGCGTTAACGCTTCCATAGGTTCCCATGGAAAAAACACATGGTCAAAATGCAACACTTTTGACGCTAGGCATTTTTGCAAAAGCAACAAAAACCGAGGTAAGCAGCGTTTTTAGGGGCGTTTGCAAAAACGGATCCGTTTTTTTAACATTAGAGTCTATGGGACACGCATGGTACATACAGTACATGAAAATGGCAAGGGCAAAAAACTGCTGACTTAAACACATCCTTGCGAAGAACACTCCCTCCAAATGTGACCCTAGCCTTAGACATTCTAAAATAAAACTCACTTTGTTGCACCATCTTAGAAGGTTTTATACATATTTTGAACTAGTTCCCCATGCACAATTATGCCACCCTTCTTTTGAGATGAACATTGTCATGTGTGTGTACCAGGACGATCCTTCTTACCTTTATTTCTATACAAACCTCTCCATCATTCACAATTGATGTTATTGTCAGACATTGCTATAAAGGGAAGCCTGAGACAATGACCTATTCCAAATTGAAGGATGCTGCTTCACATTTATACAAGAAAACAATGATCTACAAGACGCCTTGGGGAAAACTGAAGTGGGGATACATGAATTGTCTCAAGAAATTGCAATACTACAAGAACTGAAGGTGATCTCCTATATTCTATCATTATTTCCTTTTCTACCAAACCAATATTAATTACATTTTAGTTTCAGACTTTACTGCATGCCTTGTTTTATATTTTGGTTGATGTTCATCACAATTGTGTTGCAAAATGCTTGTAAGCATTGAGCTTACCCCAGATATATAATGTTCAAGTAAAGCCGAATTTACACAAACCTGTTTTTTCTTTCAATGAACTGGATCCATTTTTGGCATGTGTCAGTTTGCATCATTGTTGTATCCATTTTTCATGTATGAAAAAAAATTGTCAACCACTCCAAACTATTAAATGGTAAAATATGAACAGCATATGGAAGACATCTGTGTACTACCTGATTTTCAACACAGAGCCATTGACTTGCATTGGTGAGTTTGATCCTGCTACCCAGATCAAATTAAAATATGTCTCCATGTTGTTTTTAATTTCAATCAGTTCATAAAAAAAGACATGTGAAAAGCACATTGATTATAATAAGTCCACAATGTATCCTCAAAAATATTCAATAGCACTTGCACCAAAAAATTGCCCGACTTTGACCCAGTTTTTTGATAGCTAGTAATTTAATGTAACACAAATATATGCACTCCACCATTATTGTTCATTTTGCTGCCAAGGGCTAATACATGGTTACCAAGAGCGAGCAACATTAATTTTGACTTTTTATACTGAAAAATAAAAGCTAGATTTTGTATGTATATGGCTCAACTAATCTAAATAAGCACTACTCCAGCATTTATTTTATTTCATCGCTGGAGTGGTGCTTTAAATGTAAGTCCCCTGCCCCACCTTATACTCCTTTGCCACCATCTTCATCTCTTTCCAGCATCTAGGTTAGTCTTCTGTGATTATGACCTGTCGGCTGCTCCAGATTTGTTGAAGAGTGCCGAAGGTCACAAGTCAATACGTCTCTATGGCTAGGGTCACACTGGGTTATGGACCCACGTTTCTAGCCAGCGCTGAAATCAGACAGCGTTAACGGCAAGCGCTGGCTGGAAACGTGGGTCATTGAAACCCCGTGTTTACCTTAGTAGCAGCCACAAATAGAGCTGTATGATGGCCACTTTTCAGGAGCGCACAGGAAAACAGGCAGCTGGAAACGTGGGTCCATAACCCAGTGTGATCCTAGCCTAACAGAACCTTGATCTGGTCTCATTCAGGCCCTCATAGATTTACATTGAGCGCTTATAACATAACTTCTTACTTCAATAAGAATTTATGGGTACACGTTGATGCCGCGGGACCAGACTGACACCAAAAAATAGTGAAGATTGCTGGAGGGCAAGTTTAAGAATGGGGACAGGGGGCTTAGGCTATGTTCAGACATAGTGTAATTTGGGCGTATTCCTGCTTTACGTGGTGCTTTTGAGTGCTTGCGTAAAAGCAGTCCCTAAGGCATTGTTCACACTCAATTTGCGTTTTTTTTAGCAGGAAAAAAACCACCTGCGTTTTTCTAAAAGTGCCAAAAAGTGTCCCTTGTGTGTCTGAAAGGATTTGACACTTTTTTGGACTTAGTCATTTTTTGGCCAAAGACGCAGGCAAAAACGCTAGCTTAACTGAGCCTTTTAAAAACGCTAGCGTTAACGCATGCGTTAACACAGGTGCCTATAGGTGTCCTGCGTTGACACATGCGTTTCCCATAGGGCCCCATGTTAAAAAAACGCATGCGTTTTTGAAAAACCACCCCTGCGTTTTTTTCCAGCACCCAAAAAACGCTGCATGCAAGGTCCCAGGGGAAAAGTTGGTGGGCTTCATCACACCTTTGGAATCTAGACCCCACTTGACTCTCTATAGCAGCTACATATAGTAAAGGTGTTGTGGTCTATGGAAGCCACAAAGAATACCAAGCCTAAAGAGAATATGTCTGTGTATCTTCTTCATTCTATAGAATTGCTATATAACCATTGGGGGATTCCCATTATCCTTGAAGGTGAGGGTCTCTGCTTCCAAAAGCAAAACTAGAAACTTATAAAGAAATAGCAAACTTCAATGACTTCCATACTATTTAGGACCCTTTTAAATATCCTTTTATGGAATAGGTCCCTAAATATCTGCTGAATTAGAGAACAGTCTTGTACCTATTAAAATCCACAACTCTTATTACAATAACGCTACATGCACACGATAAGGGTTTGCAGTGTAATAGAAGCAGTGTGGTTGTAAAAACAGAGCAGCCAAAAAAACTCAATGCAAATATTTTGTACGGGAAAAGGGAAATTTCAAAAAGTAATTGTCTTCTTTATGGTTTTTGTGGTTCAGCTTACAGAAGGAGACAGTTCTCTTACCAGATTTGCAGAAAGAGGTGGAAAATCTAAGGTTTAAAGGTAAGCAAAAAGAACTTGCCATAGTGATCCGTGGCAAGTATTATTATTAATATTATTATTAAGTATTCACATAGCGCCATTGGGTTACATGGCGCTTTACAAGTGTGAGGGTAGACAAAGACACGTAGTAAAAGAACGACAAATCAGTCATACGGGTACAGTAGGGCAAAGGATCCTGTCCGCGAGGGCTCACAGTCTAGAGTAAATAATAAAGAATGCAAAGGCAACACTAAAATTAAGTCGCCCATATTTTAATCACTGGATGAAATGCTTCACATGAACATAGTCCTTTTAAAGCTTGTTAAAAGCTATGTTAAGCTTAAATGGGTTTTCCCACAATAGATCTTGGTCTAATACTAAGTTCCATAATGTGATGTGATAAAAAAAAGTTCCTGTGCGGAGATAAACTACTTTAAATAATCAGCGCCATCTTGGACTGGGGACGAGGGGGACTATCGGTACTGGGGGACTTTGAGGCACAGGAGCGGACATTTATGTGTCACCTCACATGTATAATCATGTCAGATGACACAATTATCTTTTTTTTTTACCAGTGATGCATTTTCATGTGCTCACTGTTATACACTGATAAACAGTGTATAAAGGCGATCATATGACAAGTAATGAAAAAAAGGCCTGATTCCTAATCTGCAAGGTCTCAGCTACGCTGAGTACTGAACTACTAGGGGTGCTACAGGCTTTTTCCTTGCTGTCGTATTTAAACGACAGAAAGTAAGAACTACCTTTAATTTCCTCCGTTTCTATACAATATAGCGGTTTTAAAAGAGTTAAAGTACCCAGGGGATCTAATTAGTATTAATGTAATCAGAACAAGCTGTGTTATATTTAAACTAACATCTACTATTTAGATTTTTTCAGACTTTGATTATTACTTCAATTACAGTTATAGGTAGTAAATATTTTCTGATAGATAACCCTAAAGGAAGGCCACTATATGCCATTATACTCATATGTTGATATATGTTGACCATTAATTACCTTTACAAACTTAGTATACCAAGCAGTAAAACAAAAGAATGAACTAATATATAAACAATGCATCCCTACTAGTGATGAGCGAGTACCATAATATTCGTAATTGCTATACTCGCTACGAGTACTTTCTAATAATCGCATATTCGTTTCGAATAGCGAGTACAATGTAAGTAAATGGGAAACGCGAGTCATTTTCTGCTGGACCCCACAAAGGGGTCGGGCGCCTGTGGAAAAAGCTGAAATGCGTGGGAAAGTGATGAAACAGAATAGGAACAGCCTAGAGAATATGCCTGCATGCATTTCTAAATCACATATGGCTTGTGGGAATAGCTTTGTCGCAGGATTATGCCACTGTTACAGATACACAAAAACAACTACCAAACCTAACCTAAATAACATTTAACAGGCCAAAAATTTTCAGAAATAGTTTTTTATGCATAATCACTTGTATACAAGGCTAAATAAACCAAAGAAACCAAAATAATATCGCTTTTAGCGTTTGTTCACATATAATGTTGTAGCTTTTTTTCACCTTTTACAATTGGGAGAGCCCTGACTTATAAATTTTTTATGTTCTTGCGGTCATACATATAGTTAGCTATTCCCCAGCTTTTTACAAGGCCAGCTACAACTTATCAGTAGGTATGTTGATTTTGACCTCAGATGCCTCAGGTGGCCTTGTAACATATGTTTTGGAGGGACTGCTCTTACTCCGACATGTAGGCGGTCCCTCCCCCATTGAGACTCAGATAGTGGAATACATATTCCGTAGCAGATAGTGGAATACATATTCCGTAGAGTCAGTACTGCAGAGGATGTCATTACTGAGCTGCAGAAATCCCAAAAGCAATATGATAAACAGTCATTGCCAAAAATGACGATTTAGAGAACTGCTCATGGCGGAACAACATAAAAATAGTGGGAGTGCCAGAAAAAGTCGAAGGTTCCTCACCCATGGAATTTATTGAGAACTGGTTACTTCAAAAAATTGGAGCGGATGCCTACTCTAAGGTGTTCGTAGTTGAAAGAGCTCACAGAGTGCCGATGAGACCCGTGCCCCCTGGCTCAGCCCCCCGAGCTATCCTGGCTAAAATTCTGAACTACCGGGATAGAGATGTCATTTTAAGGAAGGCCAGGACTGGTTAGGCACATGACAATAGATGGACAGAGCATCTCCATTTACTCTGATTATTCTCCAGCAGTACAGAAGTTGAGAATGAGATTTGGCGAGGTGAAAGGGAAACTGAGAGACTATGGTATTGTGTATTCTATGCTATATCTTGCTGAGTTGAGGGTAGTGGCGTTAGAGAAGGTGCATTTTTTCCGGCCACAGAAGAGGTCGCTGACTGGCTGGAACGCAATAATAGACGACTGTGAAATCAGGGAGCTGCATTAGAGTAACTGGTTCCTGAACCATTGTATGACTATATATGCAATGTTTCCGTGCTATCCTTGGATTTTTTCCTGGATTGTTTTTGTTTTAGATTTTTGACGGAGAGAATCAAAATTTTAGTTTCAAAGTTTACATGTTTGTAACCAAAATGTTTAACAACTGATATGACCATGGTGGAGGAGGTCGGATGGGCTGCACTACCACGGGGGGTTGCTATAGCTTGTTAAGAGGAGTATATTTGTGATAATTGTTTACTAAAGGAGGGAGGGTGGAAGGGGCATAGAAATAGTTTTAGGAGAGTTTCTCTAAAGGCGAGAAACCGTTGATGGAGACTTACGTGACTGGGTATAGCAATTTTACCCACTCTCCTATTCGGAGGTAGCGGTATATTTTCCACCACCATATTCAGATGTGAAGTTGCACGAGATACCACTACTAATTATGGGAGATTTGAATAATATTATGAATGGGGACCTTGACAGGGAAGGAAGGGGTCAAAGGAGTATGGGGGAGAAGTTGAGACATCATTTGCAAAACAAATTAAGGAAATAGGACTAGTAGACTTATGGAGAGCAAGGAATGCCAAAGTAAGGATAGACATAGCATTAGAAAATAGACACCTAGATAATATGATCAGTAAGGTAGAATATCTGCCTAAGGTGGCCTCAGATCATAAAACAATAGAGGTGGTACATCAAATAGGGATGGGACGTATGGGGCATAGAGGGGAATGGCAGATACATTCATCTTGGTTGAAATTGAAATAAATAGTTATCCGCTGCACACTAAACATTACAAATGACATATTGGCTAAAGAATGACTAACATATAAGAAACTAATGCAAATTTGGATGAGGAAAATTGCCATTCCAGAAACTGCTTCAGGATACACAATGAAAAAATGAGAATCTTAGTTGACGCATTGGCTATTGCATGTAAGCCTAATAACCTGCGTCAAGGTGCTCTCATGTCTATCAGGTCCCTATCTCCCTTACTTTGTGCCTCTCTCTGCGGTGCAAATGCATATGAGGATATGTGCCTCTGAGTGCAATTAAAAACTGCGTTTATGGGTGTGGTAGGAAGTTTGACTTCAACAAGATGGTGAACTAAACATGGTAAACTAGACAAGGCTATCAGGGGAAAGGTGCTCAGTCAGAAAACTGTTAAGTATATTAATGTAAAGATGACAGGCACACCTACATGTGAATGGTGGAATAGGTTAGCGCGGTCATTGTGGTGTGGGACAGGTTGAAGAAGGGACACACACACAATAAAGTCTTTTTCTGTACCTTTTACTGATGGTTCTTGCAGGTACACTCTCTCGGGTGGAAGGCTACACCTCAGGATTTCCACACCGAGCGGGGTATAGGCCTTGTTCTGTTTCTTGTCCTGAAGCCTGGCTGGCATGAAACCAAGCCTGACCTCCTGTTTCTCCACACCCATGTTGCTGCACTGAGAGCTCTCTCTTGGGCTACCACTATCTCTCCTGTGGTCCCTGCCTCACAAATGTGGGTGCTGAGGGCGTCCGGGAAGCTAAGCCTCCATGGTGTACTGCATTCTCTGCTGGGCTGATCTCTTTTCCTGTTGCAGACTCGGCCTCCAGTGACCGTGTTCTGGTGGGGTGATCCAGTATGGCTCCTCTGCCCCCTCTGTAGTGTTCCTCACCTTTGCCTTCGGCCCTCGCTCTCTGGACATTCACACTGGCTCTGGCAGTGCACTGGAGTCGGGCCTAGCACGACTCCGACAACCAGTTTTAGCTCACTAGGCACTGAGCTGACTTCACAGTTCTTCTAGTGACTGCACACTCTGGCTAACTCCACCTGTTTTTATAGGGGATCTGGCTTAACAGCAACCAGTGGAGCTCCCTCTGCAGGCCTGGAGTGGAAGGTGTTGGGTGTATGTGAGATACCAGATGTGGAAATCCCTTAGTGAACTAGTTGGTTCTGTGGCTTACCTGTCACAGGGCACAACATTTAGTATTTGAGCCTGTGGGTGCGTGGCTTGTTATTTACGCTTTCTTTCCAAGGTCTCAGGCATGGACAATTGGACACTTCGCTGGGACAAGGAAGTGGATTTGGTTAATGTTTGTTGTGAGTGAGCAACCACAGCTTGTGGGCAGGAGAAATGAGGGTCAGATACCTGAACTGCAGATTCTGAAGGACATAGCCCAGACGACATGGCAGTGGTTTGACCCCCAGACGCAGATTTGGTACCTTGGTGTTCCGCCCACCTAGTGGGGTGCTTGGCTGCCATGTCATTTTGCATGCTGGTGGTGCTGAAGTTGCCTTCGTCCGGGCCATTGCTCAACTTGGTATGGCACTTACTACAGACAACAATGTTTTCTCTGAAGGACTTTCAGAAAAAAAATTCCACACATCAGCTGAAAGCCACCTTGCCCTGACTTCGCCCACAGCAGGGGGGGTCTTTGGAACAGTTGGCCAAGTTATCACTCTGGGCAAACAACGAAAACCCCTTCGTGTCTGTGTCGGTGTTACATATCCATCTTCCACTATGTTTCTGCCATGCATATGCATTTCAACGTTCCAGGTCGGATCAGTGCACTCATCATCGTCCACCTCTTCTTCCATCTCATCCTCCTTCCCAGTTGACATTGTAAGCTGACCTGATGGCAACTGTGTCTCATCATCATTAGCCTCCACCTCTGGAGACATTAAATGATGTTTCACCAAGTGGCATTCTTCTGGCCATAGGTCCTCAAATACTTGGGCATCAACACACAACACCTCCTCACGTCCCTCTTCAATGCTGCACGGAGATAGGCCAGAGCCAACCAAAGGATACATACTAAACAGATCCTTGGAGTGGCCAAGCAAGGGGTCATATGTCTCCTGTGACTGATAAGGGCAGGAGGAAGGAGAACCAGCTTCAGGATTGGATGGGCAAGCCTTCTGTGTATCTACATTAGACTGTGTGGTCGTGGAAGATTTGTTGTTGCTTGACAAATGCGTACATTCTGTGTCTGCAATCCAAGACAGAATCTGCTCTTGCGCTTCTGGCTTCCACACATGTTTTCATTCCAGGCCAGGATATTTTTCCAGGAACATAATGGATGCATGCTTCTTCTGACCTGAAATAGACTCAGTATCTTCTCACACAACACTGACACCACCACATTCACATCCACATCCCTGTTCCTTAGCAACAGGCTTTTTGGGCATTTTGGGTTTTGTTGACAGATTTTCAGGTGTGGATGTCACAAGCCAACCTAGCTGTCACAGCCAAAATAGTGGGGAAAATGGCCTGGTGCAAGGTTTGTAACAGGCAATACGAAATTTTGGAGTACTGCTGCTTTACGTTGGGCAAATTGCCTTTTTGTAGTGTGGACAGAGGCATCAAGGGGTTAAACGGCCTGAATCAAGGTTTGTAGCAGGCAGTGGAAAATTTTAGAGCACTGCTGCTTTGCGTTGGGCACAACACCAGCACCCGTGAGTTAAACACAAGCACCAGCAGGTTAAATGGTCTGGTGTGAGGTTTGTGGTAGGTAGTGGGAAATTTTGGAGTACTGCTGCTTTGCTTTAGAAAAAACGCTTTTTTGTAATGTGGACAGAAGCATCAGCTTGTTAAATGTCCTGGTGCGAGGTTTGTAGGAGGCAGTAGGAATTTTTGGAGTGCTGCTGCTTTGAATTAGGCAAACTGCCTTTTTGTAGTGTGGACACAAGCATCAGCTTGTAAAATGGACTGGTGCGAGGTCAGGCAGTAGTAATTTTTTGCAGTACTGCTACTTTGCGTTGAGCAAACCACCTTTTTGTAATGTGGACAGAAGCACTAGTGGGTGAAATGGTCTGGTGCAAGGTTTGTAGCAGGCAGTAGGAAATTTTGGAGTGCTGCTGCTTTCCATTGGGCAAACTGCCTTTTTGTAATGTGGACAGAAGCACCAGCGGGTTAAATGTCCTGGTGTGAGGTTGTTAGCAGGCAGTAGGAAATTTTGGAGTACTGCTGCTTTGCATTGGGCAAACCACCTTTTCCCTTTTTGTAATGTGGGCAGAAGCACTAGCGGGTTAAATGACCTGGTGCGAGGTTTGTAGCAGGCAGTATGTAATTTTATTATACTGCTGCTTTGTGTTGGTTAAACTGCCTTTTTGTAATGTGGACAGAAGCACCAGTGGGTGAGATGGTCTGGTGCAAGGTTTGTAGCAGGCAGTAGGAAATTTTGGAGTGCTGCTGCTTTCCATTGGGCAAACTGCCTTTTTGTAATGTGGACAGAAGCACCAGCGGGTTAAATGTCCTGGTGTGAGGTTGTTAGCAGGCAGTAGGAAATTTTGGAGTACTGCTGCTTTGCATTGGGCAAACCACCTTTTCCCTTTTTGTAATGTGGGCAGAAGCACTAGCGGGTTAAATGACCTGGTGCGAGGTTTGTAGCAGGCAGTAGGTAATTTTATTATACTGCTGCTTTGTGTTGGTTAAACTGCCTTTTTGTAATGTGGACAGAAGCACCAGTGGGTGAGATGGTCTGGTGCAAGGTTTGTAGCAGGCAGTAGGAAATTTTGGAGTACTGCTGCTTTGCATTGGGCAAACCACCTTTTCCCTTTTTGTAATGTGGGCAGAAGCACTAGCAGGTTAAATGACCTGGTGAGAGGTTTGTAGCAGGCAGTAGGTAATTTTATTATACTGCTGCTTTGCAATTGGTGCAAACTGCCTTTTTGTGAATGTGTGACAAGAAAGCACCAGCGGGTTATTTAATGGGCCTGGTGCGAATTTTTGTTAGCAGGCGGATTAAGGTAATTTTACTGTACTGCTGATTTCTGTTATGTGGTAAACTGTCTTTTTGTAATGTGGACACAAGCACAGCAGTTAAATGGCTTTGTGCGACGATTGTAGCAGGCAGTAGGAATTTTGGAGTACTGTTGCTTTGCGTTGGGCAAACCGCCTTTTTGTATGTGGCAGAAGCATCAGCGGATTAAATGGCCTGGTGTAGGTTGTAGCAAGCAGTAGGAAATTTTGCAGTACTTGCTGCTTTACACTGACCCTGCTAAACAATGACCCTGCTGGGGTAACTCTCCTTCCTGTAATCTAACTCTGTACTTTGAGGCCCTTTTCACATCTATGCTGCCTCTGTGCTTGCCTGCTCTGCCTGCCCTGCACTAGTGCAAATTCAAGCGCAGGTGCATTTAGAGGCAAGTGCAGGCAAGCGCATAGGCGTATGGATGCACTGCTTTTGCGCTCGCCTGTCTCGGTGCCCATTACTGCTATGGCCAAGCACAGCGAGCGCAAGAGACGAAATCTTGGGCGTGATTGAGAATAAGCTGACGTCACCGGCATGTGCTTGCTGCATCCTTGGTAAACATCGGGTTACTTTGGAGCATCGTTCACAGGAAGCACCCGATGTTAACAGAGTGCGTTACAGCAGGCTGGGCTCTGATGTAACAGCATCCGGTTAATGTGGGTGCACTGTTCAGTGTGGCCCTAGCCATAGCAAGCTTCAGCGGCACTGTCACACCCACTATGGGCTTGCTCATGAACTTCAGACATCCTCACGACTTCCATGAGGTTGTCTCAGGCTACACAGCGGGATTCCCTGTTGTGTGACCTCAGATAATGTCAGTGCTGGTACCACTGGCTGTCTCATGAGAGCCACGATATCGTGCGTGATGGAATGGATACATCTCATTAGTTTCATAAGACAGAGCATGTGAGGAGCAGTGACAACAGGGAATGCAGCAGAGGTCAAACTTGTGTGATCGATCCCTCAAGTCAGAAGTGCAATCATTTATGTGATGACATCGCTTGTTACACTCTCACGCGTGCCTGCTCTCATTGCATTTGGGGGAATGCTTTGGGCCTTTTCACATCTGCATTTCTTTTCAATCTGTTTTGGACAGCATGTGTGGCCAAAATACATTTCAAATGCATCCAAAAATGCACCCATTGATTTAAAAGGAAAACTCAATGAAAACGACTGTAATCACTTACAGTATGTAATTTTCAGAAAACGCAAAAAGCATGTCCTGCAATGTTTTTGGCTGCGTTTTCAAATATGCATGCGTTTTGCAATTTCTAAAAATATATACCGTATGTATATGGAAGCAGCCTGAAGCCCACTGAGATCCGTGCTGAGAGGGAGGAACATAGGAGAAGGATGACAGGTGAGCAGATATAATGTTTGCATTTGGTTAACTGATCTTAAGTGTGGCCAATTGTGGCTTCTCTTTAATCCACAAATTTACCACAATATTTTGTTGAATACAAATTCATATTTAAAAAAACAGAAATCATGTTTGTGCACTTAAAAAACCAATTTAATAAGCTTACTAGTTGTAAAAAGTGAATTGTTTACTAGTTGCCAGCGCCGACCAAGTTGAAAAGTGGCAGGAGGAGACCGATTGGGAAAGAATGTGGCATCGGGTGGAGGACAGGCCTCTCTTGGTTAGCCAGTCTGCTGCACCCAAACCCATAGGATATTTAAGTGTTTCATAAATTGTTCCTGGTCGTTCCCTAGTTCCCCCATTGTCTTCTCCAGAGATGGCCAAGGTGGAGTGTGCTGGAGGGTAGGTGGTGGCATCAAGAGTAGTCCTTGTAACCCCCCAAGATCGTCCGGCAGCGTCAATGTTGGCAGCCTTGAAATTGCTCCAGAAAATGAAGTTAAATCCCAGAAAATGATTGCAATTACATATGATTGTTATACACATGTTTATTTCCATTGTGTGAAAAATATCAGCAATCTCAAGGTTACAAGTCAATCACCCGAGATCTTAATGTTTCTTTCTCCACTGTGTGCAATATATTCAAGAGGTCTACAACCCATAGCATTGTAGCTAATCTCCCTGGACATGGTCAGCAGAGGAGATTTGATGAAACTTTGCAATGCAGGATAGTTTGGATGTTGGATAAGCAGCCCCAATCAAGTTCAAAGAAATTGAAACTGTCCAGCAGGCACAAGGTGTAAGCACAAACTATCCATCAACATTTGAATAAAATAAAACACTATGGAGTAGACCCAGGAGGATTCCCACTGCTAGCACAGAGACATAAAAAACTTGACTGCAGTTTGCCAAAATGTATGTGAGTAAGCTAAAATCCTTCTGGGAAAGAGTCTTGTGGACAGATGAGACTTTAGTAAAGCACATCATTCTACTGTTTACTGAAAATGAAATGAGATCTACAAAGAAAAGAACACAGAACTTACAGTCAAATATGGAGGTAGTTCAAAATTAGTTTGGGTTGTTTTGCTGCCTCTGGCACTAGTTGCCTTGATTGTGCATGGCATTATGAAATCTGAAGATTACTAAAGGATTTTAGGTCACAATGTAATGCCGAGTGTCAAAAATCTAGGATTGCATCATAGGTCATGGGTTTTTCAAGAGAGCAATGATCCTAAACATACTTCAAGAAGCACCTGGAATTGGATCAAAGCAAAGCGCTGGTGAGTTTAGAAGAGACCAGCAATTAATCTTCATCTAAATACCCTTGAATAACTATGGAGAGATTTTAAAATTGCTGCTTGGAGAAGGCACCTTCTAATATGAGAGACCTGGAGGAGTTTGCAAAAGAAGAGTGGTCCAAAATTTCAGTTGAGTGGCATAAGAAGTTTGTTAATGGTTATAGGAAGTTATTGATTGCAGTAATTTCTTCCAAAGGGTGTACAACCAAATATTATTAAGCTGACGGTGCTAACCAATTTGTCCTGTCCATTTTTGGGGTTTTGGTTAAAATTATGTCCGATTTTACTCTTTTTTACATTTTTTTTTGTGTTGTTCCAATACACAAAGGAAAATCAACATGTGTATAACAAAACATATTTAATTGAAATAATTTTATGGGAGAAATATTTTATTTTCTGGAGCAATTTCAAGGTTGCCAGCACTTTTGGCCATGACTGTATGTGTTACTGTCTTGTCTACCACTACTGCAACCATAATTCTACTGATGACAACTTTTGTTATTATGAAAAGTATTATAAAACATATTACATCAGCAGTTTTTAGTAATGTCAAATCTCTTGAAAGAAGTGTGTCTTCAGGTCTGCCAGGGCTTGCAATACTTGATTGGAATAGTTGGTACAAGTAGATATGGCCATTGTCATTGCTGTTGAGATGGAAGAAAGTGAAGGACCATAGTTGCTGTGAAGATTCAGGGCTTAGAGAAGGATAGGAGGGCTGAGGCCTGTGTTTACTATCCCCTCCCTAGCTGATAATATCAAACAGGTCCCCACTGTTGCTAGGGAGTAAAGATAAATGGTGAAGAAATGTAGCTACCTGCACAGGAGAGTAAATGTATTTGTGTACGTACATGTGTGTGATTAGATATACTGTTATGTGTGTGACTTGCCCCAGGAGGGGCTGTGACGTACTCGGAGCAGGGCCGTCTCGATGTCCTCGAGTGTCTGGGGGCTGTCACGGTGGCATGAATCGATCCATGGCCACCCAGTTGGGCGGTCAGTAAAGAGCAGGGGAGGGAAAAAGGGGGCAAAAGGCAAACAAGAAAGTAAATGTAAAGAGTTTGAGTTCGTCGTGACCCCACCCGTGGAAGGCGCCGGTAGGGGATGGTGGAGTTGCAGCTGTAATGGTTTAACTCTCCACGGGAGAAACGGGTCCACAGGGCATCTGGAGTTGAGGTGATTTGGAGTGAGGGAAGGCCAGTGGGGCAAGTCTGTCTGCTGGCAGGGTCAGGACAGGTCCCCTGCAGAGCCCTGCGATCTGTGCGGTCTGTTAGTCTTCTGCTCCCCTGGTGCTGGCGGGAAATAAGTGTATCACACACAGTCTGAGTTCCAACCCGGTTTACTTGGCTTCCCTTGTCAGGTACTTCAGGTTACAATTCAAGTACAATGGCAGCCCGGGTAGTCCTTGACCACAAGGATGACCCGTCCAGTTCACCCCTTTCGTGTTCCTTTCCTCTTGGGCTTTAATCTCTCTCAGCACTGCCTGTTCTCCTCCTTCCTGCACGTCCCTCCGCACATAAAGTCCCGATCCGGCAATCATGGGCCTTCTTGGGTGACCGGCTGAGTCCCCTAGCCCTAATACAGCTGCCTTCTTTCCACTGTGTCGGGAGTTGGCCACAACTCTTGAAGATCTCGTGGCCCCCGGTTCTGTGGTTGGAGCTTGGAGCCTTCCTACTACCTTCAGGGCCGGGCCCCTGGCTGTCACCCTGTCTTTCCACTTCACTGCAGATTCGGGTGCACGGGTGGATCTCTCACTGCCCTCGCCCCTAGGACTCCCTCTGTCTTTCTGCGGTCTGTAGCCCTGGGACCCGGGATAGGCCTCATTGTGGTTCAGGTCTGTGCTCTCTGGTTTCTCTGTCCCTTTTCCTCCTCTGACTATCTACTTCCAGTGATGTCTTCCCTTTATTCTCTTCCTTTCCCTAACTGCTTCTTGCTCACTTCTCACCCACCACCTGTCTCCCCCTGCTGTCCTACAGCTGCCTGAGCCGTCCCACTACCTGAGTTCACCCGCCCGCTCTAGGACCGGAGTGTGTTGGGTGTGATCGTGGGTGACTGGACTTGCTGATCCCAATTGCCGCAAACTAATAGTGGTAACCGGACCACAGGGGTGCCACATGTGCATATGTACTGTCTATGTATATGCTATGTATGTATATAATATTTACATTATATATACACAGTGGCATGTAAAGATTTGGATACTCCATGCCAAAATGATTGGTATTGTGAACAGTGAAGCATGTTGTATGAAATGATGTCTTTGTACGTTATATGTGTACTTGTGTATATATTAAAACTTTATAACTATATTATAACTTTATAGTGAGTGAAATAGGCAGCAAAAGGTCTTCAATTTTCTAAGTACCGTAAATATATTTCTAAATGTGCAATTGACATTAATTTTTCACCCGATGTTGGGAACAACTTATCCAATCCACACAGCAATGGAATCACACCATAGATGTTCATAAAATAACTTGTGTGTACCAATGTGAAAGAAATGGTGCAAAAAGCCATGGAACATCATGACACTAGCTGAAATCTATTAGTAATAAGAATGCAATCCTGTCACTTAGTGAAAATAATACCTGCTGGTCCAACTGATCTTATGTCAACATATTGATGACATTGATTACAGAAGAATTTCTAATATATTTAGGGTTCCTGTGAGCTCTTTTAGGGTCATAATCCAGAAGTGAAATAATATTTCACTATAAACTGGCCATGACCATTTGCTCCCTGCAAGATGTCAAGCAAAGGAGTGAAAATAATTATTAGAAGAGTTTTAAAGAGTCAGATACCCCTGTGAAGATCTACAGAAAAATCTGAAGTCAGCAGGTGCAATTGTTTCAAAGAAAACAATAAGTAATGCACCAAACCTCCATGGCCTGTATGTGTGATGCTGAGTCACTTAAAGATTGATTGCTCTCAGTGGGAGAAACAAAATAATAATCTTGTAGTTATGATACATTATAATGGCTAAGAAAAATAAAATAAATGTTACAATGATGTTATATTACATATTTGATAGTCATTAAAAGGTTTCATAACAACAAGGTTATTATTTTGCTTCTCCCACTTTCTCCCACTGATAGCAATCAATCTTTTTTCAACTACATTTCAATGTAACAAACCTGTTTTCTTTTAGCCGAGTCCACTTGTCACGGAACATGAGGCGGTAAAGTCAAATAATCCGAGGTCAAAAGCCATGAGAGTATGTGAAAGACAAAAGGATGGGGTAAACTGATAGCCAGAGGGAAAGTCTGTGTCAGGTAACTAAGGTCAGAGTGTATCAAAAGCAAAAGGGTAATCCAAGTAGTCAAAGGTAAATCCTAAATCAGGCAACAAAGATCAGAATATCAAAACAGAGAGCAAAAACACCACTGAGCAAAGCTAAAACTGGAAGTGATCTGACTTCTGACAAACAGCTAAATCGCAGGTAATGACCTTGAAGACTTGGCGGAATTCTACAGGCCTGGCCTGATTGAACAGCTGGGCTGTAAATCATAATACCAACAATATAGTACCTTCCTCACAACACTGACCGCCCAGCATGCCCTTGATCATATAGGATGGATGAACTATCACTCACAGCATCCATAGGAAACCATAATTGGTGTAATTATGAAAGTACCTCCTCTTCTAGGGAGCCACCGGACCCCAGGATTCCTAGGAAACCTAGAATGTCCTAAAGTAAATGGTTACCCAACAGGACAACGATAATTCGATCCGCACTGCTGTATATAATGAATAATGACAGACGTCCTGTGTATTATAAACCGGTGATCTTTATTCCTACGAGTTTCAAGGTCATCCTGACCTCCTCATCAGGAATACATTAACAGAATGACAAGACTAAATTGCTGAACAAAAAACATGCAAAGTTTTTTCAACAATATTTAGACAAGCTTGCTAAATACTGGGAGAATATACTCTAGTCAGAGGAAACTAAAATTTTACTCTTTGAATGTCATAATGCACACCATGTTTGGAGGTCAAAAACATTATATCAACCGTAAAGTTTGGAGGTGGGAACATCATGGTGTGGGGCTGCTTTTAAGCATACTGCAATGGCAAACCTCATATAACTGAAGAAACAATGGACACAAGTTCCAAGACATTTTTGATAAAATCTGTTGCCGTCTACCAGGATGATGAACATAAAATGAGGGTGGATATTTCAGTAAGGCAATGATCCCAAGCACAAAGCTAAGGAAACTCTCAATTGGCCAATCACCTGACCTCACCTGACCTGAAACCAATTGAAAATTTTTGGATGGAACTAAATCTCTGAGTTCATAGAAGTAGCTCACAGTGCCTTCAGGATCGAAGAGTGTTTGTGTGGAAGAATCATTAAAAATCACACCTGAGTAAGGCTAGGGTCACACTGAGTTATGGACCCACGTTTCCAGCCAGCGCTGAAACCGGACAGCGTTAATGGCAAGCACTGGCTGGAAACGTGGGTCCATAGAAACCCTATGTTTACCTTAGTAGCAGCCGCACACAGAGCTGCTGAGCGGCCGCTTTTTTTCTGCGCACAGGAAACGCTGCCTGCAGCGCTTTCCTGTGTGTTCCTGAAAAGCGGCCATCATGCTGCTCTGTGTGCGGCTGCTACTAAGGTAAGCAATGGGTTGCTATGGGCCTTCGTTTTCAGGCAGCACATGCTGTTAATGCTGTCCGGTATTTGCGCTGCCTGGACATGTGAGTCCTACACCCAGTGTGACCCCAGCCATGTACATGTGACTAGTTTCTCCATACAGGAGGCATCTTGAAGCTGTCATCACATACAGTCATGGCCCAAACTTTCTGCACCCTTGAAATCCTTGAAACTGTTCCAGAAAATGAGCGGTGTCGCGCGACTTAGGCAGGGGATTTGAATCCTGTGCCGCTCATTGGCTCAGCCGGCGGCCAATGAGTGGCGCGAGATTCAAATCCCCTGGCACCATACAGTGCTTATCACCGAGCCACCATATACTGTCCTAACCACTGAGCTACAGTATACTGTCCTAACCACTGAGCCATAGTATACAGTGCTAACCACTGAGTCACCGTCTACAGTGCTAACCACTGAGCCACAGTATACAGTGCTAACCACTGAGCCACCATACAGTGCTAACCACTGAGCCACTGTATACAGTGCTAACCACTGAGCCACCGTACAGTGCTAACCACTGAGCCACCATATACAGTGCTAACCACTGAGCCACCATACAGTGCTAACCACTGAGCCACCATATACAGTGCTAACCACTGAGCCACCGAGTACAGTGCTAACCACTGAGCCACCATATACAGTGCTAACCACTGAGACACCACATACAGTGCTAACCACTAAGACACCATATACTGTGCGATGACATTGAATGGGTATGTTGAAAAGCGCAAACTATGTGACACATGTCCACTGCTCCTGCTAGCACCACTAAGGATACATAGATGTTCATTTCACCACAATCCTGATGCAATAGCATCGGGCCTATTTCTAGTTATCTAATAAAGATAATTTTTAGAGTAATTCCTTTAATGGTCATATTTTGATAGGGAAGACACTACTCATCTTTTGTGAGTACATACAGTAAAGTATTCCCTTTAAGGCATTCAGCAAAGATATGCTTTTTCTTTGCTCTGTAGATTGTAGTCTATTATGCTATTTCCTACCTTTTTTTTATACTTAAGTATAATACATTGGCAAAATCTGACAATGAAGTCCAATGCACTATTATAGTCGCATGCTGCTTCCTAAATGAAGCCACTTGAAAAATGAACATTTTACCTCTTTCAACTATTTCACAGTTTCCATACACTGAACGGATAAAAGGAAGTAACAATAGTTAGAACATTTGCGCAGCAATGTTATTTAACATTGCTGTGCACTATGTCCATTATTAGCTTTGGAGTTGGGGCAATTTTCATGTGGGCTTCCAGGCACAATCAACCTTAAAGGGAATCTGACCTCTAAAAATGAGCCCCCAGACTCTTTTAACCTGTCCCTGCACCATGTTAATACATTTCTAGGCATCCCTTTGTGTTATTAATGCGCTATAGTAAAGTTTCTAAAAGTTTTTTTAATACCTGTAGATCTGTGGGTTCTCATTATTTAAGAAGCCACAAAAGGCGGTCTTTTGTGCTTCTCCCCGCTGCCTACTTGGAAATTATTCACGCCCAGATGGGCGTTCTATAGAGCAGAGAGGCTGTGCTTGGGCTGCAAGGGGTGGTAAAGCCGATATGACGCAAATCGCATCATATCCGGCTTTACCACATCAGTACACCCATTAGGTGTACAGTGAACACACCTTGCACATGCGCAATCGTCAGCGAGAGGTCGGCAGTACACCCTAATGGTTGTACTGACGTGGTAAAGCTGGATATGACGCGATTTGCGTCATATCGGCTTTACCGCAACTTGCAGCCCAAGCACAGCCTCTCTGCTCTATAGCACGCCCATCTGGGCGTGAATAATTTACAATCAGACAGCGGGGAGAAGCACAAAAGACCGCTTTTTGCGGCTTCTCAAATAATGAGAAGCCGCAGATCTACAGGTATGAAAACAACTTTTAGAAACTTTACTATAGCGCATTAATAACACAAAGGGATGCCTAGAAATGTATTAACATGGTGCAGGGACAGGTTCAAAGAGCCTGGGGGCTCATTTTTAGAGGTCAGGTTCCCTTTAAAAAGATATTGTGTGCACATACCTTTACATTGGTTCGGCACTCACAGAATACATGAATCCCAACAGGAAAACAATTTATCCAGTATCAGCTTTTATAAGAATTACCTCTGCTACTTCTATAAGGAAGAGAGCAGTAAATGTGCTACGGATAGGACATTACTCATGGGTTAGTGATGTATGCTTGCCTCCCGAGACTAAAACTTGTCAAACTTGCCAGCCAGCCCTTGCTAAGACCATTCAACACAAGGTAAGCCTTCCTAGATTCACTTAGACTGCACATGGCTGCAGGATTTGAGCTGCATGGAATTGTTTGTTCTTCCCATAATTCTATGAATGGAAAGCAAAGGTAGTACCAAGGAATCATGGAATCATACAATGGTAGAGTTCGAAGAGACCTCCTGGGTCGTCTGGTCCAACCCTCTGCTCAAAGCAGGATTCATTAAATGATCCCAGACAGATGTCCGTCCAGCCTCTGTTTGAAGACTTCCATTAAAAGCACTAAGCCCAGTGGGTACAGTACCCCCATGAACCTCTACAAACAGATCTGTACATAAAGGAGGATCATGACAAAGTGAAAGATAGTAATACAAAATTAACAATTGCTATAAAATATATTGCTTAGCCAAACCATATTTATTAGACAACATAATTACTCAGCTAAACATGATGTAAAGCCTAAGTGATACATTGACTTCAGTTTTTTCTTGGCCGTGTATCAAATATGATGGTAAAACTGGAATTTACCTTTTGAAAATGTCTGTGTCCAAAGCAGAACTAAGCTGGACACATCTCATTCTTCCATTACATTTTATCATACCTTTGTGCTCCACATGCTTCTTCATATTATAAGATAAGATACTCAGTCTTTCTCATAAGTGCACTCATCTCATGCTCTCTTGATTGCTTTAGCCTTCTGCCGCGTTGCTTCACTGCTTGACATATTTCCCTTGCAATCTATATATAATAATGCAACATTGACAATCATCTCTTAACTTCACCTTCCTGGAATCTCTCCACCAGCAGCCTGTCAAATCCTATTTATTTTTTATGATTCTTTTTTTTTCTCTGTTATTACAGTCACATTCAATCTTATATATATATTTCCTTGCTTTACCCAACCACAGATTATTTATTCCACTGGAGAAGTATAAATTACAAATAAGGTTACTACTTACATTGAGAGGGGATAATCCAATGGATCAGACTCATGGGTAGTCCTAGCAATGACTCATCCCATGCTATGTAATCTTGTGAGTCTAGGTATGAGGATGAAATGTGTAAAGCTCAAAAGTTTGACATCTAAAAGGAAGATATGTTTTTTTTCTTTAAAATGAGCTAAAATATGAAACATTACTATTGTTAGTTTTTGTGTAAGGCTGTGTCCACATTGTTCTATGTTATATCTAATCAAAGACTGTTGAATTACATGTTTCAAACCATCGTTTTATTAAACAAAATCTGTCGGAAGGTTTTTGCTATGTAAGCTGAGGACAGCTAATGCATGATTTAATAAACAAAAGTCAACTGTGCCTCTCTTATCACACTTTGTGCTGTTGTTTATATAAACTAATGGCTTTATCACCTGGTTATTAGTATTACAGCACTATTTTGTCACATGCGTGGCAGTCCGACACACCCCCTGAATGAATGACATATAACTATCAATACACAATCTTTATTGGAAGCCTGGTGTGGGTGAAAGCAGCTCTCCCAGCTGCTCTACATGCCTAAAACTAAATGCTTTCATTGAGTCAGAATGGTTTCAGATAGTAATCTGTGTAATCTCACACTTCAGATCCACATGGTTTGGGATTTGTGAAATAAAGACCTCTTACCTATTCCTACCTGCTCAAGGATACCTCTTGAACTATACCACACAAAATTAAATGATTCACCCAGGGAGGAGATACTCCTTCCTATGAAGAGACTACCCATTGAAGTGCAACCGTTGTGAAAATGATCTATAGTTGACGGAAATGCATTGACAGTTGGTGGTTGCTCTCATATCTAAACCCAAATAAAGGATACATTTTTGCATTTAAGGAGTGTGCAATTGTATTTTTATTATAAGTAATGTGTGTAAAACATTGTTAGTTTCAGAATCTTTTTGCATACAACATACTGCTCTCAGATGAGGTAGCAAAAAAACTGCTGACAAATTCCCTTTAACTGTATTGACGAGGGGTTTAGATGAGTTTTCTTATTACTTATTTTTAATTGGGATAGATTCAGATCATTAAAGCGTAACCGCCATTTAGGTTTTTATCAATACAATGTAACAATGTTTAGTAACAAATATTATGATTTTTAAAGTAAAACTTTTCAATATAGGCAAGTGGAAACTTTAAATCATAATGAATTCATGGTTGAAAATTCCATTTCATAAACCTTCCACAAGGTGTCACCACTACACTGTGTGTGAAGCAGACATATGTTCATTCTAGTCAGATCCATCTTCACACTGAATACGAGACATGTAACCATATAAGGGAATGGGTGTGTGTCCTACACTGCTGACTGCAGCTCATGAGGAAACAATGTGTCAGATTACTTCAGATTACAGCACAGTTGCTAGTAATGTCAGAATATTTAGGATGAGTGTAAACTCCTCTTTCCTTAGCATAAGTTCTGATCTGTTGTCCTGTTCCACACAGCTCAGTCAGGATCTCTGTTAACCCCTTTTCTGCTGTCACTTTGCACTGATCCCTGTCAGCTGCTGACCATGCCCACACAGTCCTAAAATGCAGTTTTTAAAAGAGCACAGAAAAATGTGAGAAAATAAATCACAGGGCACAAAAAAAATTATGTTAACTGGTATGTTACCCATCATTAGCAAACAGTGAAGTATTGTGGTTTTTTTCAATGAAATTACATCTACACTTTAAGGTTTGAGGAATTAGTGATTAAATTGGAAAGGAATGTGCAGATAATTGTATGGACCTCGCCATATTCAGTTCCAACATGTGTCCAAGTGGCTACTGGCTGCAGAAAACGAAATATTGTAGGCAAATGAAATAATTTACCTAAAAATCATTATAAATACATTTCTGTGTCATTATTTTTATGCAAATGGAGTCCGTGGAGCCTCGATTAAGAGTCTCAAACACGGGACTAGCCAGATATCTCTCTAGGGAAGGACCTGGAGGGACATCTGGCTAGTCCCATGTTTGATACTCTTAATTGAGGCTCCACGGACTCTATTTGCATATTCAAATTCCCAGGGGCAATGCATCAAGGATTTCAATGTGTTTGAGTGCTTTAGCCGGCTGCCGCAGTGTTTTCCTTGACTGGTCTCCCTGAGATCAGTGAGTGTTTTGTGATGTTGGTCTACCAGACATTGCTCCCACCTAGCCAGAATCCTACTCCACACTGATGAGGGGCAATACCCCGAAACAGCTTCTGAGGATGGATACCTGGCCTGTAATTCCCTTGTCATATCCTTAACTCATAACTGAGTGGGATATTGACTAAAAGGGCCACTTAATATGTGGATATGGTGGTCTCCGCAAGGATTCCACCCCAGGGCTAGGTCCTTCCTGGAGGGATATCTGGCTAGTCCCGTGTTTGAGACTCTTAATCGAGGCTCCACGGACTCCATTTTCATTTCAATTCCCAGGGGGCAATGCATCATGGATTTCACTGTGTTGAGCGCTTTAGCCGCTGCCCGCAGTGTTTTCCTTGACTGATCTCCCTGAGATCAGTGAGTGCTTTGTGATATTATTTTTATGCAAAACATCTATATGCTCTTGGGAAAGAAATGTATTGTATGACAATATCTAGGTTACCTGTAACCAAGTAACCCAGATATATTGTATACTCAATCAAAATCAAGGCTGACGTGATCTCTACTGGTAAAACAACTCTGAACAAAACATTTTAGCCAGAAGCCAATTTTCCTTTATACACTTCATACTGAGAATATTCTTGTCTAGATTCAAGAACCTGCTAAAGTTTTGTCTTTACTGAGAATTTATACTGAAATATGGTAATTTTATGTCTTCATACCTGTAACGAAAAGCTTCTTAATAGGCCGACATGACTAAATCTAATATAAGGAGACTTCACACATCTAGTCTTTTATGTCTATGGTTTTTTTTTTAATTTCAGGAGAATATAAATATTTGTACATGTTACAAAATTTTCTATTGGATTATTTTCCTGCCTTATAATTATGTATGTCAAGTCCAATCACAGTTCTTCTATTGTTCCTTTGTTACTTTATTTTTTGCATTTTTTTATTGTTTAATCCCATCAACCCGACTCAGCTGCTGCCCAGATTTTATACAATCACAACAGTTTTTGGCTTCATCTGTTAACAGTTGTTTATTATATATTATTATCCATCAGGTCATTGTTGAGTATCCATAATAATGGATTAGATTCTGGACAGCTATGTGGAAGCGTACCAAATACTAATGAAGATCTATGAGCTCAGAATACAAATATAAAGCACAATTGACAGAATAATACAATAGTTATGATGACTCCTGACAGTCAAGCATTTGGGTACCTTACAAAGAGTTTCTCCGGCTTTGTCTTACACCTATAAACCACTTACTATATTGTACACTGGACAAAAGAACAAAATATTATTCTTTAATTTCTTCCATACTTATATAGAAAAATATGATGATCATTTTGGATTTTATACTAGCAAGCAAGCAAACAAATGTGTACCCAATGTATTCTGTAGATCTCCGTTGCTAAGAGACTTAGATAAGTCAAGAACATTTTATCCCTTTTCAAAGACAGCCGTGTAGCATTCAGGTGTCTGGCTTCTATTGAAGTTACAAATTTGTTAATTTAGGTTTATCATCACCAAATGCTGCTTATTAAAACACCAGTCAAGTTGACTTTTAAGGTACCAAAGCGAAACCTTGTCATAGAATTGCATGAATAATTGAATTAAAGCGCAATTAGATTTTACAGTTGTTGTGAGGACGGCTTGAAAGGAAACTTTATAAAATTAAGTAGCAGTTGACAGTTCAACAAAAGTTCACTAAGCAGATACCGAAATGGAAAGACCATGAATAATGTTGGTTGTTTTAGCTTCTTCCATTGTATATATGAGCCTAGATTAATATAACATACAGGGAGACCTCTTCAAGATGACCTCTATTAATTACAGTAAAGAATTGCTACTTTATCACCACCTTGCAGATGATCTCTCATATGAGATTTCAATTGGCTACATTTGATGAGATAAATTATACATGAGCGCCATTTATTTGCATCTCCAACATTTTTGAGCAGTATGTAAAGGATTGTGGTTAATGGATGCCTAGTAGGGATGAGCGAGTCCTAAATTACTCGGAATCGCTAGACCCGCACGAGTCCGAGCCCAGGACTCGCTACTCGTTGCGAGTCTAGCGAGTCCAATGTTAATGAATAGGGAACCGAGTAATAACGAATAATGCTATTTCCAAATCGCTGATGTGTCTCTGAAAGTGTGCGAGTCCAAACTCGCAGGTTTTTCTCTTATTTGGAGCCGATGATGGGAGGGGGAAGCGATTCTCGGACACACACCATGCTGTAAAAGCAAACATTTTATAATTTCTGGTGGCTTTCTGGGGGCTTGTAAAACAAGTAGCAGGTACTATTTCGTGAAAGGTACACACTAGAGGCTTAGGGCCCTTTCACATCTGCGTTCTTCGTAATTCGCGACAGATGCGGTGAAAAAACCGCATCTGCCGCGTTTACCGCATAACCGTTCCACTTGCGGCGCGGTTGCGGTTTTTTCTATGCAAAGTATAGGCATACTTGCGGCAGGTGCGGCAAGTGCGGTTTTGCACTTGCGGCAGGTGCGGCCACGAAAAAAACCGCAGTAAGCCGCACCTGCCGCAAGTATGCCTATACTTTGCATAAAAAAAAACCGCAACCGCGCCGCAAGTGGAACGGTTATGCGGTAAACGCGGCAGATGCGGTTTTTTCACCGCATCTGCCGCGAATTACGAAAAACGCAGATGTGAAAGCACCCTGCGATATTTTAAGACAGATGGATGGTACCGTGCGAGCTGCAGGCAGGACACCGTACAGCAACGCACTGGTACAGGAAAAAATTGTTTAGTACGCAGAACCAGGCACTGTTAGGCTGCGGTGCTGGCTGCGTGCAAGTTTACAAGTACCGTGCGAGCTGCAGGCAGGACACCGTACAGCAACGCACTGGCACAGGAAATTTTTTGTGGAAAAATGGCACCAAAATTATTTGGTAGACTAGTGCCAAAAATAAGAAAAAGCTTAGGATTACAGCTCTGCGGAAAGCTGGGTGAACTAAGCTATGAGGATGGTGCTGTATTCACTGTAAGGCTGCTCCTATCTCCCTTCCTTACAGTCCTGTACAGCAATCCTCCGTCCTGGTAGTTCTGAAAAGAACTTTTGGGTTATGTGTGAGGAATCTTGACTCCTACACTCCGTCCTGTTAGTTCTGAAAAGAACTTTTGGGTTATATGTGACTCCTACACTGCCTAACTGTCCCTAGATCTGCTCCAAGTCTCCCTGCACTAGGTCAGCTCTTCTCAGGAATGTGCCCAAAATGGCGGGGGCAAGCCTTATATACTGCCTTGCCTGTCATAGATGACATAGGCATCACGATGGACAGCAGCCAATCATAGTCCTGACACAACCAAAGCTGCTATGGCATTACTGACTATGATTGGCTGTCTTCACAAGTTTTCTGACCTAACACGCAATGCTGACTAGTAACATAAAAGATTCTGGATTCGCGAGTCCCGAATAGAGAATACAGGACTCGGAATCGTAGACTCGCTAGGATTCGGACTCGTAGACTCGCTCAGACTCGCTGCTGTTTGGGGAGATTCAAGCTATATAGTGATGTGATAGAGCGAGTCTAGCGAGTCTAGCGAGTGAGATAAAGTAAACTCTGACAAAACTAAGATTGCCATTGACTTGCATTGGACTCGTTACTGAGCGAGTATTCGCTAAAAGACTCGCCGATTACCGAGTCCAGCGAGTCCCTTAAGAATCGCCGAGTAACGAGTCCTAGCGAGTAGACTCGCTCATCCCTAATGCCTAGATAGATTAGAATGGATTGCACAATCGGTAAACTATGACTATGACACGTTGACTGCTAAATCATTATTATATTCGTCCTTTGATGTCTCGTGGAATACATGAGTGTGTTTTTTAACTCTTCATCCTCCCTACTTGAAGTTTCTGAGATAATGACCCTTGGGTTTTCATTGGCCGTAAGCCATAATCATCAATATTAACAGAAATAAACACTTGAAATAGATCACTCTGTTTGTAATGACTTTATATAATGTACATGTTTCACTTTATGAATTGAATTAGTGAAATAAATTAACTTTTTGATGATATTCTAATTCTTTGAGATGCACTAGTATGTTTATTATTGCAGCACTGACTCCATGAAGAGGTCCCAAGAGTTTTATGTCTGATTAAATCTGTCCATAGAATCATGGATGGTAGCAGTCATTTGTTCCAGCCAACGAATGTCCTTTATTCGAGCACATAAATCCAACATGGAAGGGAGAGCAACTTTTTTCTAAAACAGGAATTTAAAATGTTGCTGCCATTAAGAGGGAAGAAGAAGTCTGGTCCCTAATCTATGTAAGTCTTTGGTAAACACATTCAGTAGTTAAGTAACAAGGTCTAGGGACTTGCTTAGCACTTTACCTATAAGACTCTTGACCTCTTTCCAAAAATTAGTGATCAAAGGACATGTCCAGAATATATGGTATAAGAAAGTTTTATTTACTCCACATCTCCAATAGCTATCTGGTACCGTAGGATAGAAAATATGAAGATGTTTTGGGGTATAACACCATGTCATCAGTATGTTGATCTGATTTACCTTATGTAGTGTGTTCATAGAAGTCCTAAATGATCTGGATCATATCTCCTGCCATGTCCGACATGGGATTTCCCTTCCAACTCATTCCTCCCACCTCAGCATATAAGAATGCTTAAAGGTATCAGTAATGATATGACTACTTAAAAAAGTATGGATATCAGATATTAGGCCTCTTACTTTTTTTCATATTAATGTTATTTACCTGAAGATTAACCCTATATTTGCAGGTGAATAGTGTTTCTAAAATCTCTGTAGATTTGTTGTATTCTGGGCACTAAAAATCCTACTAATCATTAAAACCAAAAGGCAGATTGGCTCTCTCCATGCATTAGTGTACGCAGAATGCTTAGTAGATCTATATACATATGCATACAGCTCTGTGCATAGGTACAGTCTTTACAACTATGTTGTATATACGCATGTCTCTAAGAAAACACTCCATAAGGCTGGAGTCACACAGCTGTAGGGATTGCATCCAAATGCCGAAACTGGCCGGCAGCTTTCCTGACCTGAGCATGACAGATGCATGTAAGTACATGAAGCTGACACACTCAGGTCAGGAGAGCTGCTGGTCGGTCCGGGTAGTGCAATGCAATCCTTGTACAAATCATACAGCAGTGTGACTGTGCCCTAATAGGCACTACAGTCTCTCTAGGGGCATGAACAATAATATGTCTTACCATTGTCTTCCCCATAATCCATTCATCCCAGAGGGATATTCTGGTTGGCCTCTGCAGGTGGAGCACTCTGCCAGCTCCCTAAAGTCTATATGTCTCTTTACAAGCATGACTATGAAACCTTTCTAAGTTATTACAACAGAGTATGCAAGTAAGCCACCATGTTGATTTAAAGTTACACCTTAATGCAATTTTTTTTTTAACTTTTGAGAATTGTCAGGTTTTTATTCAATTTTGTATATGAGGGGAAACCATGTTGCCTGATCTGCTGTTAACAGCATTAAGAAAAATGTGGACGTTCATTGACTTCAATAGGAGGCTGTTCCAGGCAACCTCTCTGTTCTGTATAGAGGTCATTGCACAAGGTGGATAGGAAATGACCAGGGACCATCACCTATTGTGAATGGCGGATCTAGTGTTATCTATATATATAGGTGATCTCAATGTGATGATAACAAAGTGACTGCTGTTCTTTAGAGAAAGGAAAGTATACAAATATTAAGGCTTAGTGAATAGAACTAAAATAACATGATTTCAAGATTTTTAATACACATAAAAGGCATGAGAAATAAAAAATAAAAATATCACCAAAAATCGTAATAAATATGTTTAATGATACCTTTTCTAAAAATGTACCAATACAGAAGTAAAGAGAACCTCTTACCTTACTTGGCCTTAGGTAGCTTTGCTCTTGGAGGAGTACGTGAACCCTCCTGTATATGGATAATAAATCTTATGCCCACAGCTAACTGAATTACAGTCAGCAGCTGTCTATCTGTAAAATTACTGACAGATTACTTTATATTACATTTCATTGCTAGCAGCTTGACAAATCCATGTCAGTATTGTATTGCACGGTATGGTTTTTATTGACACTTCAGAATGGATTCTTGCAGGAAAGCCGATAAGAGGAAAATAAAAAAGCAGATATTCAGGCTGATATGTTGATGGCTACGTAACATGAGTAGGAGATAATCAATAGTTTTACCACCCCAAGAGCTAATTGGGAAGAGAGGGAATAAAACATGTTGTGCAGAAAACCTTGAGTTTTTAGCTATTGAACATGCTGTCAAATGTGTTTGACTATACATCACTTAGGAAATGTCAGCACTGTCTGCTTTTTATATTTCTGTATCATAGAGAAGGGGAGAAAAATTGTGATATTAAGTAAGAATTTTCTGATGTTTTTCTTTTGGCTTCTAGACATAGACATGGAGATCAATAACAGTTCAGTTATCCATTTTTAAACAATATAGATTATTAGAAGAAATGTGTTATCTTGTGATTTGTGTTAGCTTGGAGTTTTTACCATTTAATTCCTTAAACCTACTTTGGTACTATTTAACAATTGTAAAAACAAGTAACTTTCAAGTGTTTTTCATGTTTCACAAGAGGTTTTTCTTTTGTAATATGCACTTTTCTGGAGATTTCTAAGCCCTATTGATAAATCCAGAAATGTTTAATTTTTAAGTCAATGTGGCCATGAGAGCTTGTTTTTATATTTTTTATTGGTGCCATTTTTCACATGGTACATATGTGTCAAATTACTTTTTTTTTAACGTGAGAGAGGAAGGTGGAATAAACCTGCAATATTCTGTCTGGTCACTGTCACCGTTAACAAAGACATTTAAGGTCGTAGAGTGCAGGAAATTATGCACAAATTCCATAGTTTCAGCAGCAACCTGGTTGTGTATACCACTGTCACCCAGCCTGAAGGATTATGTGACATGTCACATGGTCATCTTATGATAGATCATTTGATAGGTCACATGATTAAAGAAGACCTGTCACCTTCACCCATGGATTATAATCTAAGTCCAGCACTGAATTCAGATGTCTGCTGCATTCAGGCAAGTTATCCCCCATTTCCCTGGCCGCCCTGTACCCCGATATATAGTCTTCTAAAAACTTACAGTAAAAATCCATGGAGGCTGGCCCTTGTGCTTCAGGCAGCTTGTCAACGCCTCTGTGCCGCCCATGTCCTCACCGCCTTGCTCATGTATTCATGAAATCCTTGCTCTGCGCGTCCTTGCAGTGTTAATGCAAGTGCAGAGTGAGGTTGAGGTCTCGGTGCATGCTCCGCCTCCCACTATGACATACTCTATTTCCCCGCCCTGCTCCGTGTTGTGCTATGGAGCAAGGCGGGAAAGGAGCTGATGTCAGAACGCCTGCCCCACCTCCTCCTCTGATGTCTGCTCCTTTGCCTGCCCGGCTCCATAGCATAACATTGAGCAGGGCGGGCATAGGATAGGACGTCACCACATGCATCTCAACCTCACTCTGCACTTGCGTCAACACCGCAAGGACGCGCAGACCGAGGATTTCCTGAATGCACGAGCGAGGCTGCGAGGACATGAGGCACAGAGTAGTGCACGAGCTGACTGAAGCACAAGGGCCTGCCTCCATGGCTTTTTACTGTAAGTTTTTATAAGCCTATATATCGGAGTACGGGAGGCCAGAAGACATGGGGGAACCCTTGCCTGAATGTAGCAGAAATGCTGCATTCAGTGCTGGACTTAGATTATAATCCAAGGGGGAAGGGGGAATGATAGGTCCTCTTCATCACACAGATGCCAATCCACAAAAGCAAATTGAGAAAAACAGTAGCGCGCAGCATGATGCACAATTTTTTTCTTTAAATACAGCAGCAGGCCCCCCATAACCTCCAACATAAAACAGCAAGAGGCCGCACAGATCAATAACGATTGAGACATCACTCAGCTATACTCGCCAAGTAACGAGTATCATGAATACCGTACTATTCGTGCGAGGAGCGAATAGTAACGAATGTATTCATTCATCACTAGTAAACATCTCACATATATACAGTATAGTAATGGTAAACCATTATATTATTTTTCACTTTGAGGGTTCACTCATATCTGCATACAATAAATCGATCTGATTTTCATACAGAAATGATAGACAAGTGCAATCCGTTTGGTAATCCGTTTGTCATACGAGTGCACAATTTGTTTCATGCCCAGCATTCATCCCTATGATGTCCTTTTGTCATCCATATTCAATGCGATTTTTCTCAGCATCTATTATTGTACAATCATTCACAGAACCATTTTACAGAGTTCAAAGCTGCAGAATGGTAATGTATCAGTAAAAAACGGATGATTTATCTGTTTCTTTTCTTACCCATTTTTTGCAGTGATTTGCTGAGATTTTTCCTCAGTCCGAAAGCAACTGAGAAAAAAAACCACAGATCAGCACTGCCTTATTGCTTAACATTGGTCCAAGTGCAATCCGAATTTTTACCAGATTGCACTCAATGTATTTATACACATATGTAATAAAAAAAAGATTTTTAAATATTTCATTTTAGTTTTACTTTCTAATTTAATTTTTTGGGGGGATCTTAATTCATTTTTCTTTGAATGTGGCATCTGGAAGGTAAAACAGCTGAATGCAAAAGTAATTTCTCCTGAGCCTGTGTCATAATTGTGTTGATGTGTTGTGCCAAATTGTAAACATGCTTCACCATATTATTAACCCCTTAGTGACGGAGCTAATTTTCACCTTAATGACCGGACCATTTTTTGTAATTCTGACCACTCTCCCCTTTATGAGGTAATATCTCTGGAACGCTTCAACGGATCCTAGCGATTCTGAGATTGTTTTTTCATGACATATTGGGCTTCATGTTAGTATTAAATTTTGGTTGATAATTTTTGTGTTTATTTGTGAAAATATAAAATAATTGGCAAATATTTTGAAAATTTGACAATTTTCAAATTTGTAATTTTTTATTCTGTTGAACCAGAGAGGTATGTAACACAAAATAGTTAACAAAATAATATTTCCCACATGTCTACTTTACATAAGCACAATTTTGAAAAAAATTTTTTTGGTTAGGACGTTATAAGGGTTCAAAGTTCATCAGCAATTTTTCATTTTTCCAGCAAAATTTACAAAACCTTTTTTTTAGTGACCATATCACATTTGAAGTCCCTTTGAGGGGTTTACATGACAGAAAACACCCAAAAGTGACACCATTACGAAAACTACACCCCTCAAGCTACTCAAAACTACATTCAAGAAAGTTTATTAACCCTTCAGGTGCTTCACAGAACTAAAGCAACGTGGAAACAAAAAATGGCCATTTTAATTTTTCCAACAAAAATGTTTTTTAGCCTTAATTTTTTTCATTTTCACATGGGCAACAGGATAGAATGCATCCTAAAATTTGTTGGCCAATTTCTCCTGAGTACACCGATACCTCATATGTGGTCATAAACCACTGTTTGGGCGCACGGCAGGGCTCAGAAGGGAAGGAGCGCAATTTGACTTTGGGAGCTAATTTACCATTCAAAAAGTGAAATGGCGCTCCTTCTCTTCTGAGCCTACCGCGCGCCCAAACAGTGGTTTATGACCACATATGAGGTATCGGTGTACTCAGGAGAAATTGGCCAACAAATTTTAGGATGCGTTTTATCCTGTTGCTCATGTGAAAATGAAAAAATTGAGGACAAAATAAATTTTTTGTGAAAAAAAAGTACTTTTTCATTTTTACGGATCAATTTGTAAAGCCCCAGAAGGTTCAAAGTGCTCACTATGCATCTAGATAAGTTCCTTGGGGGTCTACTTTCCAAAATGGGGTCACTTGTGGGGGAGCTCCAATGTTTAGGCACACAGGGGCTCTCCATACACGACATGGTGTCCGCTAACAATTTGAATGGAAAATTAGCTCCAATTGTTAGCGGACACCATGTCACGTATGGAGAGACCCTGTGTGCCTAAACATTGCAGCTCCCCCACAAGTGACCCCATTTTGGAAACTAGACCCACCAAGGAACTTATCTAGATGGGTGGTGAGCACTTTGAACCCCCAGGTGCTTCTCAAATGAATCCGTAAAAATGAAAAAAGAAAATTTTTGTGGAAGATAAAGTACTTTTTCATTTTTATGGATCAATTTGTGAAGCACCTGGGGTTCAAAGTGCTCTCTATGCATCTAGATAAGTTCCTTGGGGGGTCTAGTTTCCAAAATGGGGTCACTTGTGGGGGAGCGCTAATGGTTAGCACACAGGGTCTCACCATACACGACATGGTATCCACTTGCAATTCCAATTGTTAGTGGGCACCATGTCGAGTATGGAGAGCCCCTATGTGCTTAAACATTGGAGCTCCCCCACAAGTGACCCCATTTTGGAAACTAGACACCCCAAGAACTTATATAGATGCATAGTGAGCACTTTCATCCCCCAGGTGCTTCACAAACTGATCCGTAATAATAAAAAGTACTTTTTTTCACAAAAATTTTCTTTTTTTCTTTTTACAGACTAATTTGTGAAGCACTTGGGGGTTGAAAGTGCTCACTATGCATCAAGATATGTTCCTTGGGGGGTCTAGTTTACAAAATGTGGTCACTTGTGGGGGAGCTCCAATGTTTAGGCACACAGGGGCTCTCCATGTGCGACATGGTGTCCGCTAACAATTTGAATAGAAAATTAGCTGCAATAGTTAGCGGACACCATGTCGCATATGGGGAGCCCCTATGTGCGTAAACTTTGGAGCTCCCGCACAAGTCACCCCATTTTGGAAACTAGACACCTCAAGGATTATATCTAGGGGTATAGTGAGCATTTGAAACCTACAGCTACTTCACAGAATTTGATAATGTCATATTGAACATTTTCTTTTTTTAACACAATTTCTCACTTTTAGAGCATGTGCACAAGATACGGAGACACCGTGTCCTGGTCGTCTCCTCCTCTGCATTTTTTTTTTAGTATTTCTTTATTAAATTAAAAAAAAAAAGTTACGTGGGGCTTCGCCATATTTTTGGGCCAGCCAGATACACAAGCTAGGGCAGCTAGTGGGCCTGGAATCCTCGAAGCTTGTATGGGGAGGTCCCACAGGGGTATCTCACTGGGCAGCCGGCCCCCCCCCCCCCGCTGCAAATTGCAGCCCGCAGCCGCCCCAGAAAATGGCCATTCATAGTAGCGGCCATGTAGCGGTGGCAGACTGGGTAATAAGGGGTTAATGCCAGCTTTTTTGCAGCTGGCACTAAGCCCGAGATTCATAACGTCTGGCCAATATTAGACCGGACCATTAGGAATCTCTAGTAATTTGTATAAAAGACACAAGACAGAGAAAAATATTTTATTAGAAAAAAAACACAAACACTACTTGGATCCATCTTTATTATTCTTTGACGTCCGACGTAGTCCAGTGGGACGGTCCGAAGTAGTCCAGTGGGAAGTCCCGCGACGATTCTCAGTTTTATAGCATATGGGGCATCCCCCATATGCTATAAAAGTAGGTTCATTGCCAGGAAGATGACAGGTCATGAAGTCACTGAGTTCATGACCTATCAGAATCCTCGGGTCACAAGGGGTTAACTGTGCTCTTCATGGCGGTCTCCACATCAGATCACCATCAGTGGTGATCTATCAGGATCCTGGGATCCTATCAGGATCCTGGGATCCTGGGATCACCACTGATGGTGATCTGATGTGGAGATCACCATGAAGAGCACAGTTAACAAGGGGTTATCTGTGCTCTTCATGGTGGTCTCCACATCAGATTACCATCAGTAGTGATCTATCAGGATCCTGGGATCCACAGGATCTGGGATCACCACTGATGGTGATCAGATGTGGAGATCACCATGAAAAGCACAGTTAACAAGGGGTTAACTGTGCTGTTCATGGTGGTCTCCACATCAGATCACCATCAGTGGTAATCTATCAGGATCCTGGGATCCTGGGATCACCACTGATGGTGATCTGATGTGGAGATCACCATGAAGAGCACAGTTAACAAGGGGTTAACTGTGCTCTTCATGGTGGTCTCAAAATCAGATTACCATCAGTGGTGATCTATCAGGATCCTGAGATCCACAGGATCCTGGATCACCACTGATGGTGATCAGATGTGGAGATCACCATGAAAAGCACAGTTAACAAGGGTTAACTGTGCTGTTCATGGTGGTCTCCACAATCAGATCACCATCAGTGGAATCTATCAGGATCCTGGGATCCTGGATCACCACTGATGGTGATCAGATGTGGAGATCACCATGAAAAGCACAGTTAACAAGGGGTTAACTGTGCTGTTCATGGTGGTCTCCACATCAGATCACCATCAGTGGTGATCTATCAGGATCCTGGGATCCCGAGATCACCACTGATGGTGATCTGATGTGGAGATCACCATGAAGAGCACAAAAAAGCAGCTAATTACTAATCTCTAGGGTCTCAGCTACAATCGGTATGCTGACACCCTAGAGATATTAGCTCCAAGGGCGGCGCTACAGGGCTTTTTCCTGCCCGACGTCTAGTTGGCTAGGCTTTAGTACCCTTTTTTTCTGACATCTGTAGACGTAAGGCTGTCTTCTAGTGGTTAAGATGCGCTAAAAATAAGCTCCTTCTTATGGGCTTTAGGGCCACTTTACACACACCAACTTATCTGTCCAACTTCTGACCAACTTACTGGTTGCAGTGAAATCATGGACACATTGCTCCATTTTGTGGCTGTGTACAAATGGAACAATGTGTCCATGATTTCACTACAACCAGTAAGTTGGTCAGAAGTTGGACAGATAAGTTGGTGTGTGTAAAGTGGCCATTAGGCTGAGGTTGAGGCTGAGGTACCACTTGTGCAATCTAATAAAACATTGGATTGCACTTGCACCATTGCACCATTGTAAATCAATCAGGCTGTGTCCATCTGCTATTGTTTCCTCCGCCAATATTGTGCAGAAGAAAAAAATAACAGCATGCTGCGTTCAGCAGCGAGTCATGGATCATATGCACATATACCACAAAAAAGACAGTATAAAAAACGTCCAAAATCACTCTGCTATATAAGTAAAAGTAAAACGCAAGTGCAAAAAAGTGTTAATAACAGGGTACTTAGTTAATACATTTCTTGCAAAAAATGTACGAAAGCAGTTCCACCATGTCACAGTGACCCTTTATCAGAACGGTGTGAAGACGGTTCTACAGACCTGTTCACATTGTGTTCTGGCTCAGTTATCAGCACCCATACAAGTGTATGGGTGCATGTGAAACATTGCAATGCTGTCGGATGTCACCCACGATATATGCCGAGGCTGGCAATGCAGGAGATGGAGAGATTAACCTCTTCCTCTCCTCCAAAGCTGTGATCCAATAGTAGGATCAGATCACAGAATAATGGCACTTGGCTCCCACTCGCACCAGAGCAGTTGCTGAGGGCCATTAGAATCTCGCATGGGATGCTCACACATCGGATGCTATACACTGGTGGAACCCCAGCCTTAATAACAAAACAAAGCTCAGGCTTGCCTTTTAGTTCCCATGTTGTGCCATAACACAGTTATAGTCTCAGCTGATGTGTAGTTTTTATGGAGAAACAAGATAATGGGTAAAAAGATCTGGGGGCTGGCGCACAGTGACTTTTGGAAAACATTGTTATTTTGTACAACATTCTTTCTGACACTTGGTAGGCAAAGTTAATTACTTCTGTGGCACCCTGCTGACACAGGAAACCACAGATTCACCTACAGCACAGATGGGTTTCCACAGTCGGTACACAGACACAAACATCATCTTCCACCCCAACACAGTAGGGGGAGCCCAACTTACTGCCTTTAGGCAAGATCCCCTATAAATACTGGTGCTGGGGGCAGAGTTAGTTAAAGTGTGCAGGCTCTACAAGAGCTGTAAAGACGTACTGGTGCTTGGTGCTGCGTTAGGCCCGAGCCAGTTACCCCGAACAGCCTTTGAGTAGTCCTGCAAGGCACAAGAGTGGGGTCGGAAGGTGAGGAGAACATAAAGAACAAAGTGGGAACCGAGGAGCCAGTGTTAGGTTCACCCAAACAGCACACCGGACACCGGAGTCCGAGTCTACTGGAGAGAACCTGGCCCAGTAGAAAATACCAGTCCACTGTGGAGACTTCAGTCTCCCGGGCATCTGCGCAGTCACTCACCAGGGAGCCAGGCACCGCGGAGAGAGGAACAGCGGTAGTCCATCGAAGATGTTCCCCCGACAGCACAGGTGATCATAGAGAGCAGAGGAGGCCAGCCAAGTTTCACACTCGGCAGGGGCTTCACAAACACAGGGAAAGAAACAAGGAGGCTTTATTTCCACTTGCTGTGGAGACCCAAAAGTGCATCCTGAACAGCCGGCAGTGCTCTGGATGTTTACCTGCAACTACACTAGTAAAAGTTAAAGGACAGCCAGTGGTGTATGTGTCAGTTCCTTACCCGCGCCCCTGCCATCCACAGAGACTGTCCTGTTATCCAACAGCCTGGCCAAGTCCCTGCTCCATCCCTCATCTTCATAACCAAACACCCCAAGGATCCAGCTCTGCCTGTGGGGAGCTTCAATAACTAGCTGCTCATCCATCATCCCTGGAGGCCCTACGCAGTGCTGGTGCAGTCACCAGATACCACAGGTAGCATCACGATAAACTTTTAAACTTTTATTCCCATTTCAACTACCCCTTTTTAGTTGACCACCAGGGCCATGGGTCTTGGCAGGCCACCAATGACATCCCTACCGCAGCAGAGGGACCAGATACCCGAGTCCCCATACCCTGGGCTAGTCAATTTCTGGTGTCATGAACAGGATCCCATGCCCGATGCTACCGGGTATGTGTGCCATGTTTAAGACTGTAATTTGTGACTGTTAAACTGAGCCACCATTACTGCGCTGCAGAAAGGGAAGAAAGGGGGCGTGATGGCTTGCAGACCGTGAAAACAAAACCCTGCTCCTCGCTCTGCCAAACACTTCCCAAGCGCAGCGGTCTAATCCGGAAATTCCCGAACGCTTAACCCCCTGCCGACGGGGTTCAAAAACTGTTGAACTGTTTAAAGACTGGTCGTGATTCACTAGGGGGGCCCCGAAAAAGTCCTCCTCGTCCAGTGATGATGACAGCCCATTTGCTGACCCCGAGAATCACCCCGATGCGACTATGGCTGCAACCGGTAGATCCGCCGACCCACCGGGCGCAGTAGCCCTGATCGTGCCGATCTCGCTACTGTATATCCCGGGTGCTAAGTGGTAACCCCAGTATGATGGCCGCCCTGATACTTTGTCCACCTTCTAAAGAAAAATCTGCAATGTGTTGGACATGTATGCAATGATGGGTTAGCAGCATGCAGCTGTTGTATTGGGACAGTTAACCGATGCAGCGGAAAGAAAGGCTGAATCATGATACACCGCTGAACGGGGATCAGTAGCTATAATCTTTGAAAAATTCAAAGTTGCTTTTGAGGACTGTAATAAGGCTGACATAAGAATGTGCTTCTATTTCTGTTATCAGAAGCCGGGGGATGATATCTGAACATATGCCTGGCGCCTACAGGAGGTGCTGCGAGCTCTGAAGCAAATCAGCTCTGCTAGTGTCCCTGATGAGAATAAACTATTGACTGAGCAGTTTACCTGGGGGCTACTATCACCAGAGGACATCAAAACCTTGCTCTGGTGATCCCTAAGCCATTTGGATGCTGATTTCAATACTTTAAAGGACATGCCATAAAGGGGTTACAGCCAGTAGAGACTCCTGAAGCTGCCATCTGGCAGTGGTGCAGTGGCAAAACTCCAGCTACAACACCACCAGTACCTGCAGCTGAAAGCCGTGATCAGTCTCCAACTCTGATAGGATTGACTCTTTTTGCTTGGAGGTGCGCCAGCTGGGCAAGAGCCTAGTCACAGTCATGGAAGCCCTACAGCTGCAGCAGAGGCCGAAGCCAAACCCACAGCCAAAACCGCAACCTCTAATCCAGCTTGCTGACAGCCCGGAGGATGTCCCGTGGATGAAAAGAAGGAAGACTACGTCGCCCAGAGGGAGGACCACCGATCGTTACAGCTCCACAGGATAACCCATTTGTCGTCACTGCAACAAGACTGGCCACAATGCACTATACTGTCCTTTAAAGGGAACCTGTCACCTAATCTATGGCCTCTAACCTATCACTACCTGCCCCTACAGACCCTAACTAGCTCCCTAACCATCCCTGCCTGACCTAATAGGGCTTTATATAAGGTGAATTAAACACTTTATAAACTTACAATTTCTCCGTCTGTGGGGCGTTCCTGTCGGCTCTTGTCTGCAGGGCGGGGTCCCCAGAGCCGCGCTCCCCCCGCCTCGCTCCCTTCCTAACGCCCTAATGGGCGGCATTATCGATTTGAAGAGCGGGGGAGCCCATTGGAATCATCCCGCCCCGCTCTTCATGGCCCGAGACCGCGTCATTTCCGGTCCGCGCATGCGTAGTGCGCCGGGTGAAGCCGAAGCCGAGTCCCGGCGTCGCTAGGCAACGATCGGGAGCGTCTTCGGAAGGTGAGTATAGGCGGCCCCCTCCCTCCCAAACCAGCACATATATATGTGTGTGTAATCCACATGTACATATGGATTACACACACACATATATACATTCACTTTGATTAGGCACATTTCATATGTGCATCTATATATATATATATATAGATGCACATATATATAGTTAGATTGTGTGTGTGTGTATACATACGTGTGTGTGTGTGTATACATACGTGTGTGTGTGTGTGTGTGCATGTGTATACTTACGTGTGTGTGTGTGTGCATGTGTGTGTATACTTACGTGTGTGTGTGTGCATGTGTGTGTATACTTACGTGTGTGTGTGTGCATGTGTGTGTATACTTATGTGTGTGTGTGTGTGTGCGTGCATGTGTGTGTATACATACACGTGTGTGTGTGTGCGTGCATGTGTGTGTATACTTACTTGTGTGTGTGTGTGCGTGCATGTGTGTGTATACATACTTGTGTGTGTGTGTGCATGCATGTGTGTGTATACATACTTGTGTGTGTGTGTGCTTGTGTGTGTATACATACTTGTGTGTGTGCGTGCATGTGTGTGTATACATACTTGTGTGTGTGTGCGTGCATGTGTGTGTATACATACTTGTGTGTGTGTGTGTGCGTGCATGTGTGTGTATACATACTTGTGTGTGTGTGTGCATGTGTGTGTATACATACTTGTGTGTGTGCGTGCATGTGTGTGTATACATACTTGTGTGTGTGTGTGTGCGTGCATGTGTGTGTATACATACTTTGTGTGTGTGTGTGTGCGTGCATGTGTGTGTATACATACTTGTGTGTGTGTGTGTGTGCATGTGTGTGTATACATACTTGTGTGTGTGTGCATGTGTGTGTATACATACTTGTGTGTGTGTGTGTGTGCGTGCATGTGTGTGTGTGTGCATGTGTGTGCGTGCATGTGTGTGTGTGTGCATGTGTGTGTATACATACGTGTGTGTGTGTGTGCATGTGTGTGTATACTTACGTGTGTATGTGTGTGCATGTGTGTGTATACTTACGTGTGTGTGTGTGCATGTGTGTGTATACTTACGTGTGTGTGTGTGCATGTGTGTGTATACTTACGTGTGTGTGTGTGCATGTGTGTGTATACTTACGTGTGTGTGTGTGTGCGTGCATGTGTGTGTATACATACTTGTGTGTGTGTGTGTGCATGTGTGTGTATACTTACATGTGTGTGTGTGTGCATGTGTGTGTATACTTACGTGTGTGTGTGTGCATGTGTGTGTATACTTACGTGTGTGTGTGTGTGTGCATGTGTGTGTATACTTACGTGTGTGTGTGTGTATACATACACGTGTGTGTGTGTGCATGTGTGTGTATACTTACGTGTGTGTGTGTGTGCATGTGTGTGTATACATACTTGTGTGTGTGTATGCGTGCATGTGTGTATACATACTTGTGTGTGTGTGTGTGCGTGCATGTGTGTGTATAAATACGTGTGTGTGTGTGTGTGCATGTGTGTATATACATACTTGTGTGTGTGTGTGTGTGTGTGCATGTGTATATATATTTTGTAGAGAGAGAGACTGAGGGTGAGAGGGTCTGTGAGTTTTGTGTAACGCTGGGACCTGGGTGACGCAGTAAACTTCAACTGAGGTCAGAGTTAATCCTCGTCACTCTATCTGACCTCAGGTGATCTACACTGATGTCACCCTGTTCACATCGGTAACAGAAAACTCACTCTATGTGGGTCACGCTGTGAAGTGGGAAGTTTCACATGAGGTCAGAGAAACACATTGCTTTATCCGACCTCAGGTGACACAGACCATGAACTCTCCCCCTTCACTGCACGAGCCTTCAAATATAATTTTTAGGGAATCTTCACTAACGGACGGACCTCTACCAGGATCCTGGATGGGTATGTGGGAGTAATAAAGATGGAGTCAAAATACGTGTTTGTGTTTTTTGTTGTAATAAAAAAAATTTTCTCGGTGTTGTGTCTTCTTTACTACTAAATAGAGATTCATAATGGCCGTGTCTAACATTGGCATGACATTATAAATCTCGGGCTTAGTGCCAGCTGCTAAAAGAAAGGTGGCATTAACCCCTTATTACCCAGTCTGCCACCGCCACAGGGCAGCTGGAAGAGCTGGGTACAGCTCCAGAATATTGCGCAAAGAAAAATGCGGCGAAGCCCCACGCCGTTTTTTTTTCTTGTCAGCCAGGTACACCTAGGTAGTTGGGGGTGGATGGCAGCTCCTAGCTGCCTAGTTGTACCTGGCTGGCAAAGAAAAATGTGGCGAAGCCCCACGCCGTTTTTTTTCTTGCCAGCCAGGTAGACCTAGACAGCTGTGGGCTGCCATCCACCCCCTACTACCTAGGTGTACCTGGCTTGCATGAAAAAACGGCATCTGTCTTCACCACATTTTTCTTTGCCAGCCAGGTACAACTAGTCAGCTGGGGGTGGATGGCAGCTCCCAGCTGCCTAGTTGTACCTGGCTGGCAAAGAAAAATGTGGCGAAGCCCCACGCCGTTTTTTTTCTTGCCAGCCAGGTAGACCTAGACAGCTGTGGGCTGCCATCCACCCCCTACTACCTAGGTGTACCTGGCTTGCATGAAAAAACGGCATCTGTCTTCACCACATTTTTCTTTGCCAGCCAGGTACAACTAGTCAGCTGGGGGTGGATGGCAGCTCCCAGCTGCCTAGTTGTACCTGGCTGGCAAAGAAAAATGCGGCGAAGCCCCACGCCGTTTTTTTTCTTGTCAGCCAGGTACACCTAGGTAGTTGGGGGTGGATGGCAGCTCCCAGCTGACTTGTTGAATGTGGCTGGCAAGAAAAAAATGGCATGTGGCTTTGCTGTATTTTCCTTTACTAGCCAGGTACAACTAGGTCGCTGGTAGCTGCCATTCACCCCCAACAACCTAGGTGTACCTGGCTGACAAGAAAAAAAACGGCGTGGGGCTTCGCCACATTTTTCTTTGCCAGCCAGGTACAACTAGGCAGCTGGGAGCTGCCATCCACCCCCAGCTGACTAGTTAAACCTGGCTGGCAAAGAAAAATGTGGTGAAGACAGATGCCGTTTTTTCATGCAAGCCAGGTACACCTAGGTAGTAGGGGGTGGATGGCAGCCCACAGCTGTCTAGGTCTACCTGGCTGGCAAGAAAAAAAACGGCGTGGGGCTTCGCCACATTTTTCTTTGCCAGCCAGGTACAACTAGGCAGCTAGGAGCTGCCATCCACCCCCAACTACCTAGGTGTACCTGGCTGACAAGAAAAAAAAACGGCGTGGGGCTTCGCCGCATTTTTCTTTGCCAGCCAGGTACAACTAGGCAGCTGAGGGCTGGAATCCCCAGCGTAGGGAGGCCCAAGCGTTCTGGGCCACCCCCGCTGAGAATTGCAGCTCGCAGCCGCCCCAGAAAATTGCGCATTTATAGAAGCGCAATATTCTGGAGCTGTACCCAGCTCTTCCAGCTGCCCTGTGGCGGTGGCAGACTGGGTAATAAGGGGTTAATGCCACCTTTCTTTTAGCAGCTGGCACTAAGCCCGAGATTTATAATGTCATGCCAATGTTAGACACGGCCATTATGAATCTCTATTTAGTAGTAAAGAAGACACAACACCGAGAAAAAATTTTTTATTACAACAAAAAACACAAACACGTATTTTGACTCCATCTTTATTACTCCCACATACCCATCCAGGATCCTGGTAGAGGTTCGTCCGTTAGTGAAGATTCCCTAAAAATTATATTTGAAGGCTCGTGCAGTGAAGGGGGAGAGTTCATGGTCTGTGTCACCTGAGGTCGGATAAAGCAATGTGTTTCTCTGACCTCATGTGAAACTTCCCACTTCACAGCGTGACCCACATAGAGTGAGTTTTCTGTTACCGATGTGAACAGGGTGACATC
>JARQOC010000003.1:582766654-582779750 GCA_033576535.1 Allobates femoralis
ATGACAACATCATCAAAGGTCCTCATGGTCGGCAGCACCAATATAGCAGGCATGGGAGGGTGGTGGAGAAGGATTAACGAGGGTGCATGGTAGCAACCAAACTCTTGAGGAAGGGCATGGAAGAGTCAGCAGATGGGGGAGACCTTGATGACATTTTATTGTGCGAGGTTGGGGGGAGAGGGCAGAGGAAGCAAGCATGATTCTCACCTCTCCACCACCAACACAACAAGGACTTAGTCCTCCTGAATGCACAAGAAACATGAGCGCCTTCTTGCTGCACTACCTGCAACATGACCCTCGGATTGTCCGAATTAGAAGCAATGCCGACTACTGGGTTGCCACTCTCTTGTGTGTGGATGAGAGCAATAAGCCACATATTAACCTCCCCATTCACTTACCACAGGGATACCACGCATACTGGTCTGGGTGCAGTACCCCTTAATGGCGCTCCGACCAGTGGGGCGCCATACTAATGCTAAAAAGAATATAATTGATTGATAAATACACATGGAGGATAAGAGAGGGAGAGAGAACAATACTGACAATAGGAGTTTACACTCTACATGTGAGAAGGAAAGAGAGAGGAACCTGTTGACTATAAGAACTAGCATTCTACAGGAGAGATAGAGAGAGAACTCACAGAAACTCACCATCTACCGCCACTGATGAGGCGGTAGATGGTGAGCTCCTATCTGAACTCATATCTGCAGAGGTTACATCACTCTAAAGACTGGCAGACACTGAATGCCCACAGCCTAGAGGTGGTATCAGGGCGGAACCCACAGACATACAAGCTACAGAAGAACAGACTGTGCCAGTACTACCAGCAGGGGGTCACTGGAGAATGATACCTACTACACTGCAACAAATATTCAGCAGTGAGGACCTCCCACTTCTAGAGACTCTCCACTCATATTCCGGACTTCCCATCCATGACCAAGAAAGGGAAACACTGCATCCTACTGAGGGAAGAGGAATCAATGTTGAAGATCGACGCCAAATATGTTGCCACATGTCATAAGCTGAGAGCATTGTAAGCCCTCCGCATGGACCATTATTGCTCAAATTGTGCCCCCAACACCCTAGCCTCATAACCCCGATTCCCATTTCCGTCACACTTATTGTTCTTGCTTTGGCAACACTAATTGTCTTATGGTCCTGCCAACAAAGCCTATTTGAGTTTGAATTTGATTTTGAGACAGAGAGTACCCTGCTGATCATAAGAGCTTACACTTCACAGAAAAGAGAGTCTTACTCAGTGACTTTGTAGGTAGAAAATGACTCTGCCATACAAATTGCGCTCCTCTGACATCTGCTGATCTATGATAGCCTAGATACTGACCAATCCAATATGAGGTATGATAATCCATTAGAGCTCATGGCTGCAGGTCATTATGGCCAACGCAGCAATGAAAAATTACATTTGCATGATCTCTGATGCTTCAGCCAATCACAGACTGACTCTATATGACAGCATCTGTGATTGGCTGTTTTGGCCATACCTATTGTGCCAGTGGCTGTGATCGGACTGAGGATCTCTCTGCTGATGTATTTGAAATCAGGTGACCAAGCTGCCGGATTGTGTTCCACAACATGGAAAAAGGGTCACCTGAGTTCACTGACAGCAGGGATGCCCTCAGTGTTGTCACTGCTCTGATACGTTACAGTGACATAGCTACACATCTGGCTGTCAGTATCTGAGCTCCCTCCGGTGAGCTGCAGATAGAACTGAGTTATCGGACTCCGCAGGATCTTGCTGGATTGCGCCAGATCGACCTTTGTGGAGTCAATATATGTAGAATGAGGGAGTGTGTGTTTTTGTATTTATTACTCCTATGACTAATGGTTATTTTACTGGAAATGTGTAAGGACTGTTAATCCTTATGATTGTATAATTTTAATATGCTGCTGTAAATAAAATTTGACATTGCCTTTGAACTCTTTTTTTCATATACGCTACTTATTGAACTAAGACATCTGAAGTTAGTACCCTACTTTCTGTGAATGGACTCTGTACATTGATAGCATGGTGAGCTCGACTTTTTCCTCTCTGTACTGTTGCCCTAGACCATTGCTCAACCAACGGGTATTTTTTAACTTTGTCTGAGATAATTCCAAAATTAAAGGCTGCTTTAAGCAGTCTGTGTTGTTTATTAGTAAACACTGTTGTTGGGTAAGGAGGCAATTTTTGATAGAACTATGGATTTCCCAGTTGCGTGGCTGCTTCATCCGAATACATTTCTGTGGGGCAGAATACTACATTATCCTCCTTATCAGCTTCTCTAATAAGAGACCTGTTGTAATTTTTCAATGATTGAAGGGCTTTCCACTCAACTGTATCTACATTTTGCACCTGAGACAATTGGTAGGCGCATGATATTGACTTTGACTACCTCGAAGAATGTGCATACCGCTGGAACTAAAGAAAAAGGGGGAGACTTATTAGATTTATTGCAAAAAGGAAATATTCTCCTTCCTGTGGTGACATCATTGTCTCTTATAAGGTCAGAGAGGTCCGTAAAGGCCTGTTGTTCCATAGGGGGAAGTTGTCGAATGGTCTCTGTTTTTTTTGTAGATCACCTGGAAGATTAATTTACTACAAAGCAAAAATAAGTCTTTCTTAAGTGTGAACTTATCCAAAGGGTTAGTTTGAGATAAAGTATGACCTTTTTGCAGAACAGAGCGGATAGAATATCTCTTGAGCGGATAGAAAATAATCTATTTTAAGATCTGTAAATTTTGGGACAGGACTTCTGCCTGATTAGGAGACATATGGGGCAGAATGGAGCTTTCTATTGCTATTTCCTGTTCTTCTCTCATGGGTGATATTTTTTCTTTGGATTTTAGATTTCTGGAACAAATATTTCTTGTATTTTCTTCCTCATCTGACACAATCTCTTTGTCGCTGCTGGCTGTTGATTAAAAAAAAAATCACTTGATAATAGTTCAGTTGGAACTAAGGGCAGAGTCCCAGGTGGCTTATTTGGAGGAATTGGTCATCATCGCTGCAGGTTGTTTTGATGTTTTCACCTGTATGCAGTCTTATTGTCAAAGTCAATTTGGTCTTTGATACATTTCTTCTTTTTAAGTGATGTCAGATTCAAATGTATCAATGATTTCCTTTAATTTGTTGTGGAAACCCATGTCCTGCTGAACATCATCATGCTTGGCCAGTTTGGTCTCTAGGTCCTTGATTATATTTTGGTTGAGAACAGAAGCTCTTGATCATGTTTAAGCAACATGTTGATAATAATCTTTGGTACATTTGGATAAACTCTGCTCCCTTGTATCTCTAAAAGTTGTAGTTGGTTCCCAAGCTGTAACTATAGAGAGTCTCAGTCCTCATGGTATATCTGGTTTATTATATTCTTTCAAGCTTCAAATGTTCCCCCATAGATTCACTGTCTCTTCTAATTTATGTTGCTAAGTTGTGAGCTACCATGTTCTCTCACTATTTTAAAGCACTCTAAAATGGCTTCTGCATTCCCTGTCTAAGCTATTATCTTCCTTCATGACTGACTGTAACATACCATGTGATGTGGTACTTGCAAGTAGAGATGAGCGTACCCATTGAAGTTCGGGTTCTGGTGGTTCAGCTGGACTTTAGATAAAGTTCTGTCTTCGACCCGAACCTCATTGGAAGTCACTGATTGAGCAGTTTGGCTCACCACTCACATATAGCCAGTGTGAGGTAGCGTACCCCTGGGGTTCGCATGACAGCGTAAATTACACCAATACATGTTTTTAACCGGTATGCAGCAGTTTATTAAGCTCAAACTGCTCCTCTCACATACATACAGAATAAATACATTATATTACATTCACATCACATAACACAATACAAATAACATCACATTACATTCCACGGTACATAAATTATATTGCACATATCCTTTCTCCCAGGTAACCTCAATGTACCGTTGCCCAACACAGAGTACACGGGTCAGTTGCCATCTCACAGGGTTTCCGTCGCCGCCGGTATACCCCTGTTTACGGTTACTGCCCGAAGGCCAGGCCCTTCCTTGGCCCAGTGTCCCCTTGGAAGCCCAGTTCCTTCCCACAGGCTGTCAACTGTTCTCAGCCCTCTACACAGTGCTTTGGCTGCTCTGAACCAGGCCCCGACCTGGTTGTAGTCATCGGAGTTCCAGGGCAAGTCAGGCTCCCAAGAACTGCTCGGCACGTGTCTCTAGGTCGCCAGCCGCTTCCAAGTCTGCCATCACCAGGCCAGACCTCCAGGCAAGCGGCTGCACCAAACACGCTCTCGCAAGCCCCTCCGGGGTCAGTCCCACTTCCCAACTCCCGGTACTCTACCAACCCCTGTCGTCTGGCCTCACGGCTCCATTCTCACAGGACCTGGTCTTTCTCTCCCACAGAGGCTTCTGCTCTGCCTCCATTCACACACAGACCTCCTGGTCCCACATCATACACGGCCCTTCTCCTTAAGCCGTCATATGCTTCCATGGCCTTTTTTTACATAAGCCAATGCACTCACACACGGACCACATCATACACTGCCCCTTTTCCATAGGCCATCATGCACTTCCATAGTCCCTCATGGACTTGTATGGACATCAGCCTTGTCAGGCTCAAACCACTCACACCAGCACAATCCGGCATGGACTTCAGCCCTCTAGGCCCAGACCAGGTTATGAGCCACATGAGATTCAGGGCAGTCAAAGCATCCCCCACCGGGCTGGCGTCCCTCACCGGGCTGGTTGCCCGCATTCTCCACCATATGTGAACAGAGACATATACTGACCACCCGTGTGATGCACCCGGCCATGGGCTGCATCACCACACCAGCCATAAACAAAATAAACAAAGCACTGCTGCGGGAGGGAGGACATGGTTATATCAATATTTTTTTGTACATTCTGCATCCGATATCACTGATTTTACCCCCCAGTGCGACCCATTCAAACACTGCAAGCGGCTTGCACTGAGCTGAGCACCGAGTGTACCTGAAAACAGCGATGCTCGCTTCAGTGGTTTGCATACGTAAAGCACCGAAACTCCAAACCTGAATTCTTTGTAAGGTCCGTGCTCATTACCATCAACGAACTTTAAAGTTCGGTTCACTCAACCCTACTTGCAACGCATTATGGGTAAGCCAGTGTCACCTCTGGTCATGTGAACCTTCTCTAGGTGATGCAATCTTTTGAAATGTGTAAACTGGAAGGAAGGCATTTGGAGGGGGATTTACATGAATTGATTCTCAAATTGGTCAAATTCCCTGGACCTGAAAACGTTTACTATTTAGTTATGTATGCTTTATTGTGTAGCATGGTGAAAGATCCATTTTAAATACAGTCATGTCATATTAATATTTCATCATCTGGGGCCTGAGGGCATCTTTTATATTTAAAATTAATAATAACATAATATTGCATGTATTGTAATTAGTGATGAGCGAGTACTAAAATGCTCGGGTGCTCGAAGCTCGGGCCGAGCATCCCGAGATACTCGTGTACTCGGCCCGAGTAACGAGCCCAATGTTATCCTATGGGAGACACGAGTATTTTTATGAAATGACTGCCGGCTGCCTGGAAAAACCCTAAAAATGTCACAAAAGTCTCAGAAGAGTGCTGAAATGACATGGCAACACCATGGGGAAGACCCCTGGAAGCATTTCTCACTCAAAAGTCACAGCTGTGAACAATGTTGTCCGAGTTTCACGCCAATTTTACGGAGTGTCCAGAAAACCTTCCAAAATGACACCAAAATGAATATTTAGGGTGGAAATGTTAAGGGCACATACCCAATAGTGAGATACAGCTGGTGTATGTTACTTTTTGTGATTACATGAAAGATTTTACGTGAAAACATTGTGCGGCACTCCGATGACCCTGACAAGAGACGTACATGAAGCCCTGTCTAGAAATAATGTGCCCATTTTGAAGAACTGGGTCTATTGTAGTATCTTCCTTTGCCAGGGCAATCCAAAATTGGGAGGTTCACCAATGCCCCTGGATACAGACATGCAGGATGGCCTGTAAACAAGAACTGGGTGTATTGTAGTATAGCCCATTGGCCAGGGCAGCCAAAAATTGGGAGGTTCAACAATGACCCATGCTTACAGACATGTAGTAGGGCCTGTAACCCTCAAGTGGGTGTATTGTAGTATAGCCCTTTGGTCAGGGTAGACAAAAATTGGGAGGTTCAACAATGACCCATGCATACAGACATGTAGTAGGGCCTGTAACCCTCAAGTGGGTGTATTGTAGTAGAGCCCTTTGGTCAGGGCAGCCAAAAATTGGGAGGTTCAACAATGACCCATGCTTACAGACATGTAGTAGGGCCTGTAACGCTCAAGTGGGTGTATTGTAGTATAGCCCTTTGGCCAGGGCAGCCAAAAATTGGGAGGTTCAACAATGACCCATGCTTACAGACATGTAGTAGGGCCTGTAACCCTCAAGTGGGTGTATTGTAGTATAGCCCTTTGGTCAGGGTAGACAAAAATTGGGAGGTTCAACAATGACCCATGCTTCCAGACATGTAGTAGGGCCTGTAACCCTCAAGTGGGTGTATTGTAGTATAGCCCTTTGGTCAGGGCAGCCAAAAATTGGGAGGTTCAACAATGACCCATGCTTACAGACATGTAGTAGGGCCTGTAACCCTCAAGTGGGTGTATTTTAGTATAGCCCTTTGGTGAGGGCAGCCAAAAATTGGGAGGTTCAACAATGACCCATGCTTACAGACATGTAGTAGGGCCTGTAACCCTCAAGTGGGTGTATTGTAGTATAGCCCTTTGGCCAGGGCAGACAAAAATTGGGAGGTTCAACAATGACCCATGCTTACAGACATGTAGTAGGGCCTGTAACCCTCAAGTGGGTGTATTGTAGTATAGCCCTTTGGCCAGGGCAGACAAAAATTGGGAGGTTCAACAATGACCCATGCTTAGAGATATGTAGTAGGGCCTGTAACCCTCAAGTGGGTGTATTGTAGTATAGCCCTTTGGCCAGGGCAGACAAAAATTGGGAGGTTCAACAATGACCCATGCATACAGACATGTAGTAGGGCCTGTAACCCTCAAGTGGGTGTATTGTAGTAGAGCCCTTTGGTCAGGGCAGCCAAAAATTGGGAGGTTCAACAATGACCCATGCTTACAGACATGTAGTAGGGCCTGTAACCCTCAAGTGGGTGTATTTTTGTATAGCCCTTTGGTGAGGGCAGCCAAAAATTGGGAGGTTCAACAATGACCCATGCTTACAGACATGTAGTAGGGCCTGTAACCCTCAAGTGGGTGTATTGTAGTATAGCCCTTTGGCCAGGGCAGACAAAAATTGGGAGGTTCAACAATGACCCATGCTTACAGACATGTAGTAGGGCCTGTAACCCTCAAGTGGGTGTATTGTAGTATAGCCCTTTGGCCAGGGCAGACAAAAATTGGGAGGTTCAACAATGACCCATGCTTACAGACATGTAGTAGGGCCTGTAACCCTCAAGTGGGTGTATTGTAGTATAGCCCTTTGGCCAGGGCAGACAAAAATTGGGAGGTTCAACAATGACCCATGCATACAGACATGTAGTAGGGCCTGTAACCCTCAAGTGGGTGTATTGTAGTAGAGCCGTTTGGTCAGGGCAGCCAAAAATTGGGAGGTTCAACAATGACCCATGCTTACAGACATGTAGTAGGGCCTGTAACCCTCAAGTGGGTGTATTGTAGTATAGCCCTTTGGTCAGGGTAGACAAAAATTGGGAGGTTCAACAATGACCCATGCTTACAGACATGTAGTAGGGCCTGTAACCCTCAAGTGGGTGTATTGTAGTATAGCCCTTTGGTGAGGGCAGCCAAAAATTGGGAGGTTCAACAATGACCCATGCTTACAGACATGTAGTAGGGCCTGTAACCCTCAAGTGGGTGTATTGTAGTATAGCCCTTTGGTCAGGGCAGCCAAAAATTGGGAGGTTCAACAATGACCCATGCTTACAGACATGTAGTAGGGCCTGTAACCCTCAAGTGGGTGTATTTTAGTATAGCCCTTTGGTGAGGGCAGCCAAAAATTGGGAGGTTCAACAATGACCCATGCTTACAGACATGTAGTAGGGCCTGTAACCCTCAAGTGGGTGTATTTTAGTATAGCCCTTTGGTGAGGGCAGCCAAAAATTGGGAGGTTCAACAATGACCCATGCTTACAGACATGTAGTAGGGCCTGTAACCCTCAAGTGGGTGTATTGTAGTATAGCCCTTTGGCCAGGGCAGACAAAAATTGGGAGGTTCAACAATGACCCATGCTTACAGACATGTAGTAGGGCCTGTAACCCTCAAGTGGGTGTATTGTAGTATAGCCCTTTGGCCAGGGCAGACAAAAATTGGGAGGTTCAACAATGACCCATGCTTACAGACATGTAGTAGGGCCTGTAACCCTCAAGTGGGTGTATTTTAGAATAGCCCTTTGGTCAGGGCAGCCAAAAATTGGGAGGCTCCTCTTTGTCCCTGGATAGAGACGTGCTGGAGGGCCTCAAAACATTTTTCACATAGAAAAGATGCGGGTATCCTGTCTTTGTAATGCCCATTCAAAAAGAATGGGCGTAAAAATTTACCACTGTGGGTATACCTGAAACTACAGCCAAACTATTGTAACGGTCATCATGGTGCCACATGAGGAGAAGGAGGAGCAGTCCAGCGATTAGCCAAGGAATAGGAAGACAACGTGGTGGATGATCCAGTAGCTTACCCAACCTGGCAGGAGTATATGCAGAGCGAGGACAGCAGTGCACAGGGGGAGGGAGGCATAGCATCCCAACAGGCAGTACGAAGCAGGGTCGGGTACGCAGGCATAAGGCAGGCAACCGTTCCCCGGAACAACAACACGACACAAGGTGCCTGTGCAAATGTTAGGTCTTCCCGAGTCTGGCAGTATTTTCAGTTGGCTCCAGATGACTCTAAAAAGGCCATTTGCAACACCTGCCATGCCAGCATCAGCAGGGGTACGAAAAGTAGCAGCCTGCCCACCACTAGCATGATCAGGCACATGTCAGCCAAGCACACGACTTTGTGGAAACTACAACAGATTCGAGAAGCGGTGCTTGCTGATGTCACTGCTACGTCTTTGCCTGTTGTGCGTGCGAGCCAATCCCCTGTCCAAGCTGGCCGCGAACAAGCCTCCGTCCCTGCACCTGAAGTTGCCCACGTCCAAATTACACCACCATCAAGCACGTCCTTTTCCCAGCGCAGTGTTCAATTATCCATTCAGCAAACATTTGAACGCAGGCGCAAATACGGTGCCATTGCCCCACATGCCACAGTCCTGAATGATCACATTTCGCGACTCATTGCGCTACAAATGTTGCCTTTCCGGCTGGTGTAGACGGAAGCATTCCGCGACCTGATGCCGGCTGCTGTCCCACGTTACTCGGTCCCCAGCCGCCACTATTTCTCCAGATGTGCCGTCCCCGCATTGCATAACCACGTGTCCAACAGCATCACACGTGCCCTGAACAACGCTGTTTCAGCCAAAGTCCACCTAATAATAATAATAATAATAATACAGCTTTATTTATATAGCGCCAACATATTACGCAGCGCTTTACAATGTAGGGTTAGAGTACAGAAAATATAATACAGTAAGTAATTACAGTACAGAACAAATACAGTAGAATAATTGGATACAAAACAATAGGCATAGAATCAATGTAAAAAAGAAAATACAAAAAATAAAGCAAGAAATGAAGGTGACCCTGCTCAAAAGAGCTTACAATCTACAACGGGATAGGGGTTGCACAAGGTACAGGGGCTTATTGCACGGATGGTCCAGGCATCTTGAGGAAATGGGGCATAGAACTAAGCTTACATGGATGGTCATTATACAGTCTGTGTAGACCTTTTTGGTTTGGTGGAGTTTGTAGAAGAGTAATGTCCAGAGGGATAGCCCACTATCTACAGTACAAAGGACTTCTATAAGGGAGTATGATAGGCCGCCTTAAAAAGATGCTTTTTTAGGGATCGTCTGAAGCCATGCAAGTTGTGGATAGTCCTGATTTCTTTTGGTAAAGCATTCCAGAGGTTTGGTGCAGCTCTGGAGAAGTCTTGGAGCCGGTACTGGGAGGATCGGATTATTACCGATGTCAGTCGAAGGTCATTTGAGGAACGTAGAGGGCGAGTGGGGTGATAGACAGAGATGAGGGAGGAGAGGTAGAGGGGTGCTGCACTGTGAATAGCTTTGTGGGTGATAAGAAGCAATTTGAATTGGATGCTGTAGTATACGGGCAGCCAGTGCAATGACTGGCACAGAGCAGAGGCATCTGAGTAACGATTGGCCAGATGGGTGATCCTGGCTGCTGCATTAAGGATGGACGGGAGAGGAGAAACTCTGGTGAGGGGGAGGCCGCTTAATAGAGAATTGCAATAGTCAAGGCTGTAATGGATTAGGGCCACGGTGAGGGTTTTTGTTGTTTACAGGGTGAGAAAGGGACGGACTCTGGAGATATTCTTCAAGTGTAAGTGACATGAGCGGACGAGACATTGTGTGTGGGAGGAGGAGAGATCGGTGTCAAACATAACACCCAGACAACGAGCCTGCTGCCTAGGCATTATCGTGGTGCCACAAACTGAGAGAGAGATGTCCGATTTAGGGAGGTTAGTGGATGGGTGGAGCAGAAGAAGTTCAGTTTTGGAAAGGTTTAGTTTCAAATAGAGAGTGGACATGATATTGGAAACTGGAGGTAGACAGTCATTGCTGTTCTTTAATACCGCAGGGGTAAGGTCAGGGGCTGAAGTGTATAACCACAGACACGTGGACAAGTGCTTGTGGGCAAGGCCGCTACATCTCCTTGACAAAACACTGGGTTAATATTGTGGAGGCTCTGACACAGTCTGATCGAGGGACGGAACACGTCCTTCCCACACCAAGGATAGCAGGCCCTACCTCTGTCAGGGTTTCACCGACACTCTACAGCTCCGGAATGTCATGCTCTTCAGCGTCCTCCTCCTCCTCCTGCTCATCCTCTTCCACTGTACCCTCCACACCAGTCCCAAGCTGGAAGCACTGCAGCACTGCCTCTGCGAAGCGTCAACAGGCTGTGCTGAAGCTAGCCTGCATAGGTGACAAACCCCACAATGCAGAAGAGGTGTGGACAGCTCTGAAACAGCAGGCAGATCACTGGCTCACACCTCTGAACCTAAAGCCAGGAAAGGTCGTGTGTGACAATGGACGGAACTTGGTGGCAGCTTTGAGGCGAGGCCAGCTGACGCATGTTCCATGCGTGGCCCACGTGCTCAACCTGGTGTTTCAGAGGTTTCTAAAGTCATACCCAGAGCTGTCTGAACTGCTGGTAAAAGTTCGCCGTCTGTCTGCACATTTTCGCAAGTCACCTGCTGCTTCAGCCGACCTTTGCGGATTTCAGCGCCGTTAGCGTCTTACAGCCCACAGACTGGTGTGTGATGTCCCCACGCGTTGGAATTCAACTCTGCACATGTTGGTCAGGATATGTGAGCAGAAGAGGGCAGTTGTTGACTACCTGCATCACCTAAGCCGTCGGGAAAATGGTTCAAACTCCACACATAACACCTGAGGAGTGGAGATGGATGTCGGACCTATGTACCGTCCTCCAAAACTTTTAGGACTCCACCCAGATGGTGAGCTGTGATGACGCCATTATTAGCGTCACCATACCACTACTCTGCCTTCTAAAATGGTCTCTGCTGAAAAACAAAGAGGATGCATTGCAGGCCGAGCGCGATGACTTGGAGCAAGAAACAGTAGTGGGTGTGGGTGAAAACACAGAGTCCAGCCTCATCTCATCACAACGTGCAGTGGAGGACTATGACGGGGAGGAGGAGTATGAAGACATGGAGCAACTCTCTGGCCAAATTGAGGATATGACATGCACACCAGTGATACCCTCGATTCAGCGTGGCTGGGCAGAGGACAGGGGAGATGAGGAGGAGGAGGAGGAGGAGGACAGCATGTTCAGTCATCGTGTTGGTCTGGATACTAAAGTGATGGGTGTTAAGAGTCTGGCGCACATGGCTGACTTTATGGTAAGCTGCCTGCCTCGTGACCCTCGCGTTCAGAACATCTTGGCCGACAATCAGTACTGGTTGGCAACACTGTTAGACCCACGGTACAAGGAGAAATTAATGTCTGTAATTCCTGAGGCGGAGAGGTCAGCCAAAACGCAGTAGTTCCAGAAGGCCATAGTCACGGAAGTAGGCTAATCATTCCCCTCACAAAACGCTAGCGGCATAGGTGAGGAATCGGTGGACAACCAAGGCGTTCGGCCGAGAGGGGCACAAGTCCAATCCGCCAAAGGTAGGGGAACAGTCTTTAGGAGGTGGGACAGTTTTCTTAGCCCCTCACGTACCACAGCCCCTGAGGTGCGGGGTAGTGCCACAAGAAATGCTAAGTTTGGTCAGATGCTGAAGGAGTACCTTGCCGATCGAACAACTGTACTGCGAGATTCCTCTGTGCCTTACAATTATTGGGTCTCCAAGCTGGACACGTGGCATGAATTGGCTCTCTACGCCTTGGAAGTCCTGGCCTGCACTGCCGCTAGCATTTTGTCATAGCGTGTTTTCAGAGCTGCAGGTGGAATCATTACTGATAAACGCAACCGCCTGTCAACTGAAAATGCTGACAGGCTGACTGAGATCAAGATGAACAAGGGTTGGATTGGGCCAGACTTCACCACACCACCAACAAATGACAACTGAATTTAAATTTTGTAATGGGAATTTGCCATGTACCTCCACTGACCCATGGGTACACACTTCTGGACTTCCGAGTGTCCAAGTGTGGGATCAGTAATGTCCGTGGACGTGCACTCAGCCAGTTGGTAGGAAGGAGGATCAGGTTGGGAAATGTGCAGTGCAGTATCACGGCTACTGACAATTGACCGTGTGGAAGACAGGGTGTTTGTGGAGGTGCCAATCAGACTTGAAGCATTATCCGCTATCCAAGTAACAAGCTGTTGACACTAGTGTTGGTTCAAGAGCGTAGTACTGCAGCGGGCCCCAACAATTTGGGACAGGACGTGTGAGCGAGTAGATGTGCCACTTTATTGTTGCGAAATTAGTGCTTGCACACGACCTCGGCCTCTGCCTGCACCACCATCACGTTCACCTCCTTGTTCCTTGCCAACGCCCTTGCGCATT
>JARQOC010000003.1:582785719-582798339 GCA_033576535.1 Allobates femoralis
ACTCCAGACAATGGCAGAGGAGCCATCCCGGCTCATCCCACCAGAACTCCAGTCACTGGAGACCGAGTCTGCACACAGGGAGAGAAAGACCATCCCTGCAGAAAATCCAGAACACCGCTGAAGGTTTAGCTTACGGACACCCGCATCACCCACAATTGAGAGCCAGGGACTGCAGGAGTGATATGCGGTAGCCCAGAGAGAGAGCCCTCAGTGCAGCAAACCGGGTGTGGAGACACAGGAGGTCAGGACTGGTTTCAAGATAGCCTGGGTGCAGGACAAAGCAAGGGACAAAGGGAGGCTTACACCTCACTCAAAGTGGAAGTACCAGAGTGCACCCTTCATCCCTGGACGTGTACCATTTTCATCAGTAAAGGTACAGATCCCTTATTCCGGCCCCACACCATAATGATTACACTGCCCTATTCCCTCATTCCTACTTCCAATACCCCGGGGAAACCGTCCTACCTGTAGAGGGCTACTACACCTTGCTGCCGCCCATCTCCTGGAGGTTCAGCTGCGGACCTATAAGTGGCGTCACAGACACTGTTTTTATTATTTTTATCCCCTTTTATATGACCGCTCAAGGGCACGGACTTGGGCACCGACCACCGCAGCATTTCCGTAACAGTACGCCCGAGATCTGAGTACTTGTTCCCTGAGTGGTGAGTCAACTGGTTTTGCATAATTTTTAGTGATGAGCGAGCACTAAAATGCTCGGGTGCTCGGTGCTCTGGCCGAGCATCTCAAGATACTCGTGAACTCGGCCAGAGCACCGAGCCCAATGTAAGTCAATGAGTGACAGGCTCTGCCCACAGACTTCCGGTTATAAAACGAGTATTTCTGGGAAGGGCGGGAAGGGGGGCTTTTTTAAATCGCCGCAACATATAACACCTTGCTGTGGCCCCCAGAGGGATCCTAACAATGAATCTGCTCCCTGTGTGGTGCCAGCTCACTGTGTGCACTGAAGGGAGCTGTGTATGTGTGTCAGATTGCTAATTATTAGCAAGCAGTCCGAGCATCTCGGCGGTACTCGGTTCTCGCCAAAGCATCCCGAGTACCGGATACTCGTGTGAGTAACGAGTAGCGCAGAGCATACTCGCTCATTCCTAATAATTTTTAGCCTTAAACCTCAGGGCAATTTTTTTGTGCCATTGCAGTGCTGTGTATGACCCACTTGACCCACCCCAGAGCCGTGGGTACTCCCATCCTGGGCGTTGGTTAAGGTTGCTGTCACTGGTAGCTGGTGCCTGTATCTACAGCCCTGGTGGTCGCTACAAAATGTGGAACATAAAATAATAAAATAAATGTATTGTTCGTGACGCCACCTACGGTGTCTGGTGAATGCACCAGCGCTGCTGCAGACCTCCGGGGTTGATGGATGGGCAGCCTGATGGTGGAGTAGGGTCCCCGGGGCAGTGATGAAAGAAGACACAAGATGTTGCTTTGGCTCTGTACGGGTTTACTGTCAACTCCAAGCAATTTACAGGTACAGAGTCACCCAGTGGATGGATTTTCTTTCTGTGACTTTCAATGGTGTTCCTTTGGTTTCCCCCCGTGTCGTTTCTTTCCCTCTCTCTGTGCTTCTCCTTACTTCCTTAGCACGGCGCTGCACAAAGCCTCTTGTTCTACACCAGGCCCATGGTCTTCATAGAGTTCACCCTTCTCTAAGGGGCTCATGACCCTGAACGGAGTCCCTGGTGGGAATGTGCTTTGGATCAGGTCATGGCTATCTGATTGCCCACGGCCCTCCGGGTTGGCGGCTCAGGGCTGAACTCTCCTGCACCTCGCTCAGAGCCAGTTCTCTGTTAATGGACGGGCTCCTCCCAGACCGGTTATCAGGACGGTCTGGCGCCGTGTGTCAGTTTACATCCGAGGATTCCCCTTTTCGTCTGTGTCATCTGTTTTAGGCACTCTCCCTCACAAACTCCTGTTCTCTTCTCTCTTTTCCCTGTCTTCACTACCCACTTATCTAACCTCCCAGCGGGACCGGTTACCCTGGTTACGGGTTCAGCCAATTGGTTCCCTGACTCTAAGTGTTTGAATTCGTAGGAGAAAGCCATATGCGAACTTCACTCCTCCACTGACTACCGGGATACCACACTCACTGGTCTGGGTGCAGTACCCATTCGTGGCGCACCAAACAGTGGGGCGCAACATGTTTACACCGAATAGCACGCACAGTACTGCACAAGTGACACACAGCCAGCATCGCTGTCTTGTATGGTGACTGTTTTTGCGCAATATTTAGCCTTAAAACTCAGGGTAATTTTTTTGTGCCATTGCAGTGCTATGTTCACATCGAATAGCATGCATGGTACTGCACAAGTGACATGCAGCCAGCACCGCTGTCTTGTGTGGTGACTGGTTTTCCATAATATTTAGCCTTAAACCTCATGTCAATTTTTTTGTGCCGTTGCAGTGCTGTGTTCACACCTAATATCATGCACGGTACTGCACAAGTGACATACAGCCAGCACCGCTGTCTTGTGTGGTGACTGGCACACAAAATAATTACCGTATATACTCGCTTATAAGCCAAGTTTTTCAGCCCAAAAATTGGGCTGAAAAGTCCCCCCCTCGGCTCATACGCGAGTCACTGTATACTGTATACACTGTATACAGTGTATACAGTATACAGGTCCCCCCCCATCAGTATACAGGGCCCCCCCCTTGTGTAGCAATCCTGTAAAGGAAGAGATTAGTATACTTATCCCTGCTGCTGTCCCGCTGCCGCTATCGCGCTCCTCCAGCTTCATCCAGCGTCTTCCGGCTTCTTCCGGCTTCTTCCGGTGGGCGCAGGCAATGACGTCATTGTCTGCGCTCCAGAGGAGGAAGCTGGAAGACGCTGGATGAAGCCGGAGGAGCGCGATAGCGGCGGCGGGACAGCGCAGGGATAAGTATACTAATCTCTTCCTTTACAGGATTGCTACACAAGGGGGGGGGCCCTGTATACTGATATGGGGGGAGGGGGCTGCTGTATACTACCTCTGGGGCTGCTGTATATACCTCTGGGGCTGCTGTATACTACCTCTGGGGCTGCTGTATACTACCTAAGGGCTGCTGTATACTACCACTGGGGCTGCTGTATACTACCACTGGGGCTGCTGTATATACCTCTGGGGCTGCTGTATACTACCACTGGGGCTGCTGCTGTATATACCACTGGGGCTGCTGCTGTATACTACCACTGGGCTGCTGCTGTATACTACCACTGGGGCTGCTGTATATACCTCTGGGGCTGCTGTATACTACCACTGGGGCTCTGCTGCTGTATATACCTCTGGGGCTGCTGCTGTATACTACCACTGGGACTGCTCTATACTACCTCTGGGGCTGCTCTATACTACCTCTGGGCTGCTGTATACTACCTCTGGCGCTGCTGTATACTACCACTGGGGCTGCTGTATACTACCACTGGGGCTGCTGTATATACCTCTGGGGCTGCTGTATACTACCACTGGGGCTGCTGCTGTATATACCACTGGGGCTGCTGCTGTATACTACCACTGGGGAGGCTGCTGTATACCACACTGCTGGGGGCTGTATACCTGTGCTGGGGTCCGCCCTCGGCTTATACACGAGTCAATAGGTTTTCCCTGGTTTTGGGGGCAAAAGTAGGGGGGTCGGGCTTATACACGGGTCGGCTTATACACGGGTATATACGGTAGCCTTAAACCTCAGGGCAATTTTTTGTGCTGTTGCGTGCTGTGTTCACACTGAATAGCATCGCACGGTACTGCACAACTGACACGCAGCTAGCACCACTGTCTTGTGTGGTGACTGGCGCACGTAATACTTAGCCTTAAACCTCAGTGCAATTTTTTGTGCCGTTGCGGTGCTGTGTTCACACTGAATAGCTCGCACGGTACTGCACGACTGACACGCAGCCAGCAGCGCTGTCTTGTATGGTGACTGGCGCATGTAATAATATTGCCATAAACCTCAGGGCAATTTTTTTGGTGCTGTAGCGGTGCTGTGTGTAAAACACAAAGTACTAGGCTGTAGTTCTACCTTCCACAAAGCCACTAATGCTCCTTGTTCCTCAATATCTGCATCGGAACATCTGCATCTGTGTCAGAAAACCCCAAAATTCCTAAAAAGGCTGTTGTGAAGGGATAGGGACAAGGACGTGGATGTGGGCAAGGGTTGTCAGTCGTGCCCGACATGGCACAGAGTCTGGGAGATAGAAGAAGGTTGATGTGTCTATGCTTCCTGGTGAAATTTCACGGTCTGAAACGTTAACGGGTCTGGAAGCCAGAAGCCAGAAGAATAAGAGCAGATACTGTCTTGGATGGCTGATAAGGCCTCCACGAAAGTGTCTAGCAGCACTTGATCGTCCACAACCACACAGTCTTGGCCCAGTTTGTGGACATTTTACCACCACCTCTTTGGACCTCCTGGGTGTGCCTCTCACCATTAATGCATGCTGTTGCACAAAGCTGGTACCTCTGCTAGCAGTGGTGGTATGATTAAAGGATTCTAATATTGTGAAACTCCTTGATGACTGCAACAGTAGCGAAGGAAATTTGTCCTTTTACCATGGGTCTAGAAAGGTGGCCAACCAGTATAGGCTGCTGTTGAAATGTTTATTATGTGAGGGTCTTGGCACAGACAGTTAGATATGAAGTATGCCATGTGTGCCAAGCTGCAAAGAGGCAAATGTTCTGTGACCCCAGAAGGAGGAACAATACTCATGCTCTCCTCACACTGACTCTCCTCCTCCACCTCCTCCTCTCCAGCCAACCCATGCTGGACAGACATGAAGCTGGGGTTGGGAGTCACCTCTGTAGCATGAGGGGACCTCTCTGTACCACTGAAAAAGAAGTCCTCTCCCTCCTCATCTTCCTCATCATCTTCATCCCCCAATCTTGCCTGTGACATTGCTGGGCTGGGTAGGATCACCCATTGTGAAATCTTGCTCTATAACTAGCTGCTGCTCTCTCAAAGATTCCAATTTTTGATTATGCAGTGATTCTTTCAGCAGATATAGCATGATAGAGATGTTACGCTAATAATAGCCTGATCACCGCTCACAAGCTTGTTGCACTACTCAAAGTTATCAAGCACCTCGTAAATGTCTCCCCTCATGTATCTGTTAAGCGGCCGTCACACGCTACGATATCTTGAAAGATATAGCTTGAACGCGCCAGATTAAACATCGCTTGAACGATGTCTGTGTGTGTGACGGCAAGATACGACCAACGAGAAATGTTAAAATCGCAAAATCGAGATCTGAGCTCCGGAGCTCAGATCTTGCGATGAACGATTTAACGATCTGCTTCATCGTGGTGTATGACACCACGATGAACGATCTCCCAGCGGCAGAGCCTATGCTGGGAGATGGTAACTATGGTACACGTCGGGTTTCTAAGCGACGCGCGGCGCCTAGTAACCCGATGTGTACCATAGTAACCAGCGATCTCGCTGGTCCACATCGCTGGTGAGTCTGTCTGTGTGACATCTCACCAGCGATATGAGCGATATTGTAAGCGATCGCACGTGCACGTGATCGCTAACAATATCGCTAGCGATATCGTAGCGTGTGACGGCCGCTTAAGACTTGATTATCCATATATACTGTATTTGTCCTTGTTCTACCCTCTTCACATGTAAAACGCCATGGAATCTAATGGCGCTTTATAAATAAATAATAATAATAATAAAATTGTCAGCGATTCACACTCACTCGACAGTTCTTATGTGTCTTGGCTGAGTCTCAGTCTGATGGGCATGTTCAAGCTGGTATTCAACAAGTGCCCTCTGCTGCTCACTTATCTTTGCCAGCATATGATATGTTGAGTTCCACCATGTTGGCAGGTCGCAAATGAGTCGGTGGTTTGGCAAATTAAATTGCTTTTAAAGCGCTGCAAGACGGCAACAGTGGTTGAGGAATGGCGGAAATGGGCGCAAATACGGCGCACCTTCTCAAGTAGGTACGGCAAGTCAGGGTACGTTTTTATAAATTTCTGCACCACTAGGTTCAGTACGTGAGCCATGCATGGCATGTGTACCAGCTTCTGGAGCTTTAAAGCCGCCACCATGTTACACCCATTATTGCAGATAACCAGACAGGGTTGTAGCTGCAGTGGGGAGAGCCACTGATTGGTCTGTTGTTTTATTCCTTGCCACAGCTCTGCTGCAGTGTGTGGTGTGTCACATAAGCAGATGAGCTTCAGCAGAGCGTGATGCCCCTTTTCCGATGCACTGCTGCACAGCTCCCAACTTGGGAGTGATGTGGAGGGTAATTCAGCATAGGATGACAAGGCAGAGGAGGAGGAGGAAGAGGGGAGAAAGAACTTTTATGATGAGGCGGAAACCCTGATTGAGGTTGGGATGGGTAGTGTGGCGCCCCGCAACGAGTGCGTCACAGGAGGGTATTGCAGCCATAAATGCAGCCGCAATATTCTCTGACACAGCAGTGATCCGGTTACCTGAGAGATCCAACCCTGCATGCATCACCTAGAACAGGGCAACCAGGTCCTGTGGGAGTGCAGGAAGTGTGTAGGAAGTACAGACATTAGTAGTAGTAGTCTGCAGAGTCAGAGAGAAGAACTTGAACTTGGAGTAGGAGGGGCTCTGCACCTTGTGCAGCCCCCGGGCCGTCACCGGTCGAGTGTCAGCACCTGAGGCCTCAACAACCGGGATCGGGCATCATCAACCACGGGTTCCAAAATACCCCCGTGCTCCAACTCACAGCCGGTTCACTGGTACCGAAGCTGGCAGCAGTTCACCTCTGCTACGCGAACCAGAAGCGTGGAGGAGCAGCTTCACAGGAGCACCCCACCACCAGCCAACTTCCAGTCGTCTAACCAGCGGTGTACCCACCGAGGGACCCAAGGCTCCCCAAAACATCCATAACGTACATCTTGGATAGGGCATTGAAGCAGCCTCCCCGTACCCGATCTGGTATTCCTGGGCGACAATGGCAAAATACTTAGCTAGAATGGAGGAACACTTGCGGATCTCTAAGGGACACCATCACTGCTGAGTCCACCCGGTCCACTACCCGTAAACTGTATACCATGTACTGCCTGCTGGTTACAGTAAAGACCCGTTGCAGAGACTTTCTGTGTCCGTGCTTCCTTATGAACTGTCCGTCTGCACTACAAGGTAACCGCAGCTGCCACACAACATCTTAAGCAGCTCCAGCCTCCGGGGATCACCGATCAGCCTGTGGGGAGCGTTCCATCTTGCTGCTGTCCATCCCCCGGAGGTTCCGCAGCATCGGTAACGATTACCGAAACTACTCATAGGTGGCGTCACGAATAAATTAACCCCTTTAATCTGTTCCTACAAGACGTCTTCAACTTTTGATCTGCACTCCACCGGGCCCGGCTACCGGCAGGTGCGGCCCACCCGTGACAAGGAGGAAGGAGCTACAGCCTGTCTAAACCGGAGTCCACGGGCTTGCGGTGAGTCAGGTAGGATATGTGATGGTCAAGTTTGAGACTTTGTTCCACCCCCCACCAGGTTGAGCCTGTATGCCGTGACAGAGATGTGCAAATAGAGTCTGTGGAGCCTCGTTAGGAGTCTCATATGCAGGACTAGCCAGATATCCTTCACTGGAGGGATATCTGGCTAGTACTGGTTTGAGACTCCTAACTGAGGCTCCACAGACTCTATTTGCATATTCATAATTCCCAGGGGGCAATGCGCTTAGGAATTCACTGTGTTGAGCGCTTTAGCCAGCTGCCCGCAGTGTTTTCTTGGACTGGTCTCCCTGAGATCAGTGAATGCTTTGTGACAGACATGTATCATCCCTGTCAACAAGTACTTGTCCACATGTCTGTTGTAAGGTGGAGCTTCCCGGTTACAGCATTGGTGAGAGCACACTTTAGATTGTTTCAGACATGCTGGTGTAACATGGGGACGGCACACTGGGAAAAATAGTGCTGGCTGGGATCTGAGTATTGTGGGGCAGCCACAGCCAACAGATCATGGAAAGACTGTGTATCCACAAGCATAAACAACAACTTCTCCATGGCTAGCAACTTGGCAATGTGCGTGTTCAGTATTTGTGCTTGTGGGTGCGTGGCTTGGTATTTATGTCTCCTTTCATAGATCTGGGGCATGGACAACTGAACGCTTGGCTGGGACAAACAAGTGGATGAGCTTGTGGTGTCCTGCATCTGTGCAACCGCAACTTGTGAGCAAGATGTATGATCACCTGCTTCCTGCCCAGCAGATTGGGAAGGACAGATCACAGGCGACTTGGCAGTGGTTTGACCCGCAGACACCGATTTGGTACCCTGGTGTTCCGCCCACCGACTAGAGTGCTTGACTGGCATGTGTTTCCGCATACTGGTGGTGCTTTGGTTGCCTTTGCCCTGGCCTCTACTCAGCTTTGTATGGCAGATGCTACAGATGACAAAATTTGGTTCAGAAGGACTATCTGAAAAAAATTTACAGACAGCAGCTGAACACACCCTTGTCTTGGGGCATAGAAGAAGGATTGCTCTTGAAAACAGTTGACACACTTCACACTCTACTCAAACCAGTAGCCCTTGGTGCCTTTTGGTTGTGCTATGTATGCACTTGCTTCCTCTGTGCTGCTGTGCTGTCTATGCGTGCCAGTGGTCCAGGTCGGATCGGTGGTCCCATCATTGACCACCTCATCATCCATGTCATCCTCTTTCCATGTTGATATTGTCGGCTGGCCAGATGGCAACTGTGTATTATCACCATCAACCTCCACCTATTCACCCAGTATATCACGTGAATGAAAGTGGATTTATTCTGGCCGTGGGTATTTAAATATTTGGGCATGAACAGACAATACCTCCTCACGTTCCTCTTCAATGTCGTTTGGTGAGAGGCCAGAGGCAACGAAAGGTTATGGACCAAACAGATCCTCGGAGTGTCCAAGGTTGGGGTCAAATGTTTCCTGTGACTCCTGACGGGGTGATGAACTAGGTTGAACCGGTTGAGAATAGGATGACCCAGCATTCTTTCTTCATACATGGGCTACTTTTTGGAGACACAATGGCTATGCCCTGACATTTGGCACTGCAACTACTGTGCTAGTAGTCCTAGCTTCATAATTGTTTGACCCTTGAGGCCTGCTTCCTTCATCAACCATGGTACAGCCCCTTGAGCAACTTTTTGGAGACACTATGGCTGCACATTGTGCAATGGCAGTGGCACAACAATGCCAGTAGTCCAAGCTTTATAATTGTGAAGCCCTTGTGATGATGATGATGATGGGTGGTTTCTTCCTGCGTTAACCATCACACAGCCCCTAGGGCAGATCGCTCTCTTTACACCATTTACACACTGATCTGTCAGAAGATCTCCATCATAACTCGCTCTTACTGCAATCATGCACCCATTTCAGCCTTTTCCTCAGCCCCCAGACTGGGTCCAGCAGACAATTACTCACATTTCCCATTGACTAACATGGACTCGCTACTCGCACCGATAACCCGAGTATTATAATCTACTCGGCATGAGTATAACGAGTATTTGACTACTCGCTCATCCCTAGTCACAATGTCACGTGAGTCTTAAACCACAATTACCAATGGCACTGGAATGGCACTAGTCTGGGAGGTAAGTACAGGGTCTTTTACTTGAAAAGGGAAAAACAAGTGGAATCAGAAGTCCTAGTAGTGGATAACAGCTTTAAGGTGCTGCTGTTGCTGCTATATATCACACATGTATTAATTCACTTTAACACACTGAGTGGTAATTATGAGACTGCTACAATAGTTCCCTGTGTATCACATGAATCTTGGATTTCTATTCACTGACTGAAACTATCACTCCCATTATCAATATAGTACATCAGTACTGAAGTAGTACACCATAATCACATTCAGCCTTTATCCATATCCTGTGTGCTCCGAGCTTTAGTATCCCTACAGAATACACAAATAAATTGTTATTCTTTGGCCATGTCCTATACTTTATACTGCCTGTGATAGCTTTCCTGATTGGCTATGCTACATCATGTGATCATATTGCTACCAGTGATTATGGGGAATCCCAGGCTTAAATGCCAAGTGCCATTAGCCCACTCCCTGAGTATGCAGTGCAGTAAGTGTGAAATGGGGTTGAGCAATTTTCTTCCCTAAAGCCCCGGTCTCACATAACGATGTGTCAGCGATGCCGACAACGATCAGCATCGTTGATGCATCGTTGACACATCGTTATCAGGTCGCTGGTGAGCTGTCACACTGACAGACTTCACCAGCGACCTCTGGGCAGCCAGATCGTTGGTACCCAGCGTCCGCTCGTTCCCTGCATCCTGGGAGCGGACGGACGCTGGTAACCATGGTAACAGCGGGTCTCTCCTGCACTTAGAGACCCGCTTGTTTACCATGGTTACCGGCACCCGCCCGCTTCCGAGTTGCGGGGAGCGAGCGGGTGCCGACCTCTCCTATCCTGTCCCTCACTATTCTCATCTCTCCCTGCTATTTCCCTGTTCCCTACTCTATCCCCTATCCTAAACCCTAATCCTATCCCTCTCCTTGTTCTAAATAAAGAAATTCCCCCCCGAGGCTCACCGGCATCAGAGGCTCCCATACCGGCATCTCTGTAATGGAGATTTCAGGGGTAAAGGACCTGTAATGAGGTCACAGTCATGTGACCGGCCTATACTGTACAGTATAGGCCGGTCGCGGTCACATGACTGTGACCTCATCACAGGTCCTTTACCCCTGAAATCTCCATTACAGAGATGCCGGTATGGGAGCCTCTGATGCCGGTGAGCCTCGGGGGGGAATTTCTTTATTTAGAACAAGGAGAGGGATAGGATTAGGGTTTAGGATAGGGGATAGAGTAGGGAACAGGGAAATAGCAGGGAGAGATGAGAATAGTGAGGGACAGGATAGGAGAGGTCGGCACCCGCTCGCTCCCCGCAACCCGGAAGCGGGCGGGTGCCGGTAACCATGGTAAACAAGCGGGTCTCTAAGCCCGCTTGTCACCCTGGATGTCATGTTACAGCGCTGCTGTGCGGCGCTGTGACATGGCGGGGGATCCTGACAGGTCGCTGATCGCTGCCCCCCGCCGGTCACACACACCGATGTGTGGTGACCAGCGGGGGGGCCAACGACCAAAAAATGGTCAGGAGCCCTGTGCAACGATCAGCGACCTCACAGCAGGGGCCTGATCGCTGCTATCAGTCACACGCAACGATATCGGTAAGGATATCGTTCCTACGTCACAAATAGGACGATATCGTTACCAATATCGTTATGTGAGACCTAGCCTTAAGGCTGATCCCTGCAATTGGATGCCAAATAGGCATCCGATTCCGATTTTTTGCAGGATCAGTTTGGGCTGTCACCTAGCTCCCCCTCCTCTCTCCTTCCTGTCATATTGCTGTCTCCCTGTTGTCCCCGGCTGTCCCCCTGTTTTGCCCTGGTGTACTCCTACTGTCCCCCTGCTGTCCCCCTACTCTCCCCCTACTGTCCCACTGCTGTCCCCCTGTTTTGCCTGGTGTCCCCCTGCTGTTCCCCTCTCCTGTCCTCTCCTCCTGTCATTTCAACATAACAAATCTTTATTCTCACCTGCCAGCGCTCCCTCGGCGTCTCCATCAGCTTACGATCGGGTTTACAGGACCTGCGATGATGTCAGAAGCGTCATCGGGTCACATGAGCGGTTACCGCGGTAACCACTCATGTGACCCGATCACCTGATCGGGTTATGACATCACCACAGGTCCTGTTACAGAGTGGCTGCAGATGGAGACGCTGGGGGAGCGCTGGCAGGTGAGAATAAAGATTTTTTATTTTAAACACTTGATTTAACTTATATTTAACTTCCGCAATGTATGTATATACATTGCAGAAGTTATATTAGGCGGCACACAATAGGTTTAGTGTACTGAGCATGTACTGAGCATGCTCAGTACACTAAAATCGGGTCCGAGGAGACATCAGATGTTTCCTCGGATCCTGCTCCATAGGGCCCCATGTTACTTGAATCAGATCGGATCAGATGTGGCATAATTGACATCCGATCTGTCAGATCCGATTCAATCCGGTTTTTGATTGGGATGCAAAAATCGGAGCAGTCTCCGATGTTGGTGACCCCGGGGGGGGCCAACGACCCCCAAAAAAAGGTCAGGAGGCCCCCTGCAACGATCAGCGACCTCACAGAGGGGCCCGATGTGCTTTCAGTCACACGCAACGATATCGGTAAGGATATCGTTTTCCCAAGTAAAATGGCGATATCGTTCCCCCTATCGTTATGTGGGGACCTTTGCCTTAAGGCTGATCCCCGCAATTGGATGCCCAAAAAGGCTCCTTCCCATTTTTTAGGATCAGTTTGGGTGTATAGCTTCCCCCCCCTTCTCCTTTCCCGCATAAATTTTTTTTCTCCCCGTTTTTCCCCGGGTTTTCCCCCGTTTTGGTGGTTTACCCCCCTGTTCCCCCGCTGTCCCCCCACTCTCCCCCCACTGCCCCCTGTTTTCCCCCCGTTTTGCCCGGTGTCCCCCCGCTGTTCCCCTCTCCTGTCCTCTTTTCCTTTCCCCCGTCATTTTAACAAAAACCCAAAACTTTATTTCCCCGCCAGGCTCCCTCGGGTCTCCATCAGTTGATGGGGTTTTCAGGGGCCCGCGGGTGATGCGAAAACGTCATGGGGCACATGAGCGGTTTTCCGGGGTAACCCCTCATGTG
>JARQOC010000003.1:582798439-582830686 GCA_033576535.1 Allobates femoralis
GAGGGATGCCATAAAAGTCGGTCTTGTAAACTAGAATCTAGAATGTGAGATAAAATGCACAATAGGGTCTTATCTCCTTAATATGGAGGCAAGGTAAATGCTTGACAGAATCTGCTCACCTGGTTAGGTTGTGTATAACCACAACCAGTTTGATCGCTCAGAAGGTAGCTGCTGCAGGTTCCACACATCAACGGGTAACCGCGGTAAGAAATAGCCAGTACCAGATGAAGTGTCGTTTGATCTGCTCTGCTGCCAATGAAAACCAGAAGACTGGAGTGCCTGGATAGGTATCCAGATACTCCAGTCTTCTGTTCTTCATTGGCAGCAGCGCGGATCGAGTGACACTTCGTCCGGTACTGGCTACTTGTAAACTAGGATGACAGTCCTGATAAGAGTGCACTAGTATAGTGCTGGGCAACCAATCTAATCTAGTAGTATGGGCATCACTAATACAACCCCTAGCAAAAATTATGGAATCACCTGACTTGGAGGATGTTCATTCAGTTGTTTAATTCTGTAGAAAAAAAAGCAGATCACAGACATGGCACAAAACTAAAGTCATTTCAAATAGCAACTCTCTGCCTTGAAGAAACACTAAAAGAAATCTTGCAAAATAAATGTGCCAGCTAGTAACAGTTACTTTTGTAGACCAAGCAGGGGGAAAAATTATGGAATCACTCAATTCTGAGGAAAAAATTATGGAACGACCCTGTAAATTTTCATTCCCAAAACTAACACCTGCATCAAATAAGATCTGCTCTTTAGACTGCATCTAAAAAGGAGTAATCACACCTTGGAGAGCTGTTGCCCCAAGTGGACTGACATGAATCATGGCTCCAACACGAGAGATGCCAATTGAAACAAAAGAGAGGATTATCAAACTCTTAAAAGAGGGTAAATCAACACGCAATGTTGCAAAAGATGTTGCTTGTTCACAGTCAGTTGTGTCTAAAATCGGGTTCAAATACAAACAACATGGGAAGGTTGTTAAAGGGAAACATACTGGTAGGCCAAGGAAGACATCAAAGCATAAAGACTGGAAACTTAAAGCAATATGTCTCCAAAACAAGAAATGCACAACAAAACAAATGAGGAACGAATGGGAGGAAACTGGAGTCAATGTCTGTGACCGAACTGTAAGAAACCGCCTAAAGGAAATGGGACTTATATACAGAAAAGCTAAACAAAAGCCATCATTAACACCTAAACAGAAAAAAACAAGGTTACAATGGGGTAAGGAAAAGTAATCGTGGACTGTGGATGACTGGATGAAAGTCATATTTAGTGATGAATCAAGAATCAGCATTGGGCAAGGTGATGATGCTAGAACTTTTGTTTGATGTCGTTCCCATGAGATTTATATAGATGACTGCCTGAACTGAACATGCAAATTTCCACAGTCATTGATGATATGGGGCTGCATGCACTGGGGAGATGGCTGTCATTACATCTTCAATAACTACCCAGCTTTACATTGATATTTTGGACAGTTTTCTTATCTCATCAATTGAAAGGATGTTTGTGGATGATGAAATCATTTATCAAGATAATAATGCATTCTGCCATAGAGCAAAAACTGTGAAAACCTTCCTTGAAAGAAGACACATAAGGTCAATGTCATGGCCTGCAAATAGTCCGGATCTCAGTCCAATTGAAAATCTTTGGTGGAAGTTGAAGAAAATGGTCCATGGCAAGGCTGCAACCTGCAAAGCTGATCTGGCAACAGCAATCAGAGAAAGGTGGAGCCAGATTGATGATGAGTACTGTTTGTCACTCATTAAAGGGATCCTGTCACCTCTAAGCTAGCAAAACATGTCCCTGCACCATCCCATCACTAATCTCACACTTCTTTTGTCTCCTAAAAGCATCCTGTGAAAGTGCATAAAAACGTTTTAATACTCACTCATTAGTGATTATAATTAGCAGTGACTATATTCTTTAGTCACCAAGGTGGGCTGTTTTGCAGCTCCAGGATCCACCCTGTCTCTGTGTGTTTGCTTTGATGTGCAGGCATTGCCCTCCCCTCTCTCTATCACTCACAGAATGCAAATCATTAGTCCTGCCTTCAGTTTCACAGCAGCACAGACAGAGAGGGCTGAATCTATCAGGCTGCAAAACAACATCCCCTGGTGACTAAAGAATATAGCCCCTGCTAATTATAATCACTAATGAGTAAGTATTAAAACGTTTTTATGTACTTTCACAGGATGCTTTTAGGAGACAAAAGAAGCGTGAGATTAGTGATAGGATGCTGCAGGGATGTGTTTTGATAGCTTAGGAGGCATTTTGGAGGTGACAGGATCACTTTAAGTCCATGCCTCAGAGACTGCAAGCTGTTATAAAAGCCAGAGGTGGTGCAACCAAATACTAGTAATGTATTGGAGTGGTGTTTTGTTTGCTTGTTTGTCATGATTCCATAATTTTTTCCTCAGAATTGAGTGATTCCATTTTTTTCCCTGCTTGGTCTACAAAAGAAACCTTTACTGGCTAGCACATTTGTTTTCAAGATTTCTTTTAGTGTTTCTTCAAGGCAGAGAGTTGCCATTTGAAATGACTTTAGTTTTGTGCCATGTCTGTGATCTGTTTGTTTTTCTATAGAATTAAACAACTAAATGGACATCCTCCAAGCCAGGTGTGTCCATAATTTTTGCCAGGGGTTGTAGGCTGTAAACCAGACCCTGTGCACTAAATGTGTGTGAACAGTGTGTAGCCCAGGTTATGGGGACTCAGGTATCTGGGCCCTCTGCTGTGGTAGGGATGTCACTGGTGGCCCGCACAGACCTGTGGCCTTGGTGGTCAACTAAAAAGGGGTAGTAGGAATGGGAATAAAAGTTTATAAGTTTATCGTGACGCCAACCGTAGATTCTGGTGATGTAGCACTAGCGAAGCTTCAGACCTCCGGAAGGCCATGGTACAGCAGCCGAGATGGTACAGCTCCCTGCAGGTAGAGCTGGCTCTCTGGGACACTCCAGTAGATGGACCAGGGTTCCCTCCTCTAGTATGGACACTCGAGGGGTCCCCTCCTTCAGTCTGAGCTTCCTGTTCTCTCTCTCCAGGCCCCTCTCTCAGAGTCCCCTTCTCTCTCTCAGGGCTCCAGTGCTCCTTCGTTCCTCAGTGCAAATTAAAACTCAGCGTGTTTCTACCTCCCTCCTCCCCTAATCCCCCCTAGGGTATGGGACTTCACCATCTGCCTAGGTGGGTGTGTGGGAGCACTAGGATGAGATCCTCCTAAAATCCTACATTCCACTGTGAGAGGGATAACCGCACACTCATTTATGGGTACTCACACAATTCCCAGGGGAAAAGAAAAAAACGATTTTTTTTGGTCCACAAATGTATTAAGAAAGTGTACATTTTATTAATAAATACGTGTTGTACAAGGGGTGGGGCAAGGGTGATATTCCCATAGCACATTAAATATACAGGTTTACATGAGGATTATAAAACTTTCAACAGGAGAATTATAAAATTACTCAACATATGTATATCATACTACCAATCAATAAATACCGCTCAGGTGGGTAATATAAATTAATTTAGCCATATTCTCTCCGAGCCTGTCCTGGAAAGCAGGATGATTCACATAGCTTTACACTGTATCCCACATAGCAATATATTTATACTATATCAACACATTAATTTGATCTTTATTTGTGTGGTTAACTGGGATACAGGTAGAGTGAAATTTTCTTTTTCATTAAACAATAATAATAACTGGTAACATCTTTATATTTTCAAGCATTGTGTTTCATCCCTTTATGGAAAGCACCAAACTTAGAACTTTGCATAGTATATAAAAGAATGAAAAAAAAACATTATTAACTTGGGATTCTTCAGCCTCACGGGGTCCAGTAACTGCACGGATCCAGCGGTAACTATTGTCCTGCACAGTCCAGTGTATTATATCACCACTGGGCCGCTTGGGTTAAACATTATTATTTAACAGGGTCAGAGTTCTTATGAAAGTTTATGAGTCTCAATGGGGCAAAAAGGACAAAAAGGGTTCATTATTCACGAATACAAAAGTAAGATACATGAACTATTTACACTCAGTTCTTTCTCTTAAAAACTGTAGTAGTTGCTTAGAGGTGGACTACTCTTATGGCAAACCATCCCATGGGTCCCGCATGCCGCTCGTAGGTAATCTGGTCTCCACGGTACAGATCTCGATCCGGGTGACCGCAGTGTAGATGGGGCTCTTTATCTCGTCGTCCCACAAAAATGCCGTCTTTTATACCTGTTTCATGTATAAACGCCCACCCGTCCCCATAGCGGAACGACACAACAGTACCTTTCTTTCTCAGTTCAGTAGGTAATGGGGGTTGTAGATGGGCTTCGTCTCTTGAATGGCGGCACTCCATTTAAAGTCACCACCAGTTCTCCCGGCGGCGTTGTCGGGCCGCCTGGTCCTCTTCACTGAGCTGGGGAGCGCTGACCTGGGGAGAATATGCCGGAGGTGACGAGCTGGTTGCCGTGTTATCTGGCATGGCACTGATGTTGGCACGGAGCCCTTGCGGAGCCCCCCGTCGGTGCTCCCAGGTACTCCATCACACTGCCTCTGGGGTGTCGCCCCCGCTGACTCCTGAGCCGTAGTCCGGATCATCCGCGTCAGGATCCTCCTCCACGGAACAGGTTGAGTCGTCGTCCACTTCCTCGGCCTCGACAATAATGTCCAGTTTCTGGTCAGATCCAGTTGCGTCCTGGACTTGCATGGAGTTTGTAGGGCCACCTGGCGGGTCCAGGGGGTCATCTGTCTGGACCCTGGCCTCCTGCGTCTGCATGGATGGGTTTGCTGCTAGGACCTCCTCCACAGCTTGTGCAACGGGCGCTGCCTCACTTGCTTCGCGGTCCACCGCCTGGGACATCAACTCTTCAGCCGGGTGGCACTCCAGCTGCGGACCACCCATTCCATCGTCTGCGCCAAGTTGTCCCACAGCTCTCGGAAGGCCTCACTCCAGAACTCTGCATCTCCCTCAGTCATAAGGGAGACCGAGTTCAGGTCCTCGCGAGCAATGTGGGCCGCTGTTCCACCTCGTGCATGAGGTCCGTCCAATGGTTCGTCATTGCACCAGGTATTACACACTCTTTCTCGTGTCCTTCTCTTTCAGTTTGTCTTCTTATGGCCTTTTGGCGGTTCCCCTCGGTCACTTCCTTTGACCCAACCCCTTGGTTGATTGGCGGCCATAGGGGCGGACAAACAGTTTGGCGCCTTTGGCTAGGCCCTCCCATGGCAAGGGGCAGAGGCACACCCCAGGCCTGCAAGTTGTCCTTCACATGGTTAAGCCGCCATCTTGGGGTTCCCAGTAAAATGGCAGGAACCTGATCTCAGTGCCATGTAACAGCGGTGAAAGTTCTTTTCGGTCAAAAAGTTTAAAGTCCAAAGGCACACGGTAGCCAGTTGCACCGGGCACGGGATCCTGTTCGTAATACGCCAGAAATTGACTAGCCCAGGCTATGGGGACTCGGGTATCTGGGTCCTCTGCTGCAGTAAGGATGTCACTGGTGGCCTGCTCAGACCCATGGCCCTGGTGGTCAACTAAAAAGGGGTAGTTGGAATGGGAATAAAGTTTATAAGTTTATCGTGATGCCACCCGCAGATTCTGGTGATGTAGCACCAGCGCCGCTTCAGACTTCCGGAAGGCGATGGTACAGCAGCCGAGATGGTACAGCTCTCTGCAGTTAGAGCTGGCCCTCCAGTGCAGGGATGCACCTGTAGTGATGGAAGTGCTGATGATGGAGATAAGTAAGTTGCAGTGCAGCAGTGAATAAGCACACAGAGACTCTGTAACTCTACCCGGGTACTTTACTGGAACAATGCTGATGGTAGTACAGTTCACAGAAGACAACCGTTGTTAAGTAAGGATAGTTGGCCAGGTAGTCACAGTGGGCTGCAGGGTCCCTTGGAGTCTCCCGTGGTATGCCATCCTTGTCTCTAACCCGTGTCCTGCTGCTATTGCCTGTCCGGGAACAGCCCACTTAGTTCCAGGCTTCCTGAGTATCCCAGCCTCGCGCTCTCCTCTCTCCTGCACTGGATCCCGGTGGGTTATCCTGGTGTGACTGGTTTCCTTTCTGACAGGGTGTCGGGGCCGGTGGACGGACCCACGAACTCTGGTGTTACGGCTCAGGGGCCGAACTCCCTGTGCCGCGTCTTCTGAACCGACACTCTGGTAAATGGACCAGGGTTCCCTCCCGGAGTATGCATGCTTGGGGGATCCCCTCCTTCAGTCTGGGCTGTCTGTTCTCTCTCTCCAGGCCCCCTCTCTCGGAATCCCCTTCTCTCTCTCAGGGCTCCCATGCTCCTTCGTTCCTCAGTGTAAACTAAAACTCACTGTTTTTCTACCTCCCTCCTCCCCTAACTCCCCCCCTAGGGTATGGGACCTCACAATCTGCCTATGTGAGTGTGTGGGAGTGCTATTATGGGATCCTCCTACAAATCCTACAATCTACTATGACAGGGATAACCGCACACTCATTTATGGGTGCAGTACCCCAACTGTGAAGCCTGACCAGTGGGGCACCACAACAGCATCCTATAGAGGCCTTTTTCTGTGCAATTCTAATAATAAGCAATCACCCCTTCTATGAATTGGTACATTTTGATTGTCCCATTAGTATTTTACACCTGTGTGGCCTTTGGTTTTATTAAAGGGTGTCTGCTGCATTCTGTAAGTACATTGGTTTCTTGGACCTGGGTAAATACGTTAATATTGCTCTTTTTGCTTTGTTAATTAGGAATGAATATTAATAAGAACCTGTCAGGTCCCTTGATTGAGCCAAACTACCATTATACACTTATATGTGGAAATTAGTAATATCTACTCTATTATTTGGGATACAAATGCTGCTGTCATTTATTTAAAAAAAAGCAATCTGCTGCAGCATTTCCTAATGAGGCAGGACTAGTCATATGGGTTGTTTCTTACCCAAGACAATTCCTGCCTCAAATCCGTTAATCATGACACTCTGGGCATAACTGACATCTAACGCCTGCTAGGGGTGAACACAAACACACAAAGGTCCTTTGCAGCGCAGCATTTCATATCAGCTCCCCTAGCTTGCTGCTTTGGAGTATGAAGTGGATCCACTATATTTTGGGACCCTTCTGCAGCTGAATTGCATACATTGTGTGACCACCCCTGATCTCCCTCTTTGCAGAACTTCTAGTACATAGTGCACAACCATGAGATTTCCAGCAGTCACACAGCTGCAATGATTAAAGATGTCCGTCACACCTAGTGTACGTAATTATAGAATCCAAAGTACAAATAGTCTGGGGGAAGTGGCACCTTGACTACTCCTGTCTTATTAGTATATGACAAGGAGCAGATTAAAAGTACTTTTTTGTGTGAAAAATAAAAGGTTTTATTATAGCAGAATAATCAGCATATATACAGGTGCATCTCAATGAATTATAATCTCATCAAAATGTAAATATTTTTCAGTAATTTAATACAAAAAGTGAAATGAATATATTATATAGAGTCATTACAAATAGAGTCATCTATTTCAAGTGTTTATTTCAGTTAATGTTGATGATTATGGCATACAGCCAATGAAAACCCAAATGTCATTATCTCAGAAAATTAAAGTAGGGGAATGAAGATAAAATATTACCTAAATAGATATCAGAAGCTTCACCTTGTGTGGTTGTGAGAGTCACAACCACTATAAAAGCATATCACGACCGCTGCAGTCCCCAGCGTGGTGCATATAGAGAAGGGAGGATGAATGGTAAAAAACCTCACTGCTGTATTCCATAAAACATCAAAGGGTGAATATAATATTGATTTATTAGGCAACGCGTTTCATGGCTCCCTGGCCCCTTCCTCAGGACAAATGAATATCATATTACCATGGTTCAGGGGAGCCCTGAAACGCCTTGACTGATAGATGAATATTATATTCACCCTTTGATCTCTTGTGGAATAGGGCAGAGCGGTTTTTAACTCTTCATCCTCCCTACTTTAATTTGCTGAGATAATGACCTTTGGGTTTTCATTGGCTGTAAGCCATAATCATCAACATTAACAGAAATAAACATTTGAAATAGATCACTGTTTGTAATGACTCTATATAATGTATGTTTTTCACTTTATGTATTGAATTACTGAAATAAATTAACTTATTGATGATATTCTAAGGGCCCTTTCACATCAGCGTTTTTTCCAAATCACGGCAGATGCAGTGAAAAAACCGCATCTGCCTCGATTACCGCATACCGGCTGCACTTGCGGCACGGTTGCGGTGCGGTTGCGGCAAGCCCCATACAATGTATAGGAGGGCTTGCGGCAGGTGCGGTATGCGGTAATCGCGGCAGATGCGGTTCTTTCACCGCATCTGCAGCGATTTGAAAAAAACGCTGATATTAAAGGGGCCTAAGTCATTGAGATGTACTTATATACGGTAACACTACAATAGTGGTTTAAAGCAGGGGACCTGACAATTTCCCTTCACGTGTAGACGGAAGGTCAGTGGATTGTACATGTGTGGAGGTCAGTAAGTGCCAATGAGCAAGACCTGTATCTAAACTTCACAATCAGGAGCCCCTGTATACAACTGATGAGATTACTGGAGCTGCTGGCAGAAGAATCAGACTCTGACCCTATGAAGTTCACAACTAATACAGCCAGATCTACTAACAATATACAGCCCAAATGTTTTGTTCTTTTTCTCGTCCTCAGCGGGTTTGATTGATATACTAGAAAATATAACCATAATCTTTGTACAAATGGACAATGATGCTGGCTGGTTATAATTTGCTATCTCTGCATTCTGACCAGTAACAGCTAGTAATTATAACAATTGCACATTACTGGTGGTGAATGTCTTTTAATTATGGCCTATGTACTATCCTGAATTGGAGGAGGACAGGTGGGACCTCCTTATAGAAAAAGCAAGAACGATTTGAATACAGATGGAGTTTCACTATATCACTTCTAAGTGTTCTCTTTTATTTATTTTTGGGATTTTTAAGAAGACATGATCTTATTATTATCATCGGTCTAAGGCTGCTTTACACGTCGCAATATCATTCCGATATTCCATACGATTTCACGGGAGCGCGCACATTTTTGGCACTTGTCCAAGATCGCATAGGAGATGTTACACAGTGAGATATCGGCAGGCAACACAACTACAATGTCGTACGCCCCTCTTGCACACTGCGTCTGAGCAACTCAGGGAACGACCAATTAACATTGGAGTGAATAGGGGAAGTTGTGCTACAAATCGTAGTTGCGCTGTCACACAGCACGATCCTGCCAGATCGCCTAGCCAATATTGCACGGTTGAAGAGAATGCACAATCCAAAAATGATACCGTAGTTGCATCGTTTTTGAGTCGCGTTGCCCATTTACACGACACAACACACGAACGATATTGACTGCAACGCCCGAACCACGCGACTTTTTATCATAGTTGCGTCGCGATATCGCAAAGTGTAAAGCAGCCTTAAGGGTACCTTTACACATCGCAACATTGCATGCAATTTCACTTGCAACTTACTGGTTGCAGTGAAATCATGGACACATTGTTCTATTTTGTTGCCGTGTACAAATGGAACAATGTGTCCATGATTTCACTGCAACCAGTAAGTTGCAAGTGAAATTGCATGCAATGTTGCGACGTGTAAAGGTACCCTAAAGGGAATCTGTCATTTACCACGCTAATGCTTCTCCATCTCAACGCAGCATAAAATAAGGACAGAGATCCTGATTCCAGCAATGCAACTCATAATGTTCTTCTTGCTGTAGTTTTTCTAAATTCCCTGTTATACTTTGTGTGCTCAAAATCAGGAATTGCAGCGTTTTGGACGCAAAGTGTTTGCGCAGCCTCCAAAATACATAATCCTTGTCCTTTCTGTTTATTTTACTTTGAAAAAAGAGCCCATCCAAGCAGATCAGAGGAAGATTCCCTTATACCTTGTCCAGTGCGGCTTATTTTGCATCTTGTAAAATTACAAGGCACATACTTTTACAGAAAGATCAGAAGTCAACACTAAACCGAGCAATGTAAAATGTTTTTCTACAGACTCTTGTAAAATGTAAACTCCTTCTGTCACTTTCTTCTCGGCTGCACACAGTAAAGGTTAGAGATTTCACACAAGTGACAAAGCCACTCTTGGACTTTGATTGCCTGGACTCGTCCAGGTCGCACAAAGGTCAGGATTCTTAGTTGCCTGTTTTTTGTCAAGTTACTTGTTCTAAAAAATACAGTTGTTTTCAGAGGTGTCACATCATACTGTACCACTTCATTTTGTCAAAGATAACTCCTAATGGAAATGATAAAACACTGCTTTGTATCAGGAAAAATCAAGACACTTAAATAACACAAGCCCGATACATGTCAAGACATAGCAGAAGGGTTAATATAATGCTCTATGTAGTTCATTAATAATACACTTAAAATGCGTAGATTTATTTAATAGAATAGATATTTATTATTGCAATAATAATATACTGTTGTCTTAAATAAAATATATAGTTAATAAATACTTTAAATCGTGACATGGTTCTTCCTTAGGAAGAAGTATAATATCCCTACTTAAACAATTTCCTTTACATACAGTTGGTTAACATGGCCCACTTACATGAGCAGACATGACCTGAGGCCGTGTAAATAGAGTATAAGCAGCACACAATACTCTGATGGTACCAGGTGCACGCCTTGTGGCGGGTTACTGTCCAGCTAAACCACCGGGCAATATGTCCAAAGAAAAGCTGCCTTCACATTTGCGTTTGCAAGCGCAGCGTAACGAACGCAGCCAAATGCTTGCGCACTGCGTTCCTATGTTTAACATAGGAACACATGTGCCTGCTTAATGGCTGCGTTCGGGTTGTGCTTGCGTCGGTTGCGTTTGGATCCGCAGTGTCCTGCGCATAACAGCGCAGGAGAATATTGCGGATCTCATTGAAATCGAAATCCCGGCCACCGGGAGATCATGCAGAGCCACAACTGATCTCCCGCCGGTGTCAGCGGGGAGAAACAGCTGATCTGACAGCTGTTTAAATCTCCCGCAATGACACCGAATAGGTGATGTCGGTGTGGGAGATTTGAAGCAGCGATCAGCTGTTTCTTAACTCCAGCACTGATATCACCCTATTCGGTGTCAGCGCGGGAGATTTAAACAGCTGTCAGATCAGCTGTTTCTCCCCGCTGACACCGGCGGGAGATCAGCTGTCCGGGAGGAGGAGATCTCTGCCGCTGATCTCCTCCTCCAGGCCGCCCCCAGAGACAGCTGATTGGCTGCCTGGGCACCATACTTATGTGAATGCATGCGGAGATTCTCCGCTGTGTTCACATAAGTATGTGCTGCATTGCACTGCGTTTGCGTCTGCATGCCATAAGCATGCAGACACAAACACAAGTGTGAAGGCAGCCAAAAGAAGAGGGAAGTGAACTTGTAATTCAATATTCAACTATTTGGAAACATCTCAGTCTGAATGCTGGGAAAAGGCTGAGATGTTAGCTGAAATGTCGCATATTACATTACACATACACTCATTTTGCATTGAAGCCTGGGAACACTCATTCTTCCCCTTTTCCATTAACTGAGCCCCATGTGATACCAATTTAAAAGCCGCTGTTTTAAAGGGATCCTGTCACCCCCAAAACACCTCCTAAGTTATTAAAAGCTGTCCCTAGAGCATATTAACACTTACCCTACACTCCTTTTAGCTCCTAAATGCATATAGTCAAACTGAATCTAAACGTTATAAAAGTACCTCATTACTGATGATAATGAGTGACTATGGTATTCATAGTCACTCAGCCAGGCTGCCCCTCTTCATACTATCACGCCTCAATAGGCGTGATCTTCATCATAGATTCAAATGCGCGCCTCCCCACTCTCACATTCCGTCCGGGCTTCAGTGTGGGGGCTGTATGACGCGATTCGCATCATTTCCGGCGCCGGTGACGTATTTACACCCGCGCCTCTGTTAGCTTCAAGTCCTGCACTGCGCATGCGCATGTCACTCATAGTCACTCATTATCATCAGTAATGAGGTACTTTTATAACGTTTAGATTCAGTTTGAATATATGCATTTAGGAGCTAAAAGGAATGTAGGGTAAGTGTTAATATGCTCTAGGGACAGCTTTTAATAGCTTAGGAGGTGTTTTGGGGGTGACAGGATCCCTTTAAAGGCCACTTGCACAATAAGAGTGCCGTTACACAACAGCGATGTTCCAGTGAGGCCGACAAGGACTAGGATCGGTGGAACATCGCTGTGTGGTCGCTGGGGAGCGGTCAAACAGGTAGATCTCCTCAGCGACTTAGAGACCAGGGAGCCGACCTCCACATCGCTGGGTAAGCAGGAGGACGCTGGTAACCATGATAAACACTGGATATCTAGGCAGCTTAGTTACCCGGTGTTTATCATGGTTACCAGCCTGTGAAGTCACTGATCGCTGGTCTCTTGCTGTGACACGCAGCGATGTGTGCTGACCAGCGGGAGACCAAGGACCAAAAAATGGTCCTGAAGGATGTGCAGCGATCAGTGACCTCACAGCAGGGTCCCCGTTGCTGCTGATTTTCACACACAGGATATCGCTGGCAAAGTCGCTGATCTCAGCGATATCGCTAGTGATATCGATGTGTGTGACATACTCCTAAGAGAAAGTTAAAGATTCTCCAGTTTTGACAAGTCTGAATTTAGAAGGATAGGACTTTTGTTCTTCTGGGAGATAAGCCACTGTCAGAAATGTTTACATAGGTCTATTTAGACAAGCTGAAAATTTGGAATGTGAAAGCTCAATATCAGCTTGTTTAAATATACCGGCAATTACCAGTCAAACATGAAAAGCATACATTAAAATAATCGTTATCCACACCACATCACTCTGTGTAAACTGATAATGCTGATACTTTATATGCACATAATGATCATATTATTGATCGTTCTGTGTATATAAAACTCTGGTCGACCTGTCTAAACAGGCCATTGAACACTCGCCGATCAGTTTCTATAGTGTATAGCTAGCTAGGTAGTAGTTCACAAGCGAAAGTCGGCTGTTATACCTATTCAAAACACATGCCCACTTGGCCAAATTTGCATGTATGTCAGGGAGACGTCAGGAGAAATAACTGTCCATCGAGCCAACAGTCAGTTAAGGAGGATGGGTGCCATTGTGGATAATGGGCATTAGATCAGAATATTTTTTATGCATTGATTACATCGAGAGCCATGGAAGTATTGTCACCGAGTATTCTCTGGTAGATCTTAATAAAAATTGTGGAATGTTAGCAAGTAGATGATCTATGTCCATATATATCAAATTATTTTCAAATCACTGGCAAAATCTATCTAGCTTCCAATTAATAGATAAAACGTAATAAATGTCAGCAAATGTAACATTGTTCCACAGGAATATGATTCCAGCCAGGTGCCATCATTCGTAGGATCTGCGAAGAAAAAAATAAATAAAGAATCAATACATAAAGGTCTACATTTATTTATTTATTGGGGGGGTATGCTATATGTGCTTATTTGTATTAAAATCAATTCAATCTTTAATAGGTTAGGACATGTTAAATAGTAAAACAAACACTGAAAAACAAAAGCAAGGCTAATTGACTCTAGTTACATGTTTGGGACAGTGATCTGTGTCTATGAGGCCATATTCCTTTTTTTCTCATGCTGCTAATATGCTTCCCACTTGAGAAAAGTGCTGGAGATAACCAGCTGCTATCTCCTCTCCTCAGACACCATTAGCTTGGCTCAATGTTGATTTTAATTGGCAGGAATAGGGGTGATGACTATAAGTAGTGATGAGCAAGTACCGTAATATTGGTAATAACTACACTTGTTACGAGTACTTTCTAATAATCACGTATTTGTTCCGAATAGTGAGTACAATGTAAGTATATGGGAACCGCGAGTAATATTTTCTGCTGGACCCAACAAAGAGGTCGGGGGCCGGAGGAGCCTAGAAAATATGCCTGCATGCATTTCTGACAGACATATGGTTTGTGGGAATAGCTTTGTCGCAGGATTACGCCACTGTTACGGATACCCAAGAACAACTACCAAACCTAACCTAAATAACATTTAACAGGCCAAAAAGATTAAGAAACAGTGTTTTAAGCAGAATTGCTTGTATACAAGGCCAAAAAAAAACCAGAGAAACAAAAAAATATTACTTTTATGGTACCTTTACACGCTGCTACAGGATGATGGAAACAAACGGGTGCTTCACGTGCACGAGCACGCACAAACGGTTGAAAACGGTACCCGCACCGTCTTTACACGCCGCTATAAGGTGCTTTACAGAAGGTTGAATCTATCTCTGGATACACCGCCGGGTGCCACAAGTTACCTTCTGTAGCTCACCTTACCTCATTTACACGCCGCTATAACAAGGTAATATGGGCGGAACAAAGGCAGCAGGGACAACACATAGGCGTGCCACAATTGTGGATTACAAGAAATCCGTACGTTGATAGGACAAAGCAATAACATCATGTTTGGGCAGCCAGCACAGGAGGCTGACTAATACAAGACGCTCGAGCAATTGTGTAGTGTGACTGGTCAGCTCCTTAAATATGCCGCCCTATGCAGCGTCTACCAATTGTAACGCAGGAGCTTCCACCAATGATCGCTGATGGGGCGCGGTATCCCGGAGCCTGTGTCACGCCCCAGGTAGATAGCAAGGTGTCGAAATAACCCTCCTGTTCCTTATTTACACGCTGATACAGGCCGTAACAATCGCCTTGAAATCAACCTGTTTTTGAGCTCTGCTCTGAAACAGGTGCCTCAAGTGACGGGTGGCAACAACCGTCTTTACACGCCGCGACCGCGGGTTGATTTGGCGGTGCAAGATACATTTGTCTCATCTACCCGGTTGTTTACACCATCCTGTAGCGGCGTGTAAAGGTACCATTAGCGTTTGTTCACATGTACTGTTGTGGCTTTTTTCACCTTTTACAATTGGGAGGGCCCTGACTTATACATTTTGTAGGTCTCTCTGTCATACATCATTTTTAGTTAGCTTTTCCCCAGCACTTTACAAGGCCAGTTACAATGTACCAGTAGGTATGTTGAATTTTGACCTCAGAGGCCTCACGTGGTCCTGTAACATACGTTTTGGAGGGACCGCTCTTACTTATGACATTTGGGCGGTCCGTCCCTCATTGACACTGTGATAGTGGAATACATATTCCATAGCAGTTTACAATGTGTGCGTGTTTACATTGTAGCATTGGGCAAAACCCTCATCATCCTCCTCCTCCACCTCCATGATATTTTGCGGCCTTTGTTCAGAGGCCCTGCAGTAGGCAGGAAACCTGAGATTGCTAAGGGCCCAGAGATGGCCCTGTAAAGTACATTTTGGAGGAACTGCTCTTACTTAGATATTTGGGCAGTCCCTCTCTCATTGATACTGCGATAGTGGAATATGACACGCCCAATCCATGCCAGGGGTACTCAGGAACCGGGCAGCTGTTATTCTTCACTCTCGGTTCTTTTCATGGGGACAGACGGGGACCAAGACCCAGTACCGTGACTCTGGAAGTATCATTTTAATAAAGGGGGATTGACGAGAAAGGAAGGGAAAAGGGGTATTCATGACGCCACCTGTGGTATGCGGCCAGGTTGACCGCCGCTCTTTCAGAACCTCTGGGGAGGGTGACCGGCAGCATGGATGGTTCTGCTCCCCGCAGGTGGAGCGCAGTCCCCAGGGATGCATTATGGAGGACTCAGCTCATACCTTTGTTCATTAGACTGTAAGCCTGCAAGTGCAGGTTCATTAGACTATAAGGCCACAAGTGCAGGGTAATCTCTCTCCCCTCTGTATCAGTCTGTCACTGTTAGTTTGTTCACTGTATTTTTAACTTGCTTGTATGTAACCCTCTCTCATGTACAGCACCATGGAATCAATGGTGCTCTATAAATAAATAATAATAATAATTAGGTCATCAGCACTCTCGTGTCTCATGCGGCCTCTGCAGCCGGTGGTCACCTCTAAGAAAAGTCTCACACACCACTGCTGGATTTATGTTACTTTTACTCAGTAGTTTCAGCATGGCTGCCGGGTGCTTCCCTTGTGAACCTCTGGTTAAGCGCTGTCTCCAGAACTGGGTCAGTGCAGTTGAGCCTCGGTTGGTTTTCCTTCCTCTCTTACTAGGTGTTTCTGTCTCTTGTGGTCCCTCAGTGCTATAAGATAGTCTCACCACTCCTCTCCTCTCAGCACCTCTGCAGCACAGAGCTCAGGTACTGACAGCACACGGGTGCTTTGTTGTACAACTTCAGGGCACTGCTCCTTAGCTCATCCACCTACTCCAAGTTGTGTCGGCTGTTTGACCACAGCTCCCCTTAGAAGCTTAGGGCCTCTGGGTCAATGTTTTTGGCATACAGCATCTGCGCCGTGTTCAGGACCGGGTCCCTGTGTCGTCCGGCAGCCCCTCTGTCTCGCCGGATACGGGCGTACGGGGATCTACGTCTCGTTCCATACCCCAAGGGCTCCTTTCCTCCTCTACACCTGTTGGTTTTTCCCTCCCGAGCGAGCGTGGTGGTGCTCCAGCCCGAGGGAGTTGGCACCACACCGCTCCTACACTCCCAACTTCCACTGTACTCCTTTCTCTCTGATGTTCTCTCCTCTTCTCCCACTTTTTTAACTCTGCACCTTTCCTCCCGGCTACGCTTGGGTCCTCTCTCTGGGTCCACCCACAGTCCCGGGGTTCTAAGTGTTGTGTGTGTGTGTGTGAAGCTCAACTGCACCATCCCAGAACCTGGAAACCAGAGGCACAACTCTCCCTCTAATGGAGGAGTGCAGTACCTCTGGTGGCAGCCTACCCGGTGAGGCACCACAAAATACATATTCCATAGCAGTTTACAATGTGCTCATTGTAGCGTTGGGCTTCACTTTCCTCCTCCTCTTTATCCTCCTCCTCCTACTTCACCACCACTGCTATGTGATTCAAATGTTCAGAGGGCCTGCAGTAAGCAATAAACCTGAGTTTAGTAAGAGCCCTCATGTGGGCCTACAACATACGTTTGGAAGTGCCCTTCTTTAGAAATTTTGGAGGTCCCACTTGTGTACATTTGAGAGTGCTTTCACTTATTCATATTGTAGGGCCCTCACTCTATTATTTAACTAATTAAAGGGCAGAGACTACATAGAAAAAGGGCAAGAGACATGGTGTAATAGAAGGTAGACGTGAGTGCAGCATGAGATCCTCGGGTTTGGCTGAACTCTGTGAACCGGAAAAACAAAGTTGCCCTAGTAAACTGGATGACAAGCTCAAATATATCTCTTGCGCAAGTCAATGTACAAAGGATATATGGTGCCTCCCCTCCAGGATGGTTTGGAGAAGCTTCTCCAAAAGACTCAGAGATTGCGATTGGCAATATTCCCCAGATTATACAGTAAGAGAAGACTTTTTGAAACTGTACTACTTGGTCCACTGCAGAATCTGCATCGTATTTCCAAAAATGACTCCTGCAGGCTGTGTCATAGGTGCAGGAAGATACCATGACAAGGGCCTCCCTTGACAAACATTATCTACGATGGACTATTGTAGTAATTGTGGTCCTCAGTTCAAGTTTTCAGAGGGCCATCAGTCGGTCATCAACAGTCAGTGTACATTTTGATTAAATATCTCAGTCAAAATGTGGCACAAGCCAGGCACGTTCTTCTGCCAAATAGGGTGAGTGACAGTAGATTTCGATTGAATATGTATCCCCTATATCAGTCACAATGTGGCACAAGTTGTGACAAGAACCTCCAATGACAAATATTAGTTTGGTAGGACCACTGTATATTCCAGATTTGTCCACTGCACAAGGTGCATAGGGTTTGTAAAAATTAGACCTATGGTTTGAGTCATGGTTGACGCAGGAAGATACCATTCCAAGGGCCTCCAATCACAAATAGTAGATGGATTGGAGTAGGAACTATCCTAGTTTGTGCTCTGCAGAATGTGCATAGGGTTTTGAAAAATTAGCCCTACTGGCTGAGTGAAGGTTGACGCAGGGAAAACACCATCCCAAGGGCCTTTAATCACAAATAGTAGTTAGTTAGGCTGGAGTAGAATAATTAAGAGAGGGGTAGACAAGGGCGCAATGGGTCTAATCTGTTTGATGAAAAATGTGTATGCAGTGTAAGAACTGCTCACCTTGATCGGTTGTGCAACCCATAACCGGTTATAAAACATCAAACAGCTACCACAGGATCCCCCACCATGAAGATGGTCACCTAATCTCTGACAGTTATGCTAGAAAAGGGGTGCAATAGCTTTCATAGGAGCAGTTAAAGGTGCTACCCACCCCAGTGGTAGGCGAAGGGGACAACGGGGAGAGAAAGAACCACTCTCTTTTATATATATGCATGTGAGAGGTATAGAACAAAGCAAATAAAACATTTAAAAACAAGTTACAGGGTAACATAGCACCCACCCAGCATACTCTTGCCAGAGATCGCAGACAGGAAGGATCAATAGGAAAGCAATTAACACAATAAAAGGTAACAACAGGATTCAAATAATTCTATGATATAGGTTAGCATGTCAAACAGTGTCACATTTGCGTTATAACCAAAGAATACCAGGGTAAGCAGTAAAGAAACCCCTCTATACAGTGCATCATGCTTAATAACACTATAGTGAACCTAGTCTCAGTATAATCAGTATACCACAATGTGCACAAAAGTAATGTTCAGTTAAGCAAGAGTCCCAGACCTATAGTGATAAGCAAAACTTTATAAGATGCCCAGTAGCCAGACTTCCCTTATTGAGATGGGACCAATTATTACCTATTAGGGATCCCCGCTGGGATTATAATTAATCCAGGGATGTATTGGGTTCGGTGAGCGGCCCGATGCATGTCGCTTAAAGAGGCTTCATCAGACGTTGACAATAAGGCAAGTCTGGCTACTGGGCGTCTTACAAGGTTTTGCTTATCACTATAGGTCTGCATATATATAAAAGAGAATAAAAATAACTCTCACATAAGTGTGCACCCCCGTCTATACAGTGGTTCTTTCTCACCCCGTTGTCACCGAATCTCCGACAGGACAAACGATAATTCGATCCGCGCTGCTGTATGCAATGACAGAAGTCCTCTGTATTATAAACCGGTGATCTTTTATTCCTATGTGTTTGAAGGTCGTCCCGACCTCTTCATCTGGGATAAATTAAACAAAATGTTTAATGTACCCCTTATGAAGAGGTCAGGACGACCTTGAAACGCGTAGGAATAAAAGATCACTGGTTTAATACAGAGGACTTCTGTCATTACATACAGCAGTGCAGATTGAATTATCGTTTGTCCTGTCGGAGGAGTAGGAATACTGTCCTAGACTAGTTTGTCCACTGCAGAATGTGCATAGGATTGGTAAAAATTAGCCCTATGGGCTAAGCCACGGTTTACAAAGGAAGCCACCATCCCAAGAGCCTCCTATCACAAATAATAGTTAGGCTGGAGTAGGAATACTGTCCTAGACTAGTTTGTCCACTGCACAATATGCATAGGGTTTGTAAAAATTAGCCCTATGGGCTGAGTAAAGGTTGATGCAAGAAGGAACCATCCCAAGGGCCTCCAATCACAAATAGTAGTTAGATAGGCTGGAGTAGGAATACTGTATTACACTTGTTTGGCCACTGCAGAATGTGCATAGGGTTTGCACAAATTAGCCCTATGACGAAGGAAGCCACCATCCCAAGGGCCTGCAATCACAAATAGTAGCCAGACTGAAGTATTAATACTGTCCTGATTTGTCCAGTGCACAATGTACATAGGGTTTGTAAAAGTCATGGTTGACTAAGGAAGGAAACAGGTTTTTATGGGAAGGGGTTGACATTAACAACAGTAGCATGAAGAATCAGCATTTTTGGTGAATTTAGGTTGACTTGCTGTCATCTGGAGGGATTACAAACTGTGGAGATATTGTGGGGCTGGGAGGACCAGGGTGCCAAGAAGTAGGAGGTAACTGGGCGTAGGGAGTCCTAACTCCTGAGAAGCCTTAGGCATAAGCCCCTACCTCCACCCACAGACCATGGAACCAAACAACCTCCAATGGAGAGTAAAGCAGCAGCTCTGGATCAGCATCCACTCACAACAGAAATGAACTGAATCAGCGACAGCAGGTGGATGTCAGCTGACCCATTTAAGGCCGAGGGGCGGGGAGCAGCCAGCCCAGACACCCCCCTCAGCTCACCTAAGCATGAGTCATATCCATCACACACACTTGCAGCAACCTCACCTGTAGAGCCACTCACTGCAAAGCAGAGAAAAAAAAAGGATTCATTTAAACCACAGCAGCAGCACTTCCATACAGCAAGGCAGTCAACGTAACAGTACCCCTTCATCCCCCCCTTCATTCCCCCCCTTCATGAGAGGCAAACAACAGAGATGGTTCCCGGTTTTGTTTTGGGGACCTTTCTCATCAAGGGCCTAGTGGGGGTAACCACCTTCCCCCTAACACGCTTCTCCAGATAACCACTGTGTCCAGCATTGATCTGAGGTGCCGGCAGGGTTTTACTGCTATCCTTCGGTGGGTGATTAACCACTACCGGTGGAGACATAGGAGCAGGCCTGACCAACACGGCAGACACAGCATCACTTGTGCGCTTATCCGCATGGGACGTCTGCAACTGAGTAATGGGGTCAGCACGGTATGGACAGACCATAATGAAGTGATCATGGTGACCGCAAAAGAAACAAGACCACCCAACCTGATGACCTGCAGATGGATTAGTACAAGACTCCGCAGTCCCCAACAGCTTAGGAACATCAGAAACTACACATGTAACCTCCACAGCAGGGATGGTCACTGGGGACAGGGTGGGATCTGGTCTTTCTCTTAGGCGTCTGTCCAACCTAATAGCAAGCGCCATTGCCGCCCCCAGCGTCTACGGAGCAGCGTGCTTAGTCATGGTGTCTTGTAACCGATCTGACAACCCCAGACAGAACTGACTCCTGAAAGCATAGTCGTTACATTGAGTGTCAGTGGCCCACCTCCTGAACTCAGAGCAATACTCCTTGAACAGTCGTGCTCTTGGCCTGAGCTTACGTAGTTTAGACTCAGCAAGGGAGATGGCATCAGGGTCGCCATACACCAGGGCAAGCGCTGCAAAAAACTTGGCCACCGACCGCATGGATGGAGAATTGGTCGGCAGAGAGAAGGCCCAGGCCTAGGGATCCCCCTTAAGAAGGGAGAGTATAATCCCCACGCACTGTTCCTCGCTCCCCGAAGAACGAGGACGTAGCCTGAAGTGTAATTTGCAGCCTTCTCTAAAAACAAAAAATGTATCTCTCCCTCCTGAAAATTGGTCAGGAAGGTAGATATCGGGTTCTGGTACAGCCAGCATGTGAACCGCAACCAGATACCCAACCACTTCTCGAAGCTGATGCTCCATCTGGTTTCGCAGGGTAGACACCTCCTGAACGAGTTCATCCACCAGGTGCACAAAAGCTCGAGTTAACATAGCAGCTTCGAGGAAAAAATAGTGGGTCGCTGATTATGTCACGCTGGGGTGCCAAGAAGTAGTAGGGAACTGGGCATAGAGTCAGGGGAGCCTGTTCTGGTCCTGATACTGGGGTCCCTGACTCACCCTGATCTCGGAGGTACCTCTAAAGGCGAGGAGGTCCAAGCCACCAGCCTAAGTCCCTAACTCCTGAGAAGCCTTAGGCATAAGCCCCTATCTCCACCCACAGACCACGGAACCCAACAACTTCCAATGGAGAGTAAAGCAGCAGCTCTGGATCAGCATCTGCTCACAACAGGTCACGGTCCAAAAATGAACTTAATCAGCGACAACAGGTGGATTTCAGCTGACCCATTTAAGGACAAGGGGCCCAGACACACCCCTCAGCTCACCTAAGCATGAGTCCTATCCATCACACACACCTGCAGAAACCTCACCTGTAGAGCTGCACACTGCAAAATAGAAAAAAAGGCTTCATTTTAACCACAGCAGCAGCACTTCCATACGGAAAGGCAGTCAATACGTAACAGATATCCAGTCCTTGTTGAATTTAATCAGAATAAGTCTGTCAGCATTTTCCATTGAGAGACGTGTGCAGCTATCAGTGATGATTGACCCAGTGAAATTGAAAACATGCTCTGACATCACACTAGCAGCTGGGCAGGCCAGCACCTCCAAAGCGTATATAAAGAGATCGGGCCAAGTGTTCTGCTTGGACACTCAATAATTAAAGGGAACTGAAGCGTCAGAAAGGAAGCACGTATGGTCACTTAAGTACCCTTTAACCATGTTCTGCAATTTCTCCCTCCTTGACATTGTTACATGCACAGATAACCCTTTTTTGTTGTGCTGGTTTATTTAAAATTGCACAATTTCTGCACATTTTCCCACCTCAGTCAGATCTGGTATTCGTGTCTCTACCCATTATCCCTTGTTGTTGAAAAGAACTGTTACCTCTGCCACCAGCATTGTCTGAGGTTGATGTTTTCAGCAACTGATCTACAATGACTCTTTTGAAAGATTCCATTGTAAAACTGTTTGTTGACTCCAAAAGAAGAGAAGGAAATTTCTTCTTGAACCATGGATCGAGAAAGGTGACCAACCAGTATAGGTTGTTGGATAAAATGTGTATCATTCAAGGGTCTTGCCACGGACCGTTACACATGAACCATGCCATGCGGGCCAAGCTGCCAAAAGGCAAATCTTCAGTGTCCCAACAGTAGGACCAGTACCCATCATCACCTCATGCGAACTCGCCTCCTCCTCCTCCTTCACCTCCTCCTCTCCAGCCCATCCAGCCTGGACAGACATGAAGCTTGGGTTCAGTGTCCCTTCTGTAGCATTCAGAGTCTCCTCGGTAGCACAGAAAAACCTCCACTGTGTCTCCTGAAACAATTACTATACAATCTCAAAGATGAAGCTTTGAGTGGCCAGCATGTTGGTATAGAGCTAGATTTCCCAATGAGCGATACTACCCAGCCCAGCCTATATTCTGAGGCAACATTGGTGGTGCGGAGGAAGATGAGGATCAGGAGGAGGGAAGAGAGAGGAATTGGAATATGAAGAGGTGGAAACCATGACAGAAGTTGGGCCAGTTACTCTTGGCATAGGTAGGATGTGTGATGTTCCACTTTGTGCCTTTTTCCCACCCTCCACCAGGTTCACCCAGTGTGCCATGACAGAAATGTATCGTCCCTGTCCACAACAGCTTGTCCAGGTGTCTGCTGTTAGGTGGTCCTTCCCGGTTATGACGTTGGTGAGAGCACAGTACAGATTGTTTAGAACGTGCTTGTTTAATGCAGGGACGGCACAACAGGTAAAGTAGTAGTGGCTGGGAACACTGTATTGTGGGGCAGCCACAGCCAAAAGATCACGGAAAGACTGTGTTCCCACAAGCCTAAAGGTACCGTCACACGCAGCAATATTGCTAGGCAATTTCAATGGCAATTTGCTGGTTGCAGTGAAATCATGGACACATTGTTCTATTTTGTTACTGTGTACAAATTGAGCAATGTGTCCATGATTTCACTGCAGCCAGCAAATTGCCAGTGAAATTGCCTAGCAATATTGTAGCGTGTGAAGGTACCTTAAATGTCAACATCTCCACAGCTAGCAATTTGGCAATGTGCTAGTTTAGTATTTGTGCCTATGGATGCGTGGCTGGGTATTTTCACTTCCTTTTCAAGTCTCAGGTACGGACAATTGGATGCTTTGCTGGGACAAGGAAATGGATGTGGTTGATGTTTGTTATGAATGAGCAACCGTAGCTTGTGGGCAGGAGGTATGATTGTCAGCTTCCTGAACTTTAGATTCTGAAAGACGTAGCCCAGGCGACATGGCAGTGGATTAATTCCCAGACGCAGATTTGGTACCCTGGTGTTCCGCCCACCTACTGGGGTATAACAACTTGATTTCAGCTCACCCAGTTACTCTATGTTGATCCACCTGGTGCTCAGACACCAGCCTTGCCTTAATCTCACATCAAGGATAAAAGAAAAAATTGGAGTCCTGCTCAACAAGACTGGATTTTCCTTTTCTTTTTCTTTTTTAAAAGAAAATATAGCTCATAGAAAAGAAAAATTTACATGGTTGACATGACCCAGTCAAGGCATTTTGACTGCACATGACACATGAGTTGAGCCAATCTGCAATTTTTTCCACCTACTGGGGTACTTGGATGCCATGTGGTTTTGCATACTGGTGGTGCTCAGGTTGCCTTTTTCCTGCCCTCAGCTCAACTTGGTATAGCAGATGCTACAGACTAAAATGTATTTCTCTGAAGGACTTTAAGAAAAAAAATTCCACACAGAACCTGAATGCCCCCTTGCCCTGACTTGGCCCACAGTGGGGAGCTCTTGGGAACAGTACACCTAGTTGTAACTCTGGGCAACCCACGATGACCCCTTGGTGCCTGTGTTGGTGTTACATATCAATCTTCCTCTGTGTTGTAGTCATGGATATGCGTGCAAACAGTCCAGGTCATATCAGTGGACTCATCATTGACCACCTCATCTTCCATCTCAGCTTCCTTCCCAGTTGACATTGTAGGCTGCTCTGATGGCAACTGTGTCTCATCATCATCAGCCTCCACATCAGGAGACAGTTAATGACGTTCTTCCAAGTGGCTTTCTTCTGGCCATGGGTCCTCAAATACTTGAGCATCAATGCACAACACCTCCTCATGTCCCTCTTCGATGCTGCATGGTGATAGGCCAGAGCCAACCAAACGATACGTACCAAACAGATCCTTGGAATGGCCAAGTTTCGGGTCATACATTTCCTGTGACTGATAATGGTGGGAGGAAGTAGAACCAGCTTCAGGATTGGATGAGCCAGCCTTCTGTGTTACTGATTGCAGGAAGGGGGGAGGGGAGACCTGCAGCCCATATACTCACAAGGCTCCTCCACTGGATCTAGTGGTTGGCGTCCACCTCAATAGTCATAAGAAATTGTAGAGACTCTTTCCTCAGGGAGCCAACAATATCAAATCATATTGTTGGCTCCCTGAGGAAGGAGTGGTGATTAGACTCCGAAATGCGTTGGATGTAATAAAAGCCACTTTGACATCTACCACTGTTTGACCGTCTCCTCCATGAGCAGTGCGGGTCCGAGGAACATTGTCCTACTCATCTCTCTCATTGTTTACCACGGATGCTGGTGGCGTGTGGACCCTGCAGCAGCCATGCTTCATGTTTATACTAGTTGTGGGTGACACAACTAGTCCAGCTGAGCAGCAACCTTTTAACTATATCGTGCATTTTTAAAAGATAAGACCCTATTACGCTCTCTTTCCTTCACAGTTCCAAGTTGACTTGAGGAAGACGCAGTTAGCGTCGAAACGCGTTGTGGCAGGAGGGCTTTTAATTGTTGAATGAATTAAATTTAAAGGTAATATATTCAAGAGCATTGTGTATTCTGTTTTAGCTCTTAGCGCTTACCTTTATTATACCACATTTGTTTATCGACTTTGACATCTACGAGACCTTCTCCTTTCTGAGCAGCACGGGTCTGAGAAACATTGTCCTACTCTTCTCTTTTCTTCTGACCTGACACAGACTCAGTGCCTTCTCACACACTTCTCTGAAATAGATGGCGCTCCACCGTCCGGGGGCTCATCACCAGGATCCGGGAGCGACACTGGTGGTGCTCCAACACCAAGACCATTTTTTAGGCCTATATGCACGCCCACCAGGAGGTCAAGGAGGAAATGAACAAGACCGCCAGATGGTGTTATGCTCACAGGTAGGAGACCAAACTTGGTAGTGAACATTTCTGATTATTCTCTTTCCCCTGTAGAACTTGCAATACTTAATAAGGGTTTGTCTTTCTGCCCAACACCCCAATGGGATTTGTTTCAACTAGAAGATTTACAACACTTTAATCGTAATGTAAGACTTAAAGCACATTTTGAGAACACGACACAACCTGGGGCAACACACTAGGCACAATACCTGACTGTGACCAACTGCCAAAAATTATTCTTGAGGCATCGGGTCTAAGGAACCCCAATTACCGTATATACTCGTGTATAAGCCGACCCGTGTATAAGCCGACCCCCCTACTTTTGCCCCCAAAATCTGGGAAAACCTATTGACTCGTGTATAAGCCGAGGGTGGACCCCAGCACAGGTATACAGCCCCCAGCAGTGTGGTATACAGGCCCCCGCAGTGGTATACAGGCCTCCCCAGTGGTAGTATACAGCCCCCAGAAGTGTGGTATACAGCAGCCTCCCCAGTGGTACATACAGGCCCCAGCAGTGTTACAGCAGCCTCCCCAGTGGTACATACAGGCCCCAGCAGTGTTACAGCAGCCTCCCCAGTGGTATATACAGCAGCAGCCCCAGTGGTAGTATACAGCAGCCCCAGAGATATATACAGCAGCCCCAGTGGTAGTATACAGCAGCCCCAGAGGTATATACAGCAGCCTCCCCAGTGGTATATACAGCAGCAGCCCCAGTGGTAGTATACAGCAGCCCCAGAGATATATACAGCAGCCCCAGTGGTAGTATACAGCAGCCCCAGAGGTATATACAGCAGCCCCAGTGGTAGTATACAGAAGCCCCAGAGGTAGTATACAGAAGCCCCAGTAGTAGTATACAGCAGCCTCAGTGGTATATACAGCAGCAGCCCCAGTGGTAGTATACAGCAGCAGCCCCAGGGGGTATATACAGCAGCAGCCCCAGGGGGTATATACAGCAGCAGCCCCAGTGGTAGTATACAGCAGCAGCCCCAGGGGTATATACAGCAGCAGCCCCAGGGGGTATATACAGCAGCAGCCCCAGGGGGTATATACAGCAGCAGCCCCAGGGGGGTATATACAGCAGCAGCCCCAGGGGGTATAAACAGCAGCAGCCCCAGGGGTATACAGACCCCCCCCATTAGTATACAGGGGCCCCAGCTGTATACAGCAGCCCCAGCTGTATACAGCCCCCCCGTGGTATCCAGGGCCCCCCTTGCTGCACCTGTAAGGGAAGATGTCAGTATACTTATCGCTGCCGCCGCCGCCGCTCCGCTTCTCGGTCACCGCGATGCTCCGGGTCTTCATGTTTCCTGTTCCTTCTCCGACGCTCGAACAATGACGTCATTTCCTGAGCGCCGGAGAAGGAACAGGAAACATGAAGACCCGGCCGGAGCAGCGCGGTGACCGAGAAGCGGAGCGGAGGCGGCGGCAGCAGCAGCGATAAGTATACCGACATCTTCCTTTACAGGTGCAGCAAGGGGGGCCCTGGATACCACGGGGGGGCTGTATATACGGGGGGGGGGGGGCAGGATACCACGGGGGGGCTGTATATACAGGGGGGGGCGGGATACCACGGGGGGGTTGTATATACGGGGGGGGGGGCGGGATACCACGGGGGGGGGGCGCTGTAAAGCTATTACCGTATATACCCGTGTATAAGCCGAGGGGGGACTTTTCAGCACATTTTATGTGCTGAAAAACTCGGCTTATACACGAGTATATACGGTATTTTGTCCCGCCAAAGACTCACCACGCCATAGAAGCGTTCATTGACCTACTAGACAGAGACATAAAAACAATTATTCATGAACAACGCCTTGGCCTACTCTCTGTTCGCAGTAACTGGACACCCTCAGAAATAAAAGCCTTGACCTCACTCAAGGAGAATAAAAACATAATCATTAAATCAGCGGAAAAGTGAGGGGCCATCGTGGTTCTGAAGAGAAGCCAATACATGACTGAAATCAGGAGACAATTCTCTGACCTCACAACCTACAAAAAGATTCATGCAGATCCTACCAGCACTATACGGAAAAAGATCGACTCTATTTTACAAAAACACTTACAAATAAAGACCATAGATAACAAAGTAAAAACTTTCTTAATCAAACAGCATCCCGTTACCCCAGTTATCTATATTCTGCCCAAAATACATAAGGATTTACACCATCCTCCATGACGCCCCATAGCAGCATCATCCGACTCTGTCTTCAGCCCATTGTCAGTTTTCCTTGAAAAATTGTTAACCCCTTACATTCCCAAAACAACATCATTCATTCTCAATACAGGGGAAGTTCTAAAGAATTTGAAAGCCATCAATACTCTTCCCCCTGACAGCATTTTGTGCACATTAGATGTCAAAAGTTTATACACATCTATCACTGATGATAAGTGTATAGAGTCAATTTCTCTAACTTTGAACAAGACAAACTTGGACCCAATTACTCAGAAACTATGTCTGGACCTTCTCAAGATTGTGTTACGTGACAATTTCTTCCTCTTTGAGGATGAATTCCACATACAAGTCTGTGGTACTGCAATGGGCTCTAACGTAGCCCCTGCATGCTCAAATTTTTATATGGATCGATTAGAGAGGGATTTAATTTATTCCCATCCCCTGTTCCGTAAACATGCAACAGCATGGTATTGGTACATCAACAATATCTTCTGTATTTGGCAAAGAAGTTAGAGTAGCCTGTTAAAATTTTTTGAGAACATCAACATGGTCAGACCGGAGTTGAAATTCACTCTGACTCACCATCAACATGAGGTCAAATTTTTATAGACACAAAAGTGCAAAAGGACGAATGTGGACTTATAACAACTGACATTTACACCAAACCCACCTTACACGCTACTGACACCACCAGATCCACATTCACATCCTTATCCCTTAACAACAGGCTTTTTTGGCATTCTGGGTTTTGCTGACAGAATTTCAGGTGTGGATGGCACAAGCCAACCTAGCTGTCACAGCCAAAATAGTGGGGATAATGGCCTGGTGCGTGCTTTGTAGCATGCAATAAGAAATGTTTGGACTACTGCTGCTTTGCGCTGGGCAAACCGCCTTTTTGTAATGTGGACAGAAACACCAGTGGGTTAAATGGCCTGGTACGAGGTTGGTAGCAGGCAGTAGGAAATGTTTGGACTACAGCTGATTGAGTTGGGCAATAACCGCCTTATTAAGTGTGGTAATGTGGATATCAGAAGCTCCAGCGGATTAAATGGCCTAGCGCGAGGTTTGTAGCAAGCAGTACGACATTTTGCAGTACTGCTGCTTTACACTGACCTTGCTGGACACTGACTCTGCCGGTTTAACTCTCCCTTCCTGTAATCTAACTCTGTACTGTCTTCCGCTCTCAAAAGAGCTATTATTTTGGTGGTATTATGCAGCTGCTGAACATCTCCTTTCAACTGTCCCTGCTCCAATATCTCTCCCTTCCTAATCTACACTGAGGTACTATATACTAGAGGTAGCCCTGAAAAGGGCATTTGTGTTATGAAGGGCCTAAGGGTACCTTTACACACAGAGATATATTGCTTGCAATTCACTGGTTGCAGTGAAATCATCGACATATTGTTCCATTTTGTTGCCATGTACAAGTGGAACAATGTGTCCATGATTTCACTGCAACCAGTGAATTGCAAGCAATATATCTCTGTGCGTAAAGGTACCCTAACACTCTTCCTAGCAGCTGAGCAATCTCTCCCTATGCTTGTAGAACGCAGGCTCCAGATACACTGCGGGCAAAATCGCGGCGGCAGGGCTACGGCATTGCTGTGATTGATTAAGAAACTCAGCATGTTTTGTGGCTACAAAAGAGTCGCCAAAATTGCAGGGCGGGACATCTGAATATAGTGAGGTGAGTACACAAATACTCGTAGAATATAGAGTATTGCAAACACCGCACTATTTGTGCGAATAGTGAATTATAACGAATAAACTCGCTCATCACTAACGATGAGGTGTACAAAATATTTGGCCAGCTTGATATTAACCTGGTTCAGGCTGCATTTACTCTGTCCCATTATTGTGAATTTCTAAGTTTATTTCGGGCAGTGTGAACAGACAACCAATCACTTGACAAATGATTAAATCTACCGTTAGTCAGGGAAAATGATCATTCTCAGCAGCATCCCCAACCAAATATCTTTTGACATTTGAATATGATGAATCAGGAAAGGATAATGAAAATAATAACAGTGATTAACAATATGTTTGGCAGAATCTAGAATGTATATTTTAAATGCAATTTATTGATCCTCCAGGTTAATATGCATGAATGTTACAAATACAACGCAAGTGAAAAGTACCTTGTACTGTACATGTAATGAAAATCTGACTATGAAAAAATAACTTTTCATAGAAACACATGTCAAACAGGGGTGTCCAGCCTGCGGTCTGGAACATGATGGCTATTTTTGCGGCCCACACAAAATCCTAAATGTACATAAAATATTAGCTTCTTCAGGGAATCACGTTGCAATGCCACATAGGTTAAACATAAATTCATTTTTGCCATTCATATTCATATGTGGTATGCAGCTTCCAGTGTCTTATATTCTAAGTGCAAACAGAAGTACTGAAGTTACATGTGCTCATGGTTGCTTAAAGGGAACCAACCACCCCCAATGACCCCCCCGGACTATTAATATGGCTCCCTACACCCAGCACATACATGTGCTGCAATGTCTTTTGCTAAAAAAAACTGCTTTATAAAGCATTATCTTCACTTTTAAAAAGTATTTAACGAAGGGACTGGTGGGCGTTACTTAGCTGTGGCTAAAGCCGGGTTGCAGCTGCCAGTCATCATCCTGTGTCCCCTCGCAGCAGTAACGGCCAGCCCTTTCTTGTCGTCACAGCCTGGTGCACGGGCTCGCATGCCCGTGCACACGTCATCAGCTACAGCCGGGTAGCGAGCGCGCGCTCTGACTTCCACAGCCGAGCGCAGGAAGTCAGAGCGCGCGCTCGCTACCCGGCTGTAGCTGATGACGTGTGCACGGGCATGCGAGCCCGTGCACCAGGCTGTGAAAACAAGAAAGGGCTGGCCGTTACTGCTGCGAGGGGACACAGGATGATGACTGGCAGCTGCAACCCGGCTTTAGCCACAGCTAAGTAACGCCCACCCGTCCCTTTGTTAAATACTTTATAAAGCATTATCTTCACTTTTAAAAAGCAGTTTTTTTAGCAAAAAACATTGCAGCACATGTATGTGCTGGGTGTAGGGAGCCATATTAATAGTCCGGGGGGGTCATTGGGGGTGGTTGGTTCCCTTTAACAAAGCAGTTATCCATAATATTTCAATCTACTATTGCAACATTAGGCGTTTTGTTATTTTGAAATAAGGAAAGCATTTTTATTTGATTATTAAAGGGGTTGTCAAATGATCAAAGTACATTTTAATCAATAGGCGTTGAAACAATAAGGTTCCAATTGGATGTATTAAAGAAAATGTTCATGTGCTCAGATAATCTTATATATGTGTCCCTGCTATATAGTGTGTAATGGATGTGTCTGACCATACAGGGACATGGTCTGATCATACCACATCTCCTGTGCGGAGATCATCTTGTATAATTGTCCCTGATATGTACTCTGTAATGGATGTGTCTGACCGTACAGAAAATTGTCTGTCATACAAAGGTTCATGTGGATGCTAAGACTAGAGTCACACTGCAATACGAATTGTGTTATGATTGTAACACATTGTACTGCCCACACTGGCCAGCGGCCCTCCTGACTCGAGCATGACAGCTTCATGTATTTCAATGCAGGTGCCCCTCCCAGGTCAGGAGAGCCGACGGCCAGTCTGTGAATTGCGATGCAATCCGTGTGCAAGTCATACGGCATGTAGTTTAGGCACACTGTAATCTCAAAAGAAGAGGGCATTTGGATCTGGGAGTAGAAAATGTGCTTGATTTCTTTTAGGGGAGCCATTTGGGGACCTGAGTGGAGACTGAGTTGAAGCTTACATTGGGAATATTTATATAAAATTTGAATCATATTTATCCTGTGCTCTACGATGAGCACTTTGGGGGTTTTCATCTAAGTCTTCCAATAACATGGTTAAGATTAAATCCCTGAGGTATTCTTTCACTATAATGAGACAGCAGAGTTACTGTGGACTGCGTCTGCCCACTGTTTAGTGCTGTCCTTTTCAGAAGTGCACAAAACATTGGTTGCCCACACTTCTATGAACTCTTAAAATATGGAAACCATCAAATTATAGGTTAGAGAGAGTCCTCAGTGTCCCCATTAGCCCCATTATAGGGAATCTTCTATCAGGTCTCATCTGAATCACGAATTTCACAATTTTACATGTAAACCCCAGTGTAAGTGCTCAGCATTTAGTGCAATATAGATAGAAATGAATGGGTGTCTTAGAACTTTCTCAGAATGAGGCTCCAGAGGACACTGCCATCAGGTTCGTGAGAAATTCCGTACAGACCAGCTGACTGGCATCGACGTCTCAAGCCTCATTCTGAGAAAGTTTTCAGAATGAAGCTCTGAAGGAATCAATGGGCGTTATGGGACATTACTCTTTGAATTACGTCAGGATTTATTTTCCAGTAATAAATTGGTAAA